>MEHQ01003298.1:208224-271337 GCA_008828725.1 Saccharina japonica
CCCGACCCGTGATATTTCAAACACTTCCTGACCAGACCCGCGGGTCGGGTCACGACCCGTGAATATCTCGTTTTTTAGTGGATGTTGACAATGCGCGACGTCTGCCACATACCGGTACCTCATCTCCGAGCCGAGACCTCGCTCACCCCCCTGCGTCCTGTGTCCTGTGTCCTGTGTCCTGTGTCCTGTGCCCTGTGTCCTGTGTCTCCCCGCTCTTGCCAAAAAGGCGACGAGGAAAGCGCTCATGGAAGAAGCTGGAGATCTTCAGCGAGAGGTGATGTTGATCTTTTTTATAATAAGGTGTACCGTACTTTGGCCGTGTCGAACGGCGCACAGGTATGCTTGTATAGCTTTTTGTTTTTTTGTTTTATGGGCTTCTTGTCTAAGTTAATTGACCACTCTGGTTGCTGGGAATATAGTGTCTAGTTTGGCCTCTGATTTGAACATAAAAACGACCCCTATATTTTCGGCCAGCTTGGTATATATGTATGAAGCAGTTTCGTGAGCTCTGGTAGTTGTATGAGCTGTATGTGGCAGCCGAATGGACGCGTGCTACGATAGAGGAACTTGTACCTTTTTGTTTTTTTTACTGAAACGTTTTCCGAATGGCGGGGCTCTTCAACCATTTTTTTGCCGGAATTTTATTCTGGTGATGCCATGTTTTTCGTCGGGAATCACGTTTGCTTTACTCCACAATCAGTGTGCAGGCTCCTGCAGGTATAGAGCTTCCTCAAGTGACTGACCACCCTCAGAAGAAACACGGTGCACCTGCATGCAGGCTCTACCCTAGCATGAGTCAATGAGCTCCGTGATAGCTGTACACATGATGAGATCTGTCGTGCCGTTGTAGTCGTTGTGTTAGCCCACAACTAGTCGATCAAACGGGGAAGCTAGAGCGGGGGCGGCGTTTTACTATCTGGAGCGAGTTTCGATACGGTAACATGTTTGGTATGCCATCTCATATATAGGTCCAAGCATGTACCCCCCCCCCCCCTGCGGTTGGACTAGTAATAGATACCCCCCCCACCACATTTTTCCTTGTACCCGTTGTCCGGTTTGGAACTTCCTAGATTCATACCTGGTACCTGGTACACACCATTCATACAAAACAAGTACAGACATGCTATGTAAATGAACCCCACACTGCCTGTAGTACCATCGATATTATTACCATTGATGGATATACTCAATCATTTTATCACTATCCGTTGCTGTCTGCCTGCTCATGTACGTGCATACAGTCTACGTACCGCATCCCACGGGTGGTATCATGATAACACACGCCCCGTGGCCGTTTTTTCTTCAAGCAAAAAAAACGCAAGTGGGGGCACACACACACACACAAGCGCAACGAAAAGTTATTACTTTTTTTGGAAAATACTCTTTTTCGTCGACGTATTTCCGTACGTAGGCGACTTGACTCGCTCGGCGTACGTACGGAAATATACTTACTTCGTATGTTCCCAGTGTCGAGACAACCGAGGTATGGATAATTGCCCGAGAGGATGTGTGTGTGCTGATCTTGCGTGTTTCATGGCATGCTTGTTCCACGGTAAGGGGTGTGGTGGTGGAGGAGGAGGAGAAGGAGGAGGAGGAGGTGTCGTGGGTATTTTATTGGCTTGTCACGAGCGATCCCATTATCGTCGTCGTCGTTTTTCTGCCCTGCCCACCAAAATAACGCGGCGCGCTCGCAGTTGGAGAGAAAGCAGAGAGACCACGCCACGCTGCGCGTCGACCTCGGGGCGATGACGCTGCACATGGAGCAGAAGCAGGAGAAGGAGCGGGCTGCCAGAGAGCGTGTCGAGACGTTAGAGGTACCGCGAGATGTTTTTTTTTGTTTTTGTTTTATCAGTAGCGTGAACCGACAGCATGCAAAAGAAAAAAAAAACTTGTCCCTCGTATGTGTGTGTGTGTTCTTCACATGAAACCTTCCTTTCTACTCGTCGACATCCAGCACACCCAGTGTCCGTGCCGATTCTTCTATCCTAAAAAGGTACCAGTTCTGTGGTCACAAAACTACGACACCGACATACTACGCTCAGTGCAGTAAGCAGAGCAGACAATGCAATGCCATATACGACAGGCAAGTACGTACTTTGGAAGGATGCGACTGAGTACGCGTCACTACCGTACACGCCTTTTGCACCTTTCCTTTCCCCTCTATTTCGGAGGGGGGACCATAGTAAATGCTAGTAAATAGGACCTACGGTACACCCAAAAACCTATATATTTACCTATTTTTACTAACAATGTTTGGTTCTATTTACTATGGTCCTCCGTATATATCTTAAATAAAAATAAAAATAAAACAACGGCTGTGAGCTCGAGGATTTCGTCGAAGCTCATCTTTGCTAGCTGACTGTAATACTTCATATATATATGTGATTTTCACTTCATCATCCCCTACGGCCTCCAGTACGATCTCCCTTTAACATTCACTTTTCCATTGATTTAAATATATATATACTTCCCGTTGATTTAAATATATATATATACTAGTATATATATTACGAGCCGTATATATATGATGATGATCAGCTGGGTACTTTTGTCGACCTACGTAGCGTATTGACCCCCCCCCCACGTCAGTCGGTCGGTCGGTCTGCGTTGTTGTCCCTAGAAGGATGACCAGTCTATCCGGCGTCAAAACGTTCCCCTCGCATTTTTTTCTATAACACGCTGGCAAGAAATACGCCTACTCCGAGAGCAAAACTGAAACCTCTTGTGTTCGCGACACCGACTTTGAGTAGGTTATTATCATCATTATTATCATCATCATCATCATCATCATCATCATCATATACCTGGAATTCTGGTAGGATTTTGATCAAGCACCCGCCGCTTGGGGGACAACTTCTAAATAAAGTTTTCGCACAATAAGTACGAACGATAGCGTCCCCCCACCCCCTCTCCCTACCACTGATACCCTCCAAAATTCCTACCCTGCTGTTGTCCTGATCAAGAACGGCGCTCACCTCGCAAATTGACTCGAGACCCCCCCCCCCCCTCCTATAAATATATTGATATTTATAGGTTGGGTTGGCGTCGGTTGGCAACGACGCTGTAAAACACGCCGCTCGCTGCGTGAGCTAGACAACCAGGGTACCGTTTTTTTTTTTTTTGGCGGTACCAAAGCTGGCGGTCGAGTTAGATATTTGTGCGGGGTGGAAACCTTTGCTCCGCACAAGGGGAATGATCGTATCACGTAGTGTGGATATGGTAAGGCACCCGCGAGGCCAGTTACATAGTGCTCTCCACTTGCTGTCTCAGGAAGTGGCCACACCAGAAATTAAATGAACCATTGAAGCTGTATCCATTTGCAAGTCCGCCTCACAAGGCGGTTCTTAGAGGATGCAGCTCACCCTTCATGCGACTCGCCCAACACCCACGGCGCTTGGCGCTTGGTGCAGCAATGTCTGCCTGGTTGGTGAAAACCCACACGTGCTCCGTCCCGGCATTGTAGGGATGCGAGGGTCTATGGTCATACGACTACGCCTGCAGAACATGAGTACACCCCCCTCCCCCCCCCGCCCGTGCTTGGCTTCGGGATTCAGGCCCGGTAGGGGGGGGGGGGGGGGGGGGGGGCTGTAATGGGGTTCAGGATCTGAGGGACGAAAAACGGGGGGGGGGGGGGGGGGGGGGGGGCATATGATAGGGTCGTACGTAGTAACAGTCGCGCAAGGGCATCACAAAAAGCAAGCACCCATAGACAGCATTCACCTTTCTGGTAGAGAGGCATTCATGTCTTGGTCTTGACGTGAAGCAGTTTTCGGACAACTTTCACGCTCGCGATTCACACACACACACGTGAAATCCGCGATATGCATGCATGCACGAATACGGGAGGAGAAAATCGAGTAAGCCAAGAAACGGAGACTCTTATCATATAATATGACACGCTGCAACGTCCCCCGAATGTAAAACCCCTTTCACAACTTTAGAACTGCAAGACTTGTCCCACACTAATTCCAAGTAGTTTGTCCCAAAAAACGTGGGGCCGGTTCTTAACCCATTCGGAACCGAAAAACTTATCCCACACTAATTCCAAGTAGTTTTGTCTCCAAAAACGTGGGGCCGGTTCTTAACCCATTCGGAACTGAAAAACTTATCCCACACTAATTCCAAGTAGTTTGTCCCCAAAAACGGGGGGCCGGTTCTTAACCCATTTGGAACTGAAAAACTTATCCAACACTAATTCCAAGTATTTTGTCCCCAAAAACGGGGGGCCGGTTCTTAACCCATTCGGAACCGAAAAACTTATCCCACACTAATTCCAAGTAGTTTTGTCCCCAAAAACGTGGGGCCGGTTCTTAAGGGGTCAAGGGGTTAAATACGTTTTTTTGTTTCGTTCTCTCCGCCCCCCCCCCTTTTGGCGTTTTTGCCTAATCGTGGAATAAACCAAAAGGTTCGCAAGGTCGCTCTGAACGAAGGGATTCGAACGGAGGCGTCGAGGAAGGGCCGCCTGGAGGAACTACTAGAGGCTAACCAGGTACGTACCGGATTATTGGTGTCGTGTTCCGTGTGATACATACGACGTGCATGGCTATATACCGCGTGTGTGTAAATGGGTGATCTCGCGTGGGCGGTGCCTGTGGTATTCGCGCCTTCGGTCGATGGCCTCCACTGACCTCTTTAAGCATTATATAGCTAAACTTCATCCGAGGTAAACTCTGTTTTATCCCTCCCTTATTGCTATTGCCGCGTTCAAGTCAAACTTTTGTTTTTTATCGTCTCTTCTTTCTTGCAATCCTATCTACATGTACTGGCTTGACTGTACGCGTTTATGTGGACGACGAACCTCCTTTTTTCCTGCGCACGCACTCGCCCCTTAACCTCCCTCCCTCCCTCCCTCCCTCCCTCCCTCCCTTGCCTCCCGCCTTCCCTCCTTCTGGAAAAACTTACAAGGCGAGAGCGAAAAGAGACCAAGACTTGTTCCAGACGCAGAGGGAATGTCTCAAGACCGAAGTAGAGGTGAACGAACACACACACGAGTTGTGCAGGCAGTGCTATGAATAGAAGTGTATCACGTTAATTCTGACGTCAACCTCGTCACGCGCCTCTCTTGGGTTATATAGCCTGTGCGACATGAACAGACCCCGCGAACCTCGCGTGTCAGCGATATTTCAGTTTATTGTATAATCCTTCAACGGAGTTTGGGGGCGGGGGGGGGGCTAGATGTTAACCTTAAGGCCGGCTGTGTCGTGTGCAGATTGGACTCGTTTGATTGCGGGACACAAACAAAGTGGCATTGGAATTTGTTTGTTTTCTTTCGCCGTGAGGTTTCGAACAAGCAAGCGCGAGGGAGAGGGTTACGCGGGCTCTCTAGAATGCATGCTAGCCTTGATTACGAAGAAAATAGACCAAACCGACGACGGGGCTGGATTGCCAGCACCGTGTGCTTCTCGGGTAGTCCCCACAGCGTTATCTCTTGTTTACTAAAGCGTTTGTGCTGGAATACACCGTCTTGCTCTTACAACACAGCAGTACTTGTAGTGACTGCGCTATTTCCCCTCGATGAAATAGCACCAACCAGGTAGCTATTATGGTAGAAGTACGTACAGTAGCCCTTTTTTTGCCTTACGACGCAGTATTTATGACTGACTAGTAGTATACTCCTCGGCTGAGGGACTCTACTGAATAAGGCACACGCCTTATAAGGCACGCCTTGTCGTTGAAATGAACTCAAGCTTTTTCCAAGAATGTTCGTTTTATATACCTATTAGTAGGCCATCCATGGGACTGTCCATCTTGAGTGACACTCGTATACCACTCTATACCGAAATGTAAGCACCATTTTTATATTAATATTCAATAAATATAGTGCTTATATTTCGGGACAAAGTGGTATAATTTTAGTCAGTTTTTTCGGTCGAGATAAGAAAGTTCCTCACGCGAGGAGCCTCAACTACAATATAAGCAGCCACCCCTAGAAGGCAAAAGCTCGCGTCTAAAGAAAGTGCGGCTACTGAGCACGTCTAAAATGCAACCAAGTGCGTACGTATACGGCGTGTAATTTCAAGCGCGACACGACCCATCGGGTGTGTGTGGATGCATTTTCTTTTTCGAGCACTCACGAATGTCGCTACAAAACGATGTCACGATATTCTTCTCCCTCTTTCGCGAAATTAATTAATTATTATTACACAACACATACACACTCCTTTACATTATTATTTTATTACACAACACATACACATTCCTTTACATTACTTACTGTAGCGTCCAATATAAAAATGTGGCAACTGGGCGCGCTCGTGAGGTACTTCTTTTAGTATTAAATAGTGGAGATTGTCTTCCCGCACAGGCTCTTTCTATTTGGTCCGGTATACCTAGAGCTGTGCGCTGGTAACCCATGCAATATAGATATTTGCAAGGTCAGGTTCTGTAGGGTACCTACCGAACCATACCCGGGGTATTTACCCGGGAAATACCCTACAGAGAACTTCTGTGAGTTCTGTAAGGGTTTTTTACCCGTACCCGGAACTTCTGTAAGTTCTGTACGACCTTCATACCCTACAGAGAACTTCTGTAAGTTCTGAACTCCCCGTTTCACAATACCCGGGGTACCGGTACAACGTTCTTTGTACCTGCCTGGAACTTCTGTGAGTTCTGTACGCCCATGCCACAATACCCGGAACTTCTGTGAGTTCTGTAACGGTTTTATACCCTAACCCGGACCTTCTGTATGTTCTGTAAGACATCCATACCCGTACCCGGAACTTCTGTAAGTTCTGTAACACTTTGGGCACAATACCCCGGGTAAGGGTATTCCCTCGGCACAATACCCTGTGTGCCGGTACAGATTAGGGTATCGTTGAGGATGTCAGGAGACGGTCAGTCAAATGGGCATCGGTCAAGGGTGTGGATTCGAGTGTTCCACACTAAAACCTAGTATTTTGGCGTCAGTCAAGGATAAAAAATGAAAATTTGCCGTCAGTCAACGGGTGAAAATTATATCACACTCAGCTTGCAAATATGAATTTCGACGAAATCCTCTACGTATCTAAACAGCTGTTGTTTTTCAATTTTATAAATATATGATGCCGAAACGTCCGCCCCTCCCTTGTGCGGCATTCGTATATATAGGTTTATAATTGTATACACTTTTTCTCCTAAACCTTCCCTCTCTGTTCACCGCTTGCCGTCGTGTTTTGTCGTGTCAGCACATCGGCGAGGTGGAGGAACAGCTGCGGACCTCGAAGGAGGAGATGGAGCAGTGTCTGTCCGAGTACGACGAGCTCTTCCGAACCATCCAGCGCCTGTCAGAAGAGCTCAACACGCAAATCGCAGCGAACGCGGCGGTGCAGGCAAGCAAGCAAGCACCCCTATACGCTAGCTATACGTACCCATACTACCCCTCTCAACCATACGTACCGCTACTGATAGTAATTGCGTCATACCAGGTACGCGGCCACACGAGCAAGGCTAATATTATCATACCACGTTCAAGCGTTTTTTTTTAGTTGGGGTCGATCTTGACAACGTCACAAACTTAGTAATGAAACGTAATTTTTCACACGAAGAAGAGAAACGCTTTCCATCGGCCGATCGTCACTTCACGTATCATATATATATACCTCTGCCCCCGCCAGCTCTCCCCCGTACTCTAAACTTTGTACACCTCCTCCTTGCGCCGTGTGTGGAGAGAGAGAGAGAGAGAGTGCCCGCGTATACATTACGATTTTTTGTTGACTTTATCACCGGACGCGACGCTTTTTTGTTTTGTCAATGTTAACCTTCATCACCGGCGGCGGCGACGGGTTTCCAGGAAGAAAACGTCAACAAAAAGCGGGCGACGGAGGCCTCCCTTGTCAAGCTTCGAGCGCTCGAGAAGAGTACACAAAAGACCATCAGGTTGAAGGACCTAGCGCAGGTGAAGCCCTCCTATTGTTTTCTGCGACGTTAATTTTTGGGTCCTATATATCCTGCGGTACCTGTGGACCTGCTGTTTTTTTTGGCACGGATCAACCCGGCTCGCCAGACTCCCCTACTGTGTAGTACATAGCGCGTGTATACAGGCCTTTTGCACGATCGAACACGCCATGCGATAATTTACGGTATATTTTTTTCAGGAGTTCGTAGAACATTGTGAGGGTTTGACTGGGTTGCCATTGTTTGAATTAAATCCCCGGGGTTGGCCTGATCACAGGCCACGGGGTCAGGGTATGCCTAGTATGCACAATATACGTAAATATTAACATGTTGTGCAATATGCACAGTATGTGCAGTATGCGCAGTATGTTGCAATACGCGTAATATTCCCCTTATGTGCAGTATGTGCGGTCTGTGCAGTACATGCAGTATGTGCAGTGTGCGCAGTATGTGCAGCTTTGTGCAGCTTTGTGCAGTGTGCGCAGTATGTGCAGTTTGTGCAGTGTGTGCAGTGTGTGCAATATGCGCAGTATGTGCAGTATGTGCAGTATGCGCAGTGTGCGCAGTGTGCGCAGTATGTGCCAGTACGCGTAAACGTGCACAGGTAGTATGCGTAGTATGCGCAGTATGGGGCAGAACAAGTGCAGTAGGTGCAAGTTATGCGTAGTACCTGCAACGTGTTCTCTACTTCCCGCCTCGGTGGAGTGAGCGCACGCAACACAACCACAACGACGACGCCCAAAATCGATCGTTTTACCAGCGAAAAGCACCCACGTACCTCTTTGTTTTTTGTTGTCGGCCCTTAGAAACAAATCGACGAGGCGGAGGCGAAGCGGCGTGGCTACGAGGAGAACAGGGATGCTCTCAAGATGAAGATTCACGCTCTCAACTCGCTCGAATTCAAGGTGAGTGTCGTGCGCCCATCATCAGCACGCCCAATAGAAACAGTTGAGACAACTACAGCAGCAGTAACCGTGGAGCGTTTAGTTGTTTTGTGTATTTTGTTGCAGGCGTAACTACAAGTTTGTGCATATAGGTTTAGGTTTCCTTTTTTTTTTTTTTTTTTTTTTTCCCTCAGATTTTTTCTTCGTTTGGGGGATGTCCTGTTTTTGAGTGGCCAATGTTCAAGCTCATTCATGCTGCACATTGTCCGATGTCGAACGGAATGATACTACAGTACTGTACGTACGTAGGGTGTATTTTTTCGTTCGACAGAATTGACTGTTGCGAAAAACGTGGGGAGGTGTGTGATGGTCGTCAAATTCGGTTGTTCGTCGAGTCGAGGCGCCAATCGTACCCAATTTTTAGTCCGTATACCTACTGTATATACGGCAGATAAAAACCTAGAACTACGTAATAATAGCAGCGATTCCCTGCCCTCGAAATCCTGCCCTCGGTTGTCTGTCGAAGCTATATGCTACTTGAAACGTATACAGAACTCTAATACATATGTAGTGTCGCTATTCTTTTTTTTTTTCGTCAAAAATATAACGTTGCCTTCGCGGACTGGTCGCTTAACTCGACCCTTTTTCAACTTTTTTTGTTTTTGTTTTACTGGGAACAACAACACCAGGCGGGGGCCAAGAACATCGAGTCTCTGAGGCGACAGGTCGGGAAGCTGAAGAGGGAGAAAGACATTCTCGATCGAAAGCACATCTCGTCAGACCGGGCGTCTTCGCTGATCTTCGACCTCTCCAAGGTAATACAACTATCTACACAGAAAAAAAAAGAAACGAAATTCGCATTCGCGTAGTATAGTCTATACACGCTTCAGAAACGCCAACACTGTAAATGTACGCAAAGCCTCGTGTATACGTATCAGGAGAGAAAGCGAGGGCATGCCGTGAAGTTCATCCCATAAAAAGGAATGCTCGCTGCCAAACCACGCCGTATAGTGCCAGTTTCACCTGGGCCTGTCTGGGGCTGTTTCGTATGTGAGTCCTCCAATTTCCTTCCTCTCAGACGCGTAGTATCATATATATATATACAACTTTATAGAAACATGCTCAGAACAGAGGATGCATACGTATGAACTGACAGTAAAAGCTGCCGACTAAGCGGAGATAGTAGGTTATCCCTTCTTGCCGAACAAAGAGGGAAGAGTGGAAGGGCATGGCGGCGGCGGCGCACGAAAAAAACACCCCAAGTGCTTGACCGCCGTTTTTAGTTGCGGGGCACCCATTACATTAGGGGCGGTGTATGGGACCCGATGTCCACGGCAACTTGCTGAGTTGTAAAAATTGAAGCGGTCTACTATTAATAGTAGCGCATGTTTGGCCCTGGTAACGGGGGTATCGCTGCTGGCCTATGCACAGCATTATATCGCTATACAGCCTACTGTACGTACGTACATACATACATACATACATACATACATACATACATACATACATACATACATACATACATACATACATACATACATACATACATACATACATACATACATACATACATACATACATACATACATACATACATACATACATACATACATACATACATACATACATACATACATACATACATACATACATACATACATACATACATACATACATACATACATACATACATACATACATACATACATACATACATACATACATACATACATACATACATACATACATACATACATACATACATACATACATACATACATACATACATACATACATACATACATACATACATACATACATACATACATACATACATACATACATACATACATACATACATACATACATACATACATACATACATACATACATACATACATACATACATACATACATACATACATACATACATACATACATACATACATACATACATACATACATACATACATACATACATACATACATACATACATACATACATACATACATACATACATACATACATACATACATACATACATACATACATACATACATACATACATACATACATACATACATACATACATACATACATACATACATACATACATACATACATACATACATACATACATACATACATACATACATACATACATACATACATACATACATACATACATACATACATACATACATACATACATACATACATACATACATACATACATACATACATACATACATACATACATACATACATACATACATACATACATACATACATACATACATACATACATACATACATACATACATACATACATACATACATACATACATACATACATACATACATACATACATACATACATACATACATACATACATACATACATACATACATACATACATACATACATACATACATACATACATACATACATACATACATACATACATACATACATACATACATACATACATACATACATACATACATACATACATACATACANTCTTTTTTTTTTTCGTCAAAAATATAACGTTGCCTTCGCGGACTGGTCGCTTAACTCGACCCTTTTTCAACTTTTTTTGTTTTTGTTTTACTGGGAACAACAACACCAGGCGGGGGCCAAGAACATCGAGTCTCTGAGGCGACAGGTCGGGAAGCTGAAGAGGGAGAAAGACATTCTCGATCGAAAGCACATCTCGTCAGACCGGGCGTCTTCGCTGATCTTCGACCTCTCCAAGGTAATACAACTATCTACACAGAAAAAAAAAGAAACGAAATTCGCATTCGCGTAGTATAGTCTATACACGCTTCAGAAACGCCAACACTGTAAATGTACGCAAAGCCTCGTGTATACGTATCAGGAGAGAAAGCGAGGGCATGCCGTGAAGTTCATCCCATAAAAAGGAATGCTCGCTGCCAAACCACGCCGTATAGTGCCAGTTTCACCTGGGCCTGTCTGGGGCTGTTTCGTATGTGAGTCCTCCAATTTCCTTCCTCTCAGACGCGTAGTATCATATATATATATACAACTTTATAGAAACATGCTCAGAACAGAGGATGCATACGTATGAACTGACAGTAAAAGCTGCCGACTAAGCGGAGATAGTAGGTTATCCCTTCTTGCCGAACAAAGAGGGAAGAGTGGAAGGGCATGGCGGCGGCGGCGCACGAAAAAAACACCCCAAGTGCTTGACCGCCGTTTTTAGTTGCGGGGCACCCATTACATTAGGGGCGGTGTATGGGACCCGATGTCCACGGCAACTTGCTGAGTTGTAAAAATTGAAGCGGTCTACTATTAATAGTAGCGCATGTTTGGCCCTGGTAACGGGGGTATCGCTGCTGGCCTATGCACAGCATTATATCGCTATACAGCCTACTGTACGTACGTACATACATACATACATACATACATACATACATACATACATACATACATACATACATACATACATACATACATACATACATACATACATACATACATACATACATACATACATACATACATACATACATACATATACATACATACATACATACATACATACATACATACATACATACATACATACATACATACATACATACATACATACATACATACATACATACATGAATGTCTGGCCTACGACAGCAGTATATACGTACAGCATCACAAGGTGGCCGGGACCGCCCCCGTTGCACCGTGACAACCAACAACGTGTGCGTCAAAAACAACCCCTGTTGTGGAGACGTTGAACAATGCCTTTTTGTTTTGTAGCAAACCCCACGAGGGTGTCGACAACCTCTCAGTTCGGTACTTACTTACTCCTATGGTGTGCTGTATACGTTGTTCAATGTCTCCACACGAACCACAAGGATGTTTCCATACGCCCAAACGTGCAGGGGGTATGCAACATATTCAACGAGAGAAAGTAAAAGATACCACATCATATATATCATACGTAGACCTGGGAATCCAAGAAAGCTCCCCTCCAGGCCGATGATGATCTTCTCCTTCTTTCCTACCGCAAATATATCGTCTACGTGCACTCCTTATAGTTAATGTTATTACTATACTCCCCCCTTCCATCAAACGGAACACGCATGCATCAGGGGGGGGGGGGGGGGAGTCCCACCCCCTGCGAATCATACATATAGCACATTTTGGCTGATTTATTATCTGAATGACTGGAGCTACCTAACACAAAAACCTCGTCGGAATTTCGTTCTTTTGTTGCGCTATTTTCCGTTTTTATGCTTGAAACTGAACAAAAAATACCCCCCACACTATTTCCAAGTAGTTTGTACCCAAATATGTGGGACCAGTTCTTAACCCCTTAAGAAATGGTCCCACGAATTTGGGGACAAACTACTTGGAATTGGTGTAGACGCGGGCTGCGATAGAGGTAGCACTTTTTGCTTATTTTGTTTCTGAACGATCGGGCTCCTTAGGGCCCATATTAACGCGCATAAAATAAATTCAATTTGGAAAAATAAAAATAAAAATTCGCTCATCATTGGTCAACACACGCACCAGCACCCCCCCCCAAGATCCTAATCTTTGGTGCTGGTGCGCGTGTTGACCAATGAAAAGCGATTTTTTTTTGTTTTTTTTTTTTCCAAATTGATTTTTGTTTTTTTGTTCGTTAAAACGGGCCCTTCAACCTCAATTCGTCGGACTTTCATTCTTGTGTTGCCATATTTTCCATAGTGTACCTACGTAGCTCATGGGATTGTTGGTCGGGTACGTAGCACTTTTGGTTTCTTGCAATTACGGGCGAGGTATGGAACTCCTCAAGTGACCACCCTTATAAGGCAGAAACATCACGGTGCACCTCTATCGTAGCATTCGTCTGAAATGGGTTAATGGGGTCAAGGCTACGGGGTCGTGCATCGGGCGCGTACGTACGTACGTAGCACTTTTATTTTGCCGAGCAATCCCACGGTAGGAGTACCACTTTTTTGGCTCAATATTTTCTGACCGGTTGGGCTCTGTCACGTGAGTAACCACCAAAAAAACTACTTATCGTTTTACTGGTATGTTTGTTCTTGGACTACCGCGTTGGAAGTTTTTGGTCGGGTTGCGCGAACGAATGTTTCCGATTTCATGTTTCGGGTGAGATATTGAGCTCCTCACGCGAGGAGCTCAGAAAATTCTGCTGCGCCCCTGCGTACCGTGGGATGAGTGTCACCCCTCCAAAACTAGACTACAGTAGTAGACTAGTTTTCGAGCGAGGTGTAGAGCTTCTTAAGTGACCACCCTCAGAAGGCAGAGATGGTGAATGAACCTCTAGACCGTAGCATGCGTCCGATATTAAGGCCGTCAATTAATTGTGTGTTGTCGTCGCACGTAACGTAGCCTTTCTGTACGGAGGTATACAGCAGTAGTGCGCGGGAAGAGGGAACAGATCCGCGTACCTTTTTTTTTTCGACGGCGTATCATACACAGCAGTGCTTGTGTGCCAAATCACCTTAGCAGTCTAGGACGCGTGCTACAATAGAGGTAGCACTTTTTTTGGCTTAAAGTGTTTTCTGCATGATCGGGCTCCTTAAGGGGCCCGTTTTAACGGGAAAAAAAAAAAAAAAAATTGGAAAAAAAAAACCGAAACATATCCGCTTTTCATTGGTCAGAACCCGCACCACCACCCGAGATTATACCCCAAGATCCTAATCTTTGGTGCTGGTGCGTGTGTTGACCAATGAAAAGCGAATTTGAATTTTTGTTTTTCCAAATTGAATTTTTTTTTATACTCGTTAATATGGGCCCTAAGGGCCCGTTTTAACGAAGAAGAAAAAAAAACAATTTGAAAAAATATATATTCAAATCCGCCTTTCATTGGTCAACACACGCACCAGCACCAAATATTAGGATCTTGGGGCATAATATGTGGTGCTGGTGCGTGTGTTGACCAATGAAAAGCGAATTTGAATTTTTGTTTTTCCAAATTGAATATTTTTCTTCTTCGTTAAGATGGGCCCTAACCCAAAATCGTGTGTTGCAATATGTTTCATTGTATACTTAGACCACGGGATTGTTGATCAGGGAGTCATTTTCCCTCCGAATTCAATTTTGGGGCGAGGTATAGAGCTCCTTAAGTGACCACCCTTCTAAGGCTAAAATAATGGTGCACCTGCATGCAGGCTGCCGTAGGTTAAGGTGCCTGAACGTGTCTCAGCCACCGCGAAAACATATCGCCAGTTCACGCGATGAACCAGCTCGTAGTTTTGTCGGCCCAAGACTTCGAGACAGCAGTTCGTTCGTAAAGTATGGACTCGGGAAAGTCGCGTCGGGCTCTGCTGCTTTGGGTGAAAAACACGATGGAACACTCCCGATTAAAAAGAAAAGAAGAGTACGAGTACACGTATGTATTATAGTGTGTGTTGGTGTCTGTCGGTGGTTGGAAGCGCTCGCACAGCACCAAGTGAAGCAAAATGTCTCGGGGCAAAACACCTCACAGGTATTAACTGTTAATGTATACCTGTATCACCAGCATTTTGTTTTGCTTCGATGTTCAGTCGCCGCCTATCGCCCTTCGTCGGGAAAAAACAAACTAAAACATACACTCACACCCACACCCACACCCAACACCTCCCTCAGGCGAATGAAAGCACTCTGAGGAACCTCTCGATCGACCGAGAGGCGATGAAGCAGAGCATCCGCGGGCTGCGAGCGAACATAGAGCAGCTGGCGGGGGAGCGCGAGCGAGCGGAAAACGATTCGCTGGAGCACACCCGCCGGTGGCAGGAGCGGGCGGAGGAGCTCAAGTCTCAGGGAGTCCAGGTTGGCTTATTGAACCGTGGTTTTTTTTTCCTCGTGCTTCTTACGTACCGTTTTTTTTTTTTTTTTTGGCGTTCACCAAAGCTGGCGGTCGAGTTAGATCATTTGTGCGGGGTTTAAACATGCCACGGCGGTAAAGGGGCCCCATTTTTTTTTTTTTTTTTTTTTTTTCCCGGAAGGTGGTCACTTGAGGAGCGCTCCATACCCTACCCCAAAACACACACATTTTGGAGAGGAAACTAAAAGTGCTATGCACCCGATTCAACAATTCAACAATCCCATGGGCTTTTTAAGCATAAACTGAAAAAAAAAAATTGCAGCACAAGACTTTAGAAGTTCCGACGACTTTTTGTCTTAAGGGGTACCCCCCCCCTTCATTCATTCAGAAAACGCTTAACATGCCAAAAGAAAAGGTAATACCTTTAGCGTAAGCTGCGGACGCAGGCTCTCTGAAGCAAAGCGTGTTACAAGATGCTATTCATTCGCTCCCCCCCCGCCCCGCGGCGCCAGCGCCCGTCTATGGTCATATGACTACGGCCGTGCACAACATGAGTACACCCCGCACCCCGTCACTTGCCTTCGCTACTACCAGTATCGCGCAGAGGGCTCCTTCAGCATTGCCGCCGCTCGTCGATTTGCATCGACTTTTGCTGTTGCAGGGGGGGGGGGGGTGTACTCATGTTGTGCACGGCCGTAGTCATATGACCATAGACCCTCGCATCCCTACAATGCCGGGGCGGAGCGCGTTGGGTTTTCACCAACCAGGCAGACATTGCTTGCACCAAGCGCGAAACGCCGTGAGGTATTGGGCGAGTCGCATGGAGGGTGAGCTGCATCCTGCTAAGAACCGCCTCTGAGGCGGACTTGCATATGGACGACAGCTTCAATGAGTTAATTTAATTTCTGGTGTGGCCACTTCCGGAGACAGCAATGGGTTTTACTATGTAACTGCCTCGCGGATGCCTTACCATATTAACACTACGTGATACGACCATTCCCCTTGTGCGGAGCAAAGGTTCTCCACCCCGCACAAATGATCTACTCGACCGCCAGCTTTGGTGACCGCCAAAAAAAGAAAAGAAAAACAAACGGCACCCTGGTTGTCTAGCTCACGCAGCGAGTGGCGTGTTTTACAGCGTCGTTGCCAACCGACGCCAACGGGGGGGGGGGGGGGGTGTACTCATGTTGTGCATGGCGCGTAGTCATATGACCATAGCACGCCTCGCATCCCTACAATGCCGGGACGAGCGCGTTGGGTTTCACCAAACGCAGGCAGACATTGCTTGGACCAAGCGCCGGAAGCGCGTGAGGTACTGGGGCGAGTCGCATGGAAGGAGTGAGCTGCATCTCTGCTAAGAACCGCTCTGAGGCGGACCTTGCATATGGACGACAAGCTTCAATAATTTAATTAAATTTCTGGTGTGGCCATTCCGAGAGACAGCAATGGGTTTTACTATGTCAACTGCACCTCGCGGACCGCTTACCATATTAACACTAACGTGAAACGACCATTCCCTTGTGCGGCACAAAGGTTCTCTCACCCCGCACAAATGAAATCTACTCGAAGACGACCGCCAGCTTTGGTGAACGCGCTGCAAAAAAAGAATAGAGCAAAAACTAACGGCGACCCTGGTTGTCTAGCTCACGCAGCGAGTGCGTGTTTAACAGCGTCGTTGGCCGAAACCGCGACGAACAAACCAACCTATAAATATAATAAGTATTAATAAGGGGTGGGGGGGGGAGGGGGGGGGGCATAATAGCACAGATAGAACCAAACATTGTTAGCAATAATGGTTAAATATTTAGAGCTTTGTCTGCTGTAAGTTCTATAAGTTCGATTTAAATAGGACCAAATATTGTCAGTAAAAATAGTTTATTACTGTAGACTTTTGTCTGTACCGTAAGTCCTACTTACTATGTACGGTCCCCCGTAATATTAAATAAATACAAATCACTCTCTTGCGCTTTCGGGCGAACCGGCAAAAAAAAAATCGTGTGTGATTGTCTGTCCCCCAGGAAGCGATAGTTTTGAACCTGCGGTCAAAAGCTACGTAGTGCAATCTGTGCCTAGCAGGAAATGGGAGGATGCCTTGTGTCGCTCAAACGCTATATATTGTTTACCCTTTTGATTTTGTTGATTGTACAGGATACGATAGCGGTGGCAGTTTCGGCCGATTAAGGGGTTCCAGTGGTAGGAAGGCTTTTGTTATTGTCCTCGAAAATGTGAGGATACCACTGCTTTATGCGGACTCGGACGCACCCTTTGCAATACATCCTCTCTTCTAAAGGTATAGATCAAGCCTGATATGACCACGTACAGACATCAGGAGATTCCTCAACAAAAACAAGCGCGGTTTTTTTTTTTCAATGTTTGGTGTCTATGTAACTCGTGTACCCCCCACATACATACGTGAATTTCGCCAGTAACTCGTTACTGTCTGCCCTTTCAGATGTGTGTGTGTCACTTTTGTGAACTCAGGAGGCAGGCGCTATGCATAGCCGTGCAAGCGCTATGTACATACGATCTAACAAGTGCTGTCGATGACATTTTATGCTATACAGGCCGCAGACCTCCAGAAGAAGATAGCCGTGGCGGTGGCCCGTCTCAAGCAGCAGCAGAACCTTTACGAGGCCGTCAGGAGCGACCGAAATGTGTACTCCAAGAACCTCATCGAGACGCAGGTGGGATACCCCCTCATTTGGAGGCTGTCGTCCATATGCAAGTCCGCCTCACAAGTGGTTCTTAGTAGGATGCAGCTCACCCTCCATGCGACTCGCCCAAATCCCTTACATTTCGCTTCGCGCTTGGTACAAGCAATGTCTGCCTGGTTGGTGAAAACCCCACGGGGTCCGTCCCGGCATTGTAGGGATGCGAGGGTCTATGGTCTAAGGTCATACGACTACGAGTACGGCCATGCATGAATATCGAGTACACCCCCCCCTCCCGCGCCCCGCCCCCCTAGAGCCAACAAACGGTTGGCCTCTACTCTGGGAAAACTTTGTTGCATTCTAAGTATAGACTGTTCACGCTTCCTGACATTTTGTTGTATATATACGTCGAATTTTCATGCACTGTTAGTATGTTATGTTATGTCGCACGCGCGCGTATCCAGAGATGGCCACGATCTGCAGGCTATATATCACCGTCAAGTAGGTTGATTCCTGCGACACTGCTAGAGCCAAGCTTATATATATATATATATATATAACACGTACGTATCATACCTCTACGGTTTTGTCTATATCCGATTTGACCTGGCCGTGGGTGGTTTGCATCTCTCCAGCAGAGCTCCGCATGCATGCCGTCGCCTGGTCAAAACTAAAGAAATAAAAGCGTGCCGCACAAAAAGTGCTTGCCTTTCCTCTCGTGTGAGCACCGTGCGCTTTCTCTGCCTGCATTATCGGGAGCGCAGGACGTGATCAAGGACATGAAGCGGCGCTTCAAGTTCATGAACCACCAGATAGAGCAGCTCAAGGACGAAATCACCATCATGGACCACTGCCTGGTACGTCCGTCCGTTCCTTCGTTCGCTCGTTGGTCTTCACCCTTTTCTCTTGGCCTATGCGGAAGTCAGTTCCCTCGCGTACGAAGCGTGGTTGCTTGCTTCAGCCAATTAAGTGCCTAGATAATAGACGAACGGTTCGTGTGCTGCTCCGTATCCTGGAGAGAAGTCATACATTGAGCATTGATACTCGCACACCTCCACACACCCCCCCCCGCCGCCGCCGACTGGTTAAGCTCATTTCAGTGTGTAAACAAATCGCACCGAGAAAAAAATCGGCGTGACGACTACCTGGTACAATATGCAACGGCGAGAGGCAGGCTGAAGGAGGCTTTTGCAGCTTCTAGCTAAACTGTCTACTCCGTAAAAATCGCAAATTAAATGAAGTTCTTGTGTGCGAAGGCATGCAGTTGGGTTATTGTTTTGACGTGTGCTCACCTTCTCCAGCTTATGAGATGCCACCGTCAGCTCGCCACGGTCTCCCGCCTGGTCAATCACCGCCCGGGACGAAAAAACACCAGTCAGAACATGTCCGCGAAGAAGTTCGAGGAGAATAGCGTTGGCTGAACGTGTATATACACCGTGCACCTCACAGCTCAGTTACTATTTTGACCTCGTGTTCCGTTTGATTTCTCGCATGGATCGCTTAAAATATCTAGCTCTGATCACCGCATGTTCGCCTCCAAGCCTCAACATGCCAAGGTGAGCCAAATTGTCCGACGTAAAACATGGCACCACGCTGACAAATATTAGACGGCACCAGGACGACGCAAAAAAAAGTGGAACGCTCGAGGCACGCCAGCAAAGACAGCGAACATATTCTTACACGGGGGGGGGGGGGGTAACATCGATGCGCTACGTTTAAAAGCTGCCCGGTTTTTTTTTTTGGCGGCGTGTACGTGTGCGTGTGAGCCGTACCTGTGACGCGGACTGTACGACGTCCTTCTCCATAGACTTGATTTTTCTTTCCAGGTCTCGGGTCGTCAAAAGCAGCTGCTGGTACCTCACCTGAACTCGTAACCAAGGGCCGTGAGAGCCTGAGGAAGGCTTTTGTCGACTTCTCGCATGGTTCTGTCTGACAAAATTTGCGAACGAAAGTTATAAGAGCGAAGTTCAGTAGTGCTGTGGTTAAGCTCATTTCAGTGTGCAAACTAATCGCACCGAGAAAAAAATCGGCGTGACGACTACCTGGTACAATATGCAACGGCGAGAGGCAGGCTGAAGGAGGCTTTTGCAGCTTCTAGCTAAACTGTCTACTCCGTAAAAATCGCAAATTAAATGAAATTCTTGTGTGCGAAGGCATGCAGTTGGGTTATTTTTTTGACGTGTGCTCACCTTCTCCAGCTTATGGGATGCCACCGTCAGCTCGCCACGGTCTCCCGCCTGGCCAATCACCGCCCGGGAGGAAAAAACACCAGTCAGAACATGTCCGCGAAGAAGTTCGAGGAGAATAGCGTTGGCTGAACGTGTATATACACCGTGCACCTCACAGCTCAGTTACTATTTTGACCTCGTGTTCCGTTTGATTTCTCGCATGGATCGCTTAAAATATCCAGCTCTGATCACCGCATGTTCGCCTCCAAGCCTCAACATGCCAAGGTGAGCCAAATTGTCCGACGTAAAACATGGCACCACGCTGAAAAATATTAGACGGCACCAGGACGACGCAAAAAAAAGTGGAACGCTCGAGGCACGCCAGCAAAGACAGAAACATATTTTGAGGGGGGGGGGGGGGTAACATCGATGCGCTACGTTTAAAAGCTGCCCGGTTTTGTTTTGGCGGCGTGTACGTGTGCGTGTGAGCCGTACCTGTGACGCGGACTGTACGACGTCCTTCTCCATAGACTTGATTTTTCTTTCCAGGTCTCGGGTCGTCAAAAGCAGCTGCTGGTACCTCACCTGAACTCGTAACCAAGGGCCCCATTCAAGACATCGTTGTAGCAGTAGTGGGAGTTGTTAGTGGTGCAGGGGAGCGAGGGATTGTCCCCAAGGGAGATGGGGAAAGGAGCGAGAATGACGGGTAGGGCGAGGAAAGGTCTTCGACATGATGCGGAGGGGAGGGGGGTGCACTAATGTCGTGCATGGCCATAATAGTATGACCATAGACCCTCGCATTCCTACAATTCCGGCACGGAGCATATCGGGTTTTTCACGCCGACCACACAGGCAGACACTGATTGCTTGCACCAAGCGCGAAGCAAGCGCCGTGAGGTGTTGGGCGAGTCGCATGGGGGGTGAGCTGCAACCTCTCTGCCAAGAACCTCCTGTAAGGCGGACTTGCACATGGATGACATCTTCGAATGAATTGGTTTGTTTTCTGCCGTGGCCACTTCCAGAGACAGCAATGGTTACAATACGTATCTGCCTTGCGGATGCCTTACCATATACACACTACGTGACACGATCATTCCCCCTGTTGCGGAGTTACTATTCTCCACCCCGCACAAATGATCTAACTCGACCGCCAGTTGCGGCGGCCCCCGAAACAAAAAAAAAAACGGTATGTACCCTGGTTGTCTAGCTCACGCAGTGAGCGGCATGTTTTACAGAGTCGTTGCCAACCGACGCGCCAACCCAACCTATATATATACTAAGTACATGTAAAACATATTGTATAGAGGGGCACGGGGGGTGTACTCATGTTTTGCATTCGGGGGGGGGGGGGGGGGGGGGGGGGGGGTTGTTCTGCGGTCCCTGTCTTACCTCCCCCTGGTGAAGGCTGGATGTTTGAATCCGGATTTTGTCGTACAACGCAGAGAGCTCGTCGTTCCTCTTCATGAGCTGGCTAAACAAAACGCTCTTCTCGCCGACTATGGCGTCGTGCTCCTTCACCTATAGGCCGTCGTCGGGTGATACAAGGGCGGGACCGCACAGCGGCAAAAAACAAGGCAGGCTGACTTTGTACCGTGACATGTTCACGTCCTTGGTGTTAAACGAGTGTGTTGAGCAGCCTAGTCACAGGTAGATTTTTTTATTTTTACAGGTAAACTCCACGCTACGTATTCATATTTCGTTCGCTTTTTTTTTTTTAAAGTTGCCCCCCGCTCTTGCAAGAGGGCTGCTGTTGTTCAACTACCACCACATTCGTCAGTGCTGTATACGTACCATGCTTACATAAAAAAGGCGTTTTTTTTGCGACAAGGCATTTCCCATAATTCCCGCCGAGCCTCCTCACACCACCGCCACCACCACCTCGGATAAAAACGAACCCTATACAGTTCGTGTACGTATACGAGGTCACTCCGAAGTAAATCAAACTGCTGCTGTAGGCCCGCTATACGTACACACTTAACTTTCCGTTGACTCAAAACATCAGAATGCCAAAAACAAAAAGTGGGGTTGGAGTATGTGTCGTATGATATTGACAATATATTTGTAGAACTATTACTATTACGACTCGTAGCCAGTCGAAATTGATTTTCGGCCGGTGGTGCGTGTATCGTGACGTAGCTACTACCGTTCGGGGCGTCGATGCCGCTGGTCGATGATGGCGTGATAACACTACATACAGTACTTTGTGACTAAACGTACGCACATGTAAATCATACCGCACATACATATGAATGCACAGTCATTATCTAAGACAATGCCAGAGTTTTCGATATTAACGATGACGACGCCACAAAAAAAAGAGCAACTTATTTACATATAACCAAGTATTAATTAACTTGATATGTACCACCCTGTCCCTATACTACTACTATAAACCAAATGATCATTATATTGAGGGACAAGTTGGTACAACTCTCTCCCTCAATGTAGGGATCGTTGTGATTAAATGTTAACATGTAACATGAGCACAACCGTTCGTTAAATTTTCGAGACAGAGTGATACCAGCTGTAAACATACGGGCAGGCACAGCAGCAGTAGGTTCGCACCCTCCGCCTCGCGCCATGCATCGTTCGCTGTGCGTCTTGGGGTATACAGACACGACCACTCTATCAGGGCAACAAACAATCTGCTGCTCTTCTTTTTGCTTTTTTTTTGTTTCTTGTTTTTTCCATCCCATTTATTATCTTGACCCCTTCTTTTCTCTTTACTTCTTAGTCGTAACTCAGATCCGGGGTCTCTTCTCCTCCCGCCCCGCTATGGTATACTACCTGGCATGTTGAAGCAATATATACCTGATACCAAGCACGTTTTTTTTCTCTTTCTTTGTCCTTTCCATCAAATTTAGTGTTTTCGCCCTTCTTTTCTCTATCCCTCCTATTAAATAGTCGTAAGTCAGATCGAGGGTCACAAAGTAGTAGGCGCTTCTGCTCCTCCTCCTCCTTCTCCTCCTCCTCCTTCTCCTCCTCCTCCTCCTCCTCCTCCTCCTCCTCCTCCTCCTCCTCCTCCTCCTCCTTCTCGTCCTCCTTCTCGTCGTCGTCCTCCTCCTGCTCCTTCTCCTCCTCCTCCTCCTTCTCCTCCTCCTCCTCCTCCTCCTCCTCCCCCTCCTCCTACTGCTCCTCCTCCTCCTTCTCGTTCTCCTTCCTCCCCCTCCTCTTCCTATGGTCCTCCTCCCCTCTCCTCCTCCTCCTCCTCCTCCTCCTCCTCCTCCTCCTCCTCCTCCTCCTCCTCCTTCTCGTCCTCCTTCTCGTCGTCGTCCTCCTCCTGCTCCTTCTCCTCCTCCTCCTCCTTCTCCTCCTCCTCCTCCTCCTCCTCCTCCCCCTCCTCCTACTGCTCCTCCTCCTCCTTCTCGTCCTCCTCCTGCCCACTACGGTTCTGTGCCTTGCACGTTTACCACGAGAATATTCCATTCAAATCCTTTCTTCCCTCTGTCAACCTCGCATCGAATTGTCCTGCGACTGATACGTGTACGTCTGTGCACTTTCTACTCCACCTGTCGCTGTCGCTCCTCGTCGGCCCTCCTGCACGATGCTTGTCAGCTTCTGCAGCTCCGAGCGCTGGTGTAGGGCTATGTGCTCCCCCGAGACTATCTGCTTCTTGACCTTGGTCACCTCGTTCCGGAGAGACTCTTTGTCCTTGTCCACGTTGTGGTGGTGGAAGTGCTCTTTCACCTTTTCGAGCGACAGGTACAAAAAAACCAAACGAAAAATCACGTGCATACGTAGGCCGACGAAGAATGTTGCTTACATTTAGGTGGTTGGTGGGGGCGGGGGGTGAGGGGAAGGAGGAGGGAGGGGGGTGGGTCATGAGGGGGTGGTAACCGTTTGTCCATTTATGGTGGTAGGGGGAGGGGGGTGGTAAGGAGGGGGGGAGGGGGGGGGGGGGGGAGGGGGGGAGGGGGGGGTGGTAAGAGAGGGGGGGGTACCCATCAGATGGGTGGTGGGGAGGGGGGGGGAAGTTTTTGGGGCGGGGGGGGAGAAGGAAACAAATGGGGTGCGTGTGTTGACCAATGAAAAGCGAATTTTATTTTTATTTTTCCAAATTGAATTTATTTTATACTGGTACTCGTTAATATGGGCCCTAACTAGGACCAAATATTGTTAGTTAAAATAGGTAAATAAGTAGGTATTTGTATGGTTCCCCCGTCATAGTCAGTAAGGCCAAATTTTGTTGGTAAAAATAGGTAAATAAGTAGGTTTTTGTATGTACCGCAGGTCCTATTTACTATGGTCGCCCGTAATAGCAGCGTGAGGGGCCAGCAGTAGGGGTATAGGAACATGCCACTCTAGTGACGTACGGCCCCATGCGTTGCGCCTCGGACACCATCGGTACCACCCCTCCAAGTCACGCAGTGGCAGTTTTTGTCGATGCGAGTCGACGAGAGAAAGCAAGGGCTGATGAAAAGAAGTCTTCTCGCGATAAAAACAAATCAAGGCACGAACCGTAGTGGGGGAGGAGGAGGAGGAGGAGGAGGAGGAGAAGGAGGAGGAGGAGGAGGAGGAGGAGGAGGGAGAAGCGCCTACTACTTTGTGACCCTCGATCTGACTTACGACTATTTAATAGGAGGGATAGAGAAAAGAAGGGCGAAAACACTAAATTTGATGGAAAGGACAAAGAAAGAGAAAAAAAACGTGCTTGGTATCAGGTATATATTGCTTCAACATGCCAGGTAGTATACCATAGCGGGGCGGGAGGAGAAGAGACCCCGGATCTGAGTTACGACTAAGAAGTAAAGAGAAAAGAAGGGGTCAAGATAATAAATGGGATGGAAAAAACAAGAAACAAAAAAAAAGCAAAAAGAAGAGCAGCAGATTGTTTGTTGCCCTGATAGAGTGGTCGTGTCTGTATACCCCAAGACGCACAGCGAACGATGCATGGCGCGAGGCGGAGGGTGCGAACCTACTGCTGCTGTGCCTGCCCGTATGTTTACAGCTGGTATCACTCTGTCTCGAAAATTTAACGAACGGTTGTGCTCATGTTACATGTTAACATTTAATCACAACGATCCCTACATTGAGGGAGAGAGTTGTACCAACTTGTCCCTCAATATAATGATCATTTGGTTTATAGTAGTAGTATAGGGACAGGGTGGTACATATCAAGTTAATTAATACTTGGTTATATGTAAATAAGTTGCTCTTTTTTTTGTGGCGTCGTCATCGTTAATATCGAAAACTCTGGCATTGTCTTAGATAATGACTGTGCATTCATATGTATGTGCGGTATGATTTACATGTGCGTACGTTTAGTCACAAAGTACTGTATGTAGTGTTATCACGCCATCATCGACCAGCGGCATCGACGCCCCGAACGGTAGTAGCTACGTCACGATACACGCACCACCGGCCGAAAATCAATTTCGACTGGCTACGAGTCGTAATAGTAATAGTTCTACAAATATATTGTCAATATCATACGACACATACTCCAACCCCACTTTTTGTTTTTGGCATTCTGATGTTTTGAGTCAACGGAAAGTTAAGTGTGTACGTATAGCGGGCCTACAGCAGCAGTTTGATTTACTTCGGAGTGACCTCGTATACGTACACGAACTGTATAGGGTTCGTTTTTATCCGAGGTGGTGGTGGCGGTGGTGTGAGGAGGCTCGGCGGGAATTATGGGAAATGCCTTGTCGCAAAAAAAACGCCTTTTTTATGTAAGCATGGTACGTATACAGCACTGACGAATGTGGTGGTAGTTGAACAACAGCAGCCCTCTTGCAAGAGCGGGGGGCAACTTTAAAAAAAAAAAAGCGAACGAAATATGAATACGTAGCGTGGAGTTTACCTGTAAAAATAAAAAAATCTACCTGTGACTAGGCTGCTCAACACACTCGTTTAACACCAAGGACGTGAACATGTCACGGTACAAAGTCAGCCTGCCTTGTTTTTTGCCGCTGTGCGGTCCCGCCCTTGTATCACCCGACGACGGCCTATAGGTGAAGGAGCACGACGCCATAGTCGGCGAGAAGAGCGTTTTGTTTAGCCAGCTCATGAAGAGGAACGACGAGCTCTCTGCGTTGTACGACAAAATCCGGATTCAAACATCCAGCCTTCACCAGGGGGAGGTAAGACAGGGACCGCAGAACAACCCCCCCCCNGTGAGAGCCTGAGGAAGGCTTTTGTCGACTTCTCGCATGGTTCTGTCTGACAAAATTTGCGAACGAAAGTTATAAGAGCGAAGTTCAGTAGTGCTGTGGTTAAGCTCATTTCAGTGTGCAAACTAATCGCACCGAGAAAAAAATCGGCGTGACGACTACCTGGTACAATATGCAACGGCGAGAGGCAGGCTGAAGGAGGCTTTTGCAGCTTCTAGCTAAACTGTCTACTCCGTAAAAATCGCAAATTAAATGAAATTCTTGTGTGCGAAGGCATGCAGTTGGGTTATTTTTTTGACGTGTGCTCACCTTCTCCAGCTTATGGGATGCCACCGTCAGCTCGCCACGGTCTCCCGCCTGGCCAATCACCGCCCGGGAGGAAAAAACACCAGTCAGAACATGTCCGCGAAGAAGTTCGAGGAGAATAGCGTTGGCTGAACGTGTATATACACCGTGCACCTCACAGCTCAGTTACTATTTTGACCTCGTGTTCCGTTTGATTTCTCGCATGGATCGCTTAAAATATCCAGCTCTGATCACCGCATGTTCGCCTCCAAGCCTCAACATGCCAAGGTGAGCCAAATTGTCCGACGTAAAACATGGCACCACGCTGAAAAATATTAGACGGCACCAGGACGACGCAAAAAAAAGTGGAACGCTCGAGGCACGCCAGCAAAGACAGAAACATATTTTGAGGGGGGGGGGGGGGTAACATCGATGCGCTACGTTTAAAAGCTGCCCGGTTTTGTTTTGGCGGCGTGTACGTGTGCGTGTGAGCCGTACCTGTGACGCGGACTGTACGACGTCCTTCTCCATAGACTTGATTTTTCTTTCCAGGTCTCGGGTCGTCAAAAGCAGCTGCTGGTACCTCACCTGAACTCGTAACCAAGGGCCCCATTCAAGACATCGTTGTAGCAGTAGTGGGAGTTGTTAGTGGTGCAGGGGAGCGAGGGATTGTCCCCAAGGGAGATGGGGAAAGGAGCGAGAATGACGGGTAGGGCGAGGAAAGGTCTTCGACATGATGCGGAGGGGAGGGGGGTGCACTAATGTCGTGCATGGCCATAATAGTATGACCATAGACCCTCGCATTCCTACAATTCCGGCACGGAGCATATCGGGTTTTTCACGCCGACCACACAGGCAGACACTGATTGCTTGCACCAAGCGCGAAGCAAGCGCCGTGAGGTGTTGGGCGAGTCGCATGGGGGGTGAGCTGCAACCTCTCTGCCAAGAACCTCCTGTAAGGCGGACTTGCACATGGATGACATCTTCGAATGAATTGGTTTGTTTTCTGCCGTGGCCACTTCCAGAGACAGCAATGGTTACAATACGTATCTGCCTTGCGGATGCCTTACCATATACACACTACGTGACACGATCATTCCCCCTGTTGCGGAGTTACTATTCTCCACCCCGCACAAATGATCTAACTCGACCGCCAGTTGCGGCGACCACCGAAACAAAAAAAAAAACGGTATGTACCCTGGTTGTCTAGCTCACGCAGTGAGCGGCATGTTTTACAGAGTCGTTGCCAACCGACGCGCCAACCCAACCTATATATATACTAAGTACATGTAAAACATATTGTATAGAGGGGCACGGGGGGTGTACTCATGTTTTGCATTCGGGGGGGGGGGGGGGGGGGGAATGCAAAACATGAGTACACCCCCCGTGCCCCTCTATACAATATGTTTTACATGTACTTAGTATATATATAGGTTGGGTTGGCGCGTCGGTTGGCAACGACTCTGTAAAACATGCCGCTCACTGCGTGAGCTAGACAACCAGGGTACATACCGTTTTTTTTTTTGTTTCGGTGGTCGCCGCAACTGGCGGTCGAGTTAGATCATTTGTGCGGGGTGGAGAATAGTAACTCCGCAACAGGGGGAATGATCGTGTCACGTAGTGTGTATATGGTAAGGCATCCGCAAGGCAGATACGTATTGTAACCATTGCTGTCTCTGGAAGTGGCCACGGCAGAAAACAAACCAATTCATTCGAAGATGTCATCCATGTGCAAGTCCGCCTTACAGGAGGTTCTTGGCAGAGAGGTTGCAGCTCACCCCCCATGCGACTCGCCCAACACCTCACGGCGCTTGCTTCGCGCTTGGTGCAAGCAATCAGTGTCTGCCTGTGTGGTCGGCGTGAAAAACCCGATATGCTCCGTGCCGGAATTGTAGGAATGCGAGGGTCTATGGTCATACTATTATGGCCATGCACGACATTAGTGCACCCCCCTCCCCTCCGCATCATGTCGAAGACCTTTCCTCGCCCTACCCGTCATTCTCGCTCCTTTCCCCATCTCCCTTGGGGACAATCCCTCGCTCCCCTGCACCACTAACAACTCCCACTACTGCTACAACGATGTCTTGAATGGGGCCCTTGGTTACGAGTTCAGGTGAGGTACCAGCAGCTGCTTTTGACGACCCGAGACCTGGAAAGAAAAATCAAGTCTATGGAGAAGGACGTCGTACAGTCCGCGTCACAGGTACGGCTCACACGCACACGTACACGCCGCCAAAACAAAACCGGGCAGCTTTTAAACGTAGCGCATCGATGTTACCCCCCCCCCCCCCTCAAAATATGTTTCTGTCTTTGCTGGCGTGCCTCGAGCGTTCCCCTTTTTTTTGCGTCGTCCTGGTGCCGTCTAATATTTTTCAGCGTGGTGCCATGTTTTACGTCGGACAATTTGGCTCACCTTGGCATGTTGAGGCTTGGAGGCGAACATGCGGTGATCAGAGCTGGATATTTTAAGCGATCCATGCGAGAAATCAAACGGAACACGAGGTCAAAATAGTAACTGAGCTGTGAGGTGCACGGTGTATATACACGTTCAGCCAACGCTATTCTCCTCGAACTTCTTCGCGGACATGTTCTGACTGGTGTTTTTTCCTCCCGGGCGGTGATTGGCCAGGCGGGAGACCGTGGCGAGCTGACGGTGGCATCCCATAAGCTGGAGAAGGTGAGCACACGTCAAAAAAATAACCCAACTGCATGCCTTCGCACACAAGAATTTCATTTAATTTGCGATTTTTACGGAGTAGACAGTTTAGCTAGAAGCTGCAAAAGCCTCCTTCAGCCTGCCTCTCGCCGTTGCATATTGTACCAGGTAGTCGTCACGCCGATTTTTTTCTCGGTGCGATTAGTTTGCACACTGAAATGAGCTTAACCACAGCACTACTGAACTTCGCTCTTATAACTTTCGTTCGCAAATTTTGTCAGACAGAACCATGCGAGAAGTCGACAAAAGCCTTCCTCAGGCTCTCACAGTCATACTAATAGTTATGTATAATCTTTCAAACTGACCCTTTTTGTTGTGCCCCCCCCCCCCCCCCCCCATCTTTGTCTGGAAACCCTCTCTTTTTCTTCAGTGGACATGCTATGTTGTTAAGTCGCGTGTATATAGATATAACACACATATAGCTTCGAGAAACCAAACTCCTGTGTCAAAGAATCGACATACAGTCGCCGATGCTGCCCTTACCTCAGTCAACCACCACCACCACTGGCACCCCCCCTCCCCCCGCCCCCCCCCCCTGCATAACGTGGATGTAAAGAAACCCTTGTGGAGACATCGCACAATGCATTATCATAGCAAAACCTCACAAGGTGTCGACAACCTCTCAATTCGGTACTTACTCCTAATGGTGTGCTACTACTGTACGTACGTTGTTTAATGTCTCCACAAAGGATTGTTTTACGCCCACATTATGTGCCGGAGGGGAGGGGGGGGGGAGGGTGCCTGCCACCTGTGCACCACTCTTCCCTCCTCCAGTGGCTAGAACCAGCCAACCAAATCTCAATGACCGAAATGAAAAATCGACCACTAACCCCCCCCCCCGAAAAACTAGGATCTGAGGCGCGAGCGGGCAAAGATGACGGCGCTGGTGGAGGAGCTAGAGCTGCCGCTCAACGTCCACCGCTGGCGAAAGCTGGAGAGCTCCGACCCAGAGCGGTACGACCTGGTCAGGAAAGTCCAGTCCCTGCAGCGCAGCCTGGTGTCGAAGACGGAGAGCGCGGTGAAGAAAGGCCTGCTCATACAAGAGAAGGTGCGAATATTCTACGCCTACCTCGGGCAGATCATGATCTATCTGTCTACAGTAGATCATCTACAGTTCCTCACCTGCCGTTGTGAGTGGCCGTCGTGCAGAATCTGCATACGGGTACATATGTACCCAACCCAGGAAACATGCCCTATACGGATCATGCAGGCTGTATGACTCCCACTCGGCAACATAAGCCATATCGTACGGTACATATCAGGAATCTGTCTGGCCGTGATAGATCTAGGTCATCGAGTGGAAATCGATGATCTGTTGATGATTTGTTGATGATCTGTTGATGATCTGTCCGGGGTGTGTAAATATTGGTGTTGTCGTGCTCTTTTATTTTGTTCGTTTTTCTTGTTTTTTGTTTTCCCCCGGCTGATGGGTGAACATAAACCGTACCATGATCCTCACACTTACTACTGTAGTTCTTGGTCCACGATGGGGCGGAGGGCGTGCACTTGTAGTTCCACAATGACTCACGAGCGAAGAAAAGAGCTGGTCGAGGTTGGGCGTAAGCAGTCTCCACTAATTCAGCAAGGACGATTCACGTTTTTGCGGCTAGATGTACCACTACTATGATAGCTGTACAGTAATTTATACAGTATCCAAGTTTCCCTCCCAAAGCGTCCTGACTGATACGTGCGTAGCCCTACCGTGGCGGCCAAAAGGAAAGAGTCCAAACATCTATTTGAAAGGTTCAACCAGTAGTAGTTTTTGCGACCTTCTGTGTGAAAGCACAAGAGAGTATCTCCTTTTCCTGTACATACGTCCGTACGTACTTCTGGCAAAAACGACGAACGCGAAAGAGCACGGTCGTGTTTGTGTGCTGCTGCTACTCACATGTAGACATATATATATATATATATATTGGATGGTGCACGCGCAGGAAAAACTATATGTGGAGCTGAAGAAGATTCTGGGGCGTCAGCCGGGACCGGAGGTATCGGAGCAGCTCGCGCTATACCAGGATAATCTGAAGCACAAGGTATTCGTCAATCAATCCGACGTCAGGATGAGCAAATATTGCCCCTTTACAAACCTACACGTACCCGTGTTGTTTGGACAAAGTACTGGGAAATACGTAGGCTGGGATCACTTTTCCAGTGGTGAATTGAATAAGCAGCTGTAAGAAGCGCATGCCCAACTTGCCCCCTGATGAATTTCTCGTGATGGTAAGTAGCACGCTACGAGTATACGTAGATTAATATAATCAGCGGGAGATGATAAGCTGGCTTGAAAGAAAAAAACAATCGCTCGTTGAACTGTCTTGTCTCCCGCTCTGATACAGACACGTCGTCATGAGGCACCACACTCCCACAACTTTCATCACTACTGCTGTACATACATCGATTACGTAGGAAACAGATAGAAACGGGAGACGCTTGCCCATTTTCCGCTGAAACGCAAGCCCACGACCCCCGCCTGTCCTCGCTCTCGCTTGGCGCTGCTTCACCCCATTGGCCAACACCGGCCAATGAATGGCACTGCTTGATCCCACTTGTCAGTCACTAAACTTCGGCCAATGACACTTGCTTAAACTCCATTGGTCGATCAATGGCTACCAAAAACAAACAGGTAAAACAGATGAGAGCTATGGAGGCGGAGCTGGGCATGTACAAGCAGCAGGTCGATCTGTTCAAGTCCGACATAGAGGCCGCCAACGAAGCCATGCGTACACTGCGCCAGCGGTGGATCGCGGCGCAGAGGCGAAGCCGCCAGGGAGGGGACGACGACGTCGAAGCCCCAGACAGCTACGACATCCTGACGGGCCCGCGCATCCCGTCGTTGCCCGAAACGGCCGCGCCCACCGTGTCCAGCGGGTCTCTGTCTTTGTCGAAGGACGGGGAAGGCGGTGGTAGTGTTGCGGATAGAGACGACCTCCGAGAAGACCGACCACAGTTTGAAGCTAGTGGTGCGTCCGCCGCAGTCGTTGCCGGGGCATGAACAGACACATTATATTGGATCTACTAAGAATGGGAGCATTCTATTAGATGAAGATGTTGATGTGGTATGTTCCCAGTATGTTACCCCGGTGGAAACATGCCTGCGACGGTATGTTTGGTTCTGGATGAATCCCGATGGGATTCACTACCTACTTCTTCTCCTATTAGATAACTCGACATCTGGATGGTATATATTTTCTTCTACATTTGATTAGTTGGTCTCCTTCTCCGTCCGACCCCGCTTCCATGGCCTGATGCTACGGGCCTCGTGAACCTGGCCACTGCAGCATTAGATTGCTAAAATATAGGGCACGGAAGGAGTTGGAGTTGTTCAATCCGACAACATAAACGAAAACATAAATTGAAAGGAATGCCAAGAGTTTCATCCGAAATTCATAATTTATCAGGAGATAAAAGGTTCACAACAAAGAAAGCAAGGATAGTTGCAACGCGCTGGCGTTAAATGCGTTGTCATTAATTGAAAGTCAGCGCATGAAACGCACAAAAACAAGCACAGCAGCAGTGTAAAAACCATGATGAACCTGCTCCGTTTCGAGGCGAAACAAAAGAGGATTGACGCCAAAATGGTCATTGAACGCAACGATTGCTACTTTGAAAATTGAAGAACTTACGTGTAAGGGGACAACTCGTGCACCGGGTGCTTGGCACAGCCTTGCTCACGAAGAGCGGTGGCGGGGTTGACGCGGTGCCATGAGGCGGGTAGTAGAAGAAGTAGAAACCTGGTATCAATTATGTTATGAAAAAGAGGGCACTTATCCTCTTCCTCCCCGGGACCCTAAAAAGGAATCCAAATATAATTTTGTGCAACCCCTCGGGGAAACACAAATCCCGCCGCAATCTACGTAGATATAATACCGTTACAAGAATCACACAATTCCGTACAATATCAGACTTTTGGCACGAGCAAATCCCACATTCCCCCTGCTCGTGTCACAGTCCTGATAACTTCCGTCCAGTCAAAATACCAAAAATAAGTGCAACGAAGGATAAGAGCTATTACAGACGCAAACACTCAGGTCTTCAATCCCCTGTCCCCAGTCTCTCACCACTTCTAGTTCGTTTCCGCCGTGGATGTATGCAAGTTGACTCCTCCTGTGTCCTGTCTCGATAGCTTCCTGCAAAGACCAGTCTTCTGCCCGCGCTTCAGTCTCGTTTCAAGCAGCCCTCTTCCAAGAGCTAGTGCTACACAACAGAACTCCGTATGAAACCTTAACTTTCGACACTACCTTTACGGTAACGATCGCAGTACTCAGTTTCGGTTCGCTGTCACTCACGCTCAAGTGCTCTTCCTTTTTCCCTCAATAGGATTTGTGTGTGTTTTGGCTTGTTTTGGATTGCCCAAGAGCGATGATTTCTTTTGATTGACAGGGAGTTGTACAATCCTAGGAAGCATCCCGCTACGTATTTTACGTTACGTGCGTCAATCCGCCGCAAAGCCCCCCCAGCACGGTTTCCTAAGAATACCGTGCTAACCGGGCTGCGGACACACTGGAGTAAGAGTGAGGGCCTTTTCCCACACTTAGTCGTGTTTCGATTGCCGTAAGGCTTGAATGAGTGGCGTCTACCATTTTCATGGAAAGGAGTCACCCCGGGGGTAGGGACCCTGGGCCTTGCGCTTTTCCGCATTAGGTCCCAGATCGGCACTGCTGGACTTGCTAGAATTTATCATCAAGCGCACCAGCTGAAAGCCTCTTATCCACCACTTCCCGGCTTTTCCCGTTAACCCGGGTAGGCCGAGGTCTTGATCCTGCTTGCTAGTCAATCTTCGGCTAACGTCTTCTCCCGTTCTCCATCGAACTTCACTTCACTTCCTCGCGTTTACGGGGAACCAGATTGAGAATTTTCGGTTCTCCAAGCTTTCAGGATCTCACGTTCGTTGAGTTCCTCCCAATCTCCGTCTGCGTACCCGTACCGAACCCGCCAGTACGGTGACTTGTAGTCGAAGATCTTTGAAAGGTGACGCTTCTTGTTTCCTTCAGCGTCTGCGAATTCCCTCCAGATCACGGTTCCCACGGGGTGTTGTTTCAACGCATGTTCACGGTCGATCCCGTCTCTTTCCTTCCGTGTTAGCATCGAAGTCGGCCTTGCCCGGCGCTCCGCTCCGTGATACGTCTCCCACAGTGCATGGAAAATGTCCAGCTGTAAGTGGGTGAAACTGTCTCGCGCCTCCTCTTCGGACAGCCACTGCGACTCTGTGCCATCCACGAATCATCCCTTGTATCGCCACTTCCAAGCGTTTCCCTGACCCATCACAGCCTCTCTGTCTATTAGGGTATACATAGGTGACGCTACAATCGACGGCTCCGCAAGTCCGAAGTCAACTCCCCATGCCAGGTGAGCAAACTCGTCCTCGAAGTCGTGACGGAGGTTGTCCGGACGTAAGTGGAACATCTTGATGTTCGCTGTTGACGCCCTCGGTCGGCGAATCCCTCGTCCATTCATCGTGACGATGTAGCTGAGTCCTGGTAAGACAACTTCAGTCACCTCCCAAGGTCCGGTCCAGTGCTCGTGGGCTAGTTTATGATGTATCCCCTCCCTTGCCAACACAGACTCCGCCTCCTTCACCAGTACCTTGTCTCCGACAACAACACGGGTTCCTACCGAGGTCCGACCGATTTCAGCATTCCGACTCTCACGAGTTTTCTGCCTATCATGCCTTTTCAATAGAGCCTCCCGTACATCCCGTACCTCCTTGTACGCTTGACGTTTGTCGGCCACGTAACTGTGCATCCCGCCCCTGAAATCACCACCATCGATCTCGGGGTGCGTAGCATCAAGTTGCGTGCGCGCATCACGACCGAAGAAAAGACGGAAGGGAGTTGGCTTCCCCGGCAAGCGCAGGTCCGGCGTGGTACGATGGATCCACAGTGCCGGCTGTACGTACTCGTCCCATCTGCGTGGCCAGGTCTTGCACAGTTCTCCTAGTGCTTCGTGTAGCCACCCCCCCAGTCTCTCCACCGTCCCCTGCGCACGAGGATGGTCGGCAGGCCCATAGGCGATGGTCATGTTCAACCACTTTCATAAGTGTTGCATCACCTCTGCCGTGAACTCAGATCCCGGATCACTGCGAACATACAGCGGTAGCCCAAAAGCAAGCATTTTTCGAGCAGTTTCTTCGCTACTCCGAGTGCTTATTTCGTGGGGAGCGGGAAGGCGAACAAGAACTTGCTGGCTTTGTCGACTGCCACCAGTAGAATTTTGTTGCCTGCGTCCGACTTCACCCCCATGTCCTGGATATCGACTTCGAGTACCTCCCCGGGTCGCAGAAACCTCGCCGGTAGCATGGCAACCCGTTGACTCGCTGATCGCTTGCGACGCCTGCACCCACACGAAAGGACGTAGTCTCTCACGTCCCTGATGAGGGTGGGCCAGCAATACCGACGACTAATCAAGGCTGTAGTTCTCGCCGTCCCTGGATGCCCATAGGTGCTGTGTGCCACCGCCATCATCCCTGGAACGAGAGATTGGGGCTGCAAGTCGTGGGACCTTTCCTAGAGGTGCTACCCACAAGAGGTAGTTGTCGTCCATCGCATATTTGCCACCTCCTGCTCCTCGGTTTCCCACTTCCTGGAGTTCTTTCGGAACCCTGCCAAGTACCATATCTTCGCACTTCCTCTGCATCACTTGTGGCGTATCCTGGAGAATAGCTGTCACCCTTTCCAGCATGGACGGCTCCGACCGCTGGGACCCCTTGGCCTTTTTCCCTGATCCGCTTGAACGGCTGCTTGTATCCTTCGGTGGTTCCTCCAAAGGATCTCGTTGCCGTTTCGGTTTCGGGATGGGCTCTCTCTGTCCCCTGCGTTTGCGTGGGCGATCAACTTCCACTGGTAGCTCAGTAGTAGTGATTGCCTGTGCCGGTGCATTCTCCATCTCCCCCTCCTCAGGTAACGGCGGTTCTGCCTCCCAGACAACCTCCGGTTCCAGGGAAGTGGCTTTCGCCTGCGACCTCTTGACCGCTCTCGTCACGCCAAAGACTTCTGCTGCTGCAAGATAATCTTCAAACACCATGCAGGCCAATCCTTCCAGTTCCACGACCTCTGGCACCGGTTTGCCCAGTAAGCCTTGAACAGCTACGGCGTAGTTCAACTAACACTGCTCGTAGCATTGGAGGAGACGTGAAATCTGCGATGACGTTCGCCGCTGCGCTTTGGCTGACCGTCTGCGGGATCACATAGTTTTCCTGTCCTGTGGTGATCTTGGGGTAGTCGTTGAAGTGCAACTCCTCAGCTTCTTCAAGGCGTGCCGCATCCGCTGGGTGTGCGACATACCCTTCGGTTGGCTTTTACCCCATGATGTGAACACGGTTCAAAGAGATGATGGGTTCGTTGAACGAATAAATCGCTCGCTCTCCGATACCTCTCTTCAGGAAGTATGCGCCTCTTCGTCCCCGAAATTCCCCCAATTCCTGAACTGGTTGCTTTACCTTCTCCAACCTCCGCTTCCAAAATGGTTAACTTCTCCTTCGTGGCAAGGCCTCCCTTGATTCCTACCACGAACGTCCGTTTCCTCCTCCACGGAATCCCTACTTGGCTCGCCAATATCTCCGCCTTGTCCACGATGTATGACTCTCGTTCCAAAGCGGGGAGAATCTCGTCGTTCCATTCCGTCGTTCGCAGATAGTTGCCCAAACATTCGAGTATAAAAACTCGCGCGTCTGAGGCGATGGCAGCTTGGGCTAAGCTACTCGCTCCGGATACTCCTTCCTTCTCTCGCACCCCTTCAAACCTCCTGCAGGCGTCACCGACCACCACGTTTGGTGCCACCTCTCTCAACGTGCTTAGGCCTTCCTGCGACCCTGTTGTCACCCTAAGTAGCCTCGCACCGTTGTCCAGTCCGTTTGCTCTGATGCATTCCAGTGCTTTCCAGTCCTGGTCTACCGCTCCTCTGACCGTAACCAATCCCTCCGATGCAAGGATGCTGCCTCCCCCCCCACAGTCGAGCATGACCACCACTGGAAGCTCCGGTGCAATAACAAGCTCGGCCTGTTGAGTGTCTGTCTCCGATGGGTCTGCGGGTGTGAATGCAACGGCTGCCAGCACTACAAGACATTGAGCACTAGTTTCGTCCACATCTCCCACTCCTAAGGTTTCGAGGTTTACGCCGTCGAGCACTGGCCCCTGTGGCCCTTTGTAAACGTTTGGCAACGACTCGTCTCCTGGAAAAGAGTCGTCGAAATCCTCGATCACATTGTTCTTGTTCGGTAACCGTGACATGGCGTCCGGGATCTGATGTTGTGTCCCCGGCCTCCACTTCAAGATCATGTCGTGCTCCATCAACCTCAGAGCCCAGCGGTGGTATTTAGATGTGAGGGATTGGCTTTTGGAGAGCCAAATCAACGCCGAACAGTCCGTGATGAACGTGAACGGCCGACCGTTTGGAGTCCCCTCTCGACCACCTTTAGCTGCCGTAAGCGATCACCTTCTCCACCCCTTCGATACATTGCGTTAGCACCGCTCCTGCTCCCATCTCACTGGCATCGGTGTACAGCAAGAACGGCTCTGTCCACACCGGCAGGGCTAGAATTGGGGGCGACGACAAAGCCTCGATAAGCGCATTAAAAGCCTTGTTCTGCTCTTCTCCCCACATAACTTTATTTTTCTTCGCTCTCTTGGTCCTGAACCTTGGGTCTCTCAGCAAGTCGGAAATGGGCGCCACCACTGTGCTATAATGGGGTACGAATTGGCGTAAGTACTCTGTCATGCCCAGCAGCACTCGCACTTCCTCCACCGTGTTCGGCCTTGACAGCTGCGTGATAGCATCAATCTTGCTCGGGGCCGTCTTGGTACCAAGCCTATCCACGATCATGCCGACGAACTCCATGACCGACTGACACAAAAGCGATTTCTGGAGATTGACGGTTAGACGTCCTTGCCGTCGACTCTCGAACGTTTCTCGAAGCAGCCCCTAATGATCTTCAATAGTTCTTGACGAGATGGCGATGTCGTCCAACCAGTTATTGACTCCTTTATCCTTGACTGGTAACAGTCTCCCTCCCACGTAGTTGGCAAACGTGGATGGTGCTGTCTTCAACCCGAAGCCGCAGCGAACGTACTCGTACAGCTTCCCGTCAGCGTCTCGAAACGCTGTCAGGTGTCGATCGTCCTCATGGATCTCGAGCTGCAAGAATCCTGAAGCCAAATCGATGCTGGAGAGATACTTCGACCCTTCCATATCATCCATAATGTGCTGCAGGTCCCCGAGTCCACCACTCTGTGACTTGAGAAGCGCATTGGCACCTTGAAAATCCTGCACAACCCACACTGTCCCGTCTTTCTTGCGAATCGTCGAACAATTGACGGCCCACTCGGAAGTTGATTCCCGAATGGACCCATTCTTCAGGAGTTTCGCCACCTCAGTCTGAATCATCTCGCGCTGTTCCGGGCTGTAGTGTCGAATGAGAGCCACGTATGGTTTGACGTTGGGATCTTTGAGCTCCAGTCGCATTGGCACTCCTTTGCATGCTGGTACGCTCTTGGGGTTGACCGCGAACACTTCGATGTATTCGTTGAGAATGCCCATCAGTGTATCCTTTTCGCCTGGACTGAGCTGTCCGAAGTTGGCCTCCCCCAGATCCACCGTGGGGATTTCGCTCGGAGTATCTGCGATTTCACCACCTTTGTCGAGTTGCTCCGGTGGTCTCCCCTTGTCTTTCTCCTTGATCACCTCATCCTGTTTTGGGCCTGTCGGTTCCTCCGACACCATTTCTATTTTCAGCACCGATGTTCTAGAAAGAGCCAGCAGCCACTGGCATGGATTTGGGCAACCAATCAGCTGCCAGAATAGTAATTCAAAAATTGGAAGTCAGCAGGTAGGCTGGCTAGATGGCTGCCAGAACTGCGTCGGGATTGTGCCACGGCCACGGCTCGGCGCGGCATGGGACCCTGTGTTCTGCGGGTTGTGGCACCCAGCCTCCCTACCCATGGGGCAAGGTGGGGCTGAACCGCTCTGGATAGCGCTACTCAATTACAGACAGACAGACAGACAGACAGACAGACAGACAGACAGACAGACAGACAGAATAGCAGCATTTAATAATATAGATATTTGTACAGATATTTCATAACGTCGTATTTATGTAATACCCGTATACAATATGATACGCCTATGATACAATATCGCAAGTTGTTGTATTAATAGTAGATTTTCTATTTGTCCTTGCGCCACTCCCCTAGGCACGTCCCGGAGTGGAACCTTGTAATATGTATAGAGGCACAGAACAGCAGCCCTGCACGAGTAGAGCGTGCGTACTCGTACTCCTACATACTCGAAGTACAGTATGTGCTCGTACTTGTACAACGCTTGAGCTTACTGCTGTAACCTGTTTCTGAAGCTGTACGTACTCGTCGTGCGAAATAGTCATACATGTTCGTTGACCCATGCATTATCATACACTCGACGCGTTCTAGCAACCAACCGCAAAGAAAAACAATTGTTTTGACAATACACATCCTACTGTAGATTCGGAAAACAACAAAAACTAAATGCACCCAACTTCAATGTAAAAAAGTGTGGAAGATTGAACGAAGGAATAATTCCAGATTCATGAGCAAAACAAAGAAGGATATATACTTCACATTGAAAATCCAACATCCGGGTGCTGAAAGATTCGAAAACAAATCTCGAACAAAACCCAAGAAAGGCAAGATCATACTTGAAAAATATCATACCATAATACAAAGGGGGATTCGCCACGGCGGGCTGGCGCCCGCCTGCGGCTTCGCGCATGCCAGTAACGGCGAAGAGTGGCATGATATTATGTAAGCCGAGCCTGCAACAAAACGACTGTACTGCCAAGGGGCGTACTTCAACAGGAAAACACTTTCGTTCAAAGGGGCTGAGGGCGGGTTTGGGTTTGTTGAGGGTAAGTGCCTATTGCATAGGTGGACTGTACACTACAGGTACCGGTATCAATCCCACCCTTTTACCACTGCAAAAAATATCCTACACTAATTCTGAGTAGTTTTTCTCTAAAAGTGTGAGTGCAGTTCCCAAAGGGCTGCTCACACATCGGACACATGGTACAGATCATGTAGATCATTCCTACTTCATGGTCCAAATATATTCCTGATCTGTATGATCGGTATGATCTGTATGATTTGTATGATCTGTATGATTTGTATGATTTGTATGATTTGTATGATTTGTATGATTTGTATGATTGGTATGATTGATATGATTTGTATGATTTGTATGATTTGTATGGTCTGTACGACCTACTCATATTGCCGGGTGGGAGCCGTATAATCTGCATGTTCTAGCACATGTTTCTTGAGTTGGATCTGTACTGTGTAGATCCTGCACAACCTCTCTCAGCGGCAGGCGAGGAACTAGATTACCTAGATCATGATATATCCGATCTGTTCGAGATGGTGTACCGTTAGTGTAGCACCATGTCGCCGGGGCAACCCCTTCATTAACCAGTGCTATGCTCTATGCTCTAACCCATGATAGGTTTTTTTTTAGTAGGACCGCCGTCACAGTGGGTAGAGGCCTCTTGCCGATAGTAGTGCCTTTGGTGCCTATAGCTTGCGCAGTAGCCACCACACAGGCAGCTTGCGTCTTTGTACAATACGTTGGGAAGTTTGATGTGTCTTTTCAAGACAGGCTTCGTTGGTACGGCAGCTTTCTCGCCGAGTATGATCCTCGTTGTGTTATGTGCCATCATTCACTACTGCTGTATGACCCTCTTCGGCGTATCGTTTGCGCTGTGTTTTCGTTCTCTAATCGTGCTCGCTGTGTTTTTGTTCTCTAATCGTGCGCGCTGTGTTTTTGTTCTCGAATCGTGCTCGCTGTGTTTTTGTTCTCTAATCGTGCGCGCTGCATTTTTGTTCTCTACCACAGGGTGACGTTGAGCAATTGCAGCAGTGGACGGGCGAGGCATGCTTCAACAAACTCTCGTCGGAGGCTAAGCAACGAAAAGCTGACGGCATGGTGTTGGTGAGAGCGCCAATGCATGATTGGCATGCATTTGTATTCATATGCATGCATTCATCTGTTTGCGTGAGATCTTGAATCGCCTCATGCGCATCGGCACCCGCCCCCCCGAGCCCGGCTTTGCGCTTGGGGAGCAGTCACGGCCTCCATGCGTTACGAGTAGTGCAGAAGCATCTGTAGCTATATGAAAAGCATGGGGGTAATGTCCTTGAGATATTAATAGACAGTGTCGTTTCCGGGCTGGCGAGAGATCACTGAGAATCGGCGGTATAAATGTATCCGTCATTCCTGCTGCATTACATATCGCGCCTGTCATATGGGGGAGTTATTTTTGGCGTCCTGCGTGGCAAGCAGAGTTAAGCTATAACTAAAACGTGCCGCTGGTATACAGTAGTCGTGCGTAGTCTATGCCGTTTCCGCGGTAATGGTTGGGGAGCTGTCGCAGCCACACCATGCCTGCCTCCTCCTGCTACGACTACTGTAATGTACGCGGCAGAGAGTGTGCCGTACGTGCACACTAGCACCCGATTCGAGTTTGACGCCAGAGTGTGCTGCTAGGGATTGCTGTCGCCTGTGCCCTTCACACTTTCATCCTTGTCGGGGGCTCGGGACGATGAGATCGCGCCGAGAACCGGCCCTCCCAGGAGCTTTGCTGGAAAATGATGTAGCACAACCCCCTTGGGGGCTTCAGAGCAAAGAAAAAGTCCAAACTAAATGACGAAAACAGCTTCGGCCACGCGAAGCATCAAGGGCTGCTGGGGTAAGGGAGATGCCCGGATTGTACTGCTGTAAGGAGCTGTACAACATGCGCGGATTATGCCGCTGCACACTCTTCGTAGAGGCTTGATAATAATATCGCCATTTTCGCTGTTTGGGTCTTACTATGAATATCGCCATTTTCGTTGTTTTGGTCTTACTACTGTATGAACATTTTCCTCGCTTCCAAAAATATGTTCAGAGTTTTTCGCTGTGCCGCTTACGCATGCGCCTGTATTTGCCCTTTGCCTCGCTCCACCGCACGGTCTTGTTCTGGCACCGTAGGATCCGCACGTGCTGGACATCCGGCAAGGGGAGGTTCTGGCGATCAAGGCCGACGCCGGAAAGGGAAACCCTACGGTGGCTTTGCAGTTCATGTGTCAACAGATCAACTGTGTTAGGAACAAGTGAGGCTTACACTGCTGGTCAAACCTTTTAGCGGGGGTGTGTGCCTCTTTTCGTGTCCTAGGTGCTTTAGAAATCACGCTCGCGAGCCCCGCCGCCTTGAAAGCAGAAACTGTGTTGAAAAGTTATCGTCGAGTTTCGTTTGCGCCCACTCTCCTAAGCACAGTGCAATACAGAATACGTACTGGTCCGCTATTATGTCAAAATTCTTGTTGGCTCCAGCTTCAGCTTTTCCTTATTTTGTTGAGTCACAAACCGGTGCCTTGAGTGGGTCAGCACCTCAAATTCCATGCTCCCGAATTACTTTATTTTGAAAGTGCTCGTGCGGACACGGTTGCGTCCTCGTTGTATGTTGTACGTGCCCGTCGGTATGTTTTGTGTCACCAACCCTCTGACCACCATCTATTTAATAGAACGTGGTGCCATCTGCTTGAAGTACAGTACAGGCTAGAATGATGCATGCGTGTTTCCTCTTCTTTCTGTCGCTTATTTCTGTTAAGGCATTAGTCCGTTGGGCTACTGGTAAAAGGTTAACCAATCACCTACCCGAACTAAGCCTTATAACATTTCGTCAAAATTGTTTATCATCAGATAAAAAACGGGCTAAATGCTATCAACCCAGACAAACTTGCTCTCGAATTGCAAGTCTTGCCGAGATCTACCGACCAGTCACTATCTCAACAGTCACTATTTCAACGGACATAGTCGCGTCTCACCAGTGAGCAGCCACGTGTCCGATATGGAACGTAAGCAAGCGTGGTTTTAATGACATAGTCAAAACTCAACAAATCGAATGTTTTTGCCAAGTTTCCACAAACTTGCCAACGAAGTGTTCGGCAAAAACGTTTTTTTGCAAAAAAATGTTGGCTGCTATTGGTAAATCCGAGTTTGTTTGCGTAAACTTGCCAATTTGACAAGTTATTTGCCGAATCAGTGTCGCCAAAGAGGACCCAGACAAGACCAAGCTGTAGGGGTACCCTGGTACCTAACTTCGTCACTTTTCGACACCCCAAAAGTCTAAACCTAAATAAACATGGACTGATATGATACCTGGCATATACGTTTTCATGTTCGAACAAACGCGGCGTTTCGATCGGTTCACAGGAAGGGGGAGATTGTGGAGGGGGCCGAAGATTACATTCGCGCGACGTACTACATTTTGGCGTTCCAGAGGGAGTTCAACGATAACGGGACCGAGCTGAGGTGGAAGGTTGTCGATATGATGGTGGTTGGAGGTGAGCATGCATGTGGTTGCCCTTTTTTTTTTGCTCACTGCGTTTGCAATGTGTTACCGCTATTTCTCTTGGTGAAACGGTTTCGATTTCTTTACCACACGCGATTATGCCTCGCGTTATTCTGCCTCATGTATTTCTGCCGTACGTTAACACGCCGCTTGTGATTATACCGCACGTGATTTACTTCGCACGAAACGAGAACCAAACAATGACGTAATTTGGCGTACATCAGTTCTCATTTAGCTAATTTTCGGTTTCTTGGTCACTTTTTGTGGTTTGACACTCACGCTGCACATGTCGGATGACAACTGAAATTATGAAATCATGGTGACTTATACCAGATAAGCAATTTGTGCGCACACTGGCCTGAGGCGGTAACGCACTCTAATATATATGAGTACGAATAGCATAATACCTCTTCGATGATGGCACCCTCATTACTCAGTTCGAAAAAAATAAAAATAAAAAAGCCTTTCCCCTTTGATATTTCGGAGGGGGGGGAAAGGACGATTTTTCAATGACGATTACAGCATCCGCCGCACGAAAAAAAAACTTAGGGGTGCGGAACGGTAAGGTTTTATTTGACGACAGAGATAAAACTTGCCAAATTGGCAAGGAGGGGAAGGGGTGTCCGAAATGGAACGTAAGGGCTGTTTTTAATGACACAGTGAAAAATTGCCAAATTCATTGTTTTTGCCAAATTTCCACATACTTGCCAACAAAGGGTTCAGCAAAATATATATATATTTTTTTAAAACGTTTTTTTAAACGTTTGTGAAAAAAAGTTGGCTGCTATTGGTAAATCCAAGTTTGCGTAAACTTGTCAATTTGGCAATTTATTTGCCAAATCACTGTCGTCAAATAGGACCCAGACAAGACCAACCTGTAGGGTAGGACACACGCGCAGCCTGCTATTACTTTGTATTGAAAAAACGTGCACTTCTCGCTTTAGTTCGCTATTCTATGCATGGCTCCCCCCCCCCCAAACAAATTGTTAGAGGACCTAGGATGTAACACGTGCACATTCGCCTCCCCTGACCTCGACTTATGTTTCCTTTCACCCCTCTCCCCTTTCCTTTCCCTTGCGCCCTCGCGAAATTGTGGCGCGCAGCTTTCCCGTGGTACTAGCGTTCGACTGAGAGGGGGGGGGCTGCTTTCGCCGCTGGAGGGAAGGGGCGGGGCGTTGCCGAGTCAATGGGGGGGGAAAAGCTGATGCAACAATCGCTGTTGTAATTTGATCCGTCAGGGGGTTAGCTCGGCTTCTGTTGGCCGTCTGGAAAACAAGATTGACACTAATGCGTAACGCGATACCTGGTATTCAACAGACGTTGGTTGGGTGTAAGTTTATCTTGCTATATTACGTCGACTGTGATTTTCCGAACCCGACAACAGCCAACACGATTGTGCTTCGTAATCTTAGCTCTCAGATCGCACTCGATTATATGGTTTTCACGCTGGACCAAAAATGAAGGGGGCGCCACGTCTACTCCGCTCGCTGCGTTGAAAATCGGCATCGGACATCGGACCCAGGATGTTTTCGGAATCGACCGCGCACTTGACGAAGCAACCGCCGGCACACGCACACATGCACATATCATACGTACATGTTGGCGCTTCTAAAGGATGAACCACTGAGCCACTCAACCAGCGCTGACTGAGTGACTCAGTGGTTTATCGTTTAGAAACGAATATGCACACTGCACTTTCTTCGCTGAACAGCAGTTTCGATTCACCTCCTCCCCTCTGTTGGAGGTGTCTATTAGGAGTAGGAGCGGTGCTCCGTCTCGAAACAAAGGGATGCGTGATCAATGGTCAAATGACTACCGGTAAGGCAAGCAACAAATGAGTATCCCCCCCCCCCTCCCACCGCCATGTTTCAAGCAAAACCTGCTGGCGCGAGGTCAGTTTTATCTTTCAGCTGCCGATGTATTTGCTGTAACTCGGCACCATAATAACGATGCTACCGCAATCGCATAATACTCGTAGCAGACCAAAACGATGATGGTCGGCATCCCTTCCACGAACAAATGAAGGCATGTTTTCGTCCTTCTGAACCGACAACTGTTGTGTGACAACTACGTAGTAACTGGTGCGCATTCGATACCACTGCTCTACCCATGGGGACAGAGAAAGCGCACGTACATTATTATAGTGCGGAGGGCACGCGGGGAACGCCGTCAGGATTTTCAAAAATTGCCCGTGCGGGGGAATCTGACCGCCATGATTACCGCAGGCGACCATGATTGGATGTTAGATTTTTTGTGAAAGACGCACACGCAGTCTATACGTAGCGACAGGTAGGCGCCGACGTAGATAGCAAGTGACTGCGTAAGGGTCTTCAGCCGATCGCCCTGAATCGCCCGCAATCCAAACACCACCGCCAGATCCATCTCCGGTGGCAATAATGCAAAGACTAAAGAAAATATACGCGTGTGTGTTGTGCGTGTTGAGCGGCATTATTATCCACAGAAGGGGACACGGAGTTCTTTTTGTTATACAGCGTACACGATACTGGTCAAGTCAATTGGTTTTCCAAATATACACCTCGCATGATATGTACGTACGCGTTGTCTGCTGCATCAGCAGCAGTAGATATACGTGTAACCTCGCAAAAACGAGCAAACGCACAGGTAAGTAAGTACCTACGTCCGCGTAAACAGCTGCGCCCACCGTATTCGGACGGACGGACGGAGAGGCAGTATGCAGTATGTTCGATACCCTCGTACGTATGTATGCATATTTGCACCAAATACGCCAGGAGACTGCGAAGTCTTTTGGTGCGCGTCAAGGCCTTTTTCGGCCTTCACGTATATACTAGTTTTAGCGTTAGGGCGGTCGGGCAAATCGCGGTCGCTGCAGCAACATTATACTAAGCATCTCATCATGTTATGAATGCATCTTAAATTACAGTACGCACATGCAAGGCTGCTTTACACAACACCTCGAAGCAGTACGAGTAGGTACGTAACAGGGCGGGCGGTGCTCGGTGCCCATCAATATGCCGGCGACCCTACGACCGATGATGATACCGATGATCCTGGAAAACAAATGCGGCGGAATTACGTTTGGATCTTTTTTGGATACCTTTTCGTTTTCTCGAAGAAACGTTACACGAGGTACGTTACAGTTTTTATAAAAAAAATGCCAGCCTTCCAACGTGATAAAAACGTGAAAACGACCTTGCGTCTCCGACCGGGCGGCCGGCCGGGCGCACACAATTCCGGCTACTACGTGAAGGCGCAGTGGTGCTAAAGGTGAGGCATTCGAGGGCACGCACCGCGTGGTGATGATGTGTCCGATGTGCCTCTAATGCGTTCGTTGCTCCATGCGGGGCATCAAGCGTTGGCGATCATAGAAGAAGCAGCAGCAATTTTCTGCGGACGGGCAGGCACGATGCCCGTAAGATACACGTGCACACAGTTGGTCCCTTTGAAACCTTCCACCTGCCAAAAGGTTGTGAATCGTGCTATCGTGCTCCTTTAGTTGACGCCCCCGGCCAAGGCTAATCGTTGCCAGTGGGTTACGGCCCACAGGGCATCCTCGATCTTTTCCACGCCTGATCCAAGGGCGGGTGAAAAAAAGAACCCAGGATCCACACTCACCCTCCCCTCAGCTCACCCTGATTTCATTTTTTTTTGCTCAAACTAAACTCCTACTTCTCAGCCTTTGGGCGTCAGTTGCTCAGCAAGACGTTGTCAAAACAATGCGCACGAGCCCTACCTGTGTTGTTTGTGTGTTTCGTGAATAACTTGGATGGTGAGCAGTGTTAAAAGTGGTGTTTGATTTAAGTTGTCCGCAATAATAGTCAGAGGGAGGGCGAACAAACGAAGTGCTGAAAAGTCGGATGAGTTGGATGAGTCAAGGTAGTGGAACACTTTGTCCGTTGCAGCCCGAGGAGATACCACACTTCACCATGGGCGCAACAACCCTTGTGCGTGTCTCCTCCTCACAGAGGTGTACACGGGCGGGGGTGTGCGCGGTTCGTCGAAAAACGCGGCCAATCCCGCCGCGTTTTCGACGGTTTCAATTAATTAAGTCTCGCCGCCTTTTCCGTGCTACTGCCAATCCCGCCGCGTTTTCGACGGTTTCAATTAATTAAGTCTCGCCGCGTTTTCCGAGCTACTAGAAATTGAAACCGTCGAAAACGCGGCGGGATTGGCCGCGTTGCAGAGCCTGGTATACCCTAAAAATCAAGAGGGTATACGAGTATGATATACCAGGTATATATACCCCCTCAAAAAACATGATTAAGTACCATAAGTTGATACGAAGTATATTTTAGTTACTCGTATGTCCATATACCCCGGCGTTTTTCGATATACCCATATGAAGTGTGGTTATATAATGCAAGGTATATGCTATATAATGTGATATACCATACATATATCGTGTGATATACCCTGTATACCATGTTATATACCCTGTATATCATGTGCTATATATATCATATAACTGATATCATGTGATATATCACACTCGCTATCTGCCCTATATATCGATTTCGTGTGCTATTGCCAACCTCATACATATGTATACGTATGGAACACAGCCAGCCGTGGTTGGCTGCACTACCACAGGTAGGTGCCGGTTAGAGTGTAGGAAACTTAGGTTGCCGGCGTTCTAGTCTTTCAGACTTGAACGTTTCTCAGTGACGGTGTGCCCTGCCCCCGAAAAAGCGCGCTCCGAAGCTGCCGAGGAAGCCGGGGTTGCTATTAATAGGTACTTCCTCGCTCATCGCGGATCAAAACCGCCCGAGGCGCTATGTATCGCACACGAACCCCTGGTGTCCGGTTAGTTCCCTTGTGTACATAATATGTTCGTCACGCGTCGTACTCATGCGTATAGTGTCATATCACACGTACAGCGGTACATTTCCACCAAAGATTTACCATCCGAAAGATACAGATACATCGTCAAGACAGCACATTGTGATATACCTTGGTACGCCCGTAGCCTGTAGCCCGTAGCCTATATCGGGATGGCTTATATAACTTGTTTCACCTGATTGATATCGGCCGATATATCAACAGTATGTATGTGTGTTGTATCAATACTGTACGTAGGCCGTCGGTTTTCACTCTTTTTTTTTTCTGAAAGTCAGTGTGTGGATGACGTATAAATGTCCTATACTACAATCAAGATAAAAGAAGCTGCACCGCTGTCTTAGCGCGTGTCAGTATATTAATACTAACACTAGTACTAGTATACAGAGGAAGCGCGTAGGCTCTGTACCTTAAAGCCAAAGTATATCATAGCCAGAACAGAGCGGCATATATTACTCGGTGGTGCAGCAGAAGCAGATATAGCGATCAGCGTAACACTCAAGTGCTCGTTGTCAACCACCTATACCCATACTAATATTCATATTCATACCAGGTACCCATACTCATACTCATACTCATACTCCCAACATTGCCGTATAGTCGTGTCATTGTTACTCGCGGTGCTATTCCGGCGGTTAGTTTCAGCCGGGATTGTTTTCGTCGTGTGATACACGCATATATGCATACACACAGACAGGCCGTTGCGTTGCTACTGTCTGCTCAAACCTWTGCACGCCCCCCCCCCCCACTTCCCCCCTCCCCCCGTTCTTGGAATGGTGCTCGTCTTTATGATCGCCCATCTCACATCGAAGCCGTTTTTGTTCCATCCTATTTACTCGACCGATGACGAAATTCACCTACCAGGTATGCTGGATACGATGAACGACAACAATAATAGTGGTAATCGTGACGAACCGCCGGGTGACGGCGGGGGAGGTGGTGCGATGCCTGGATCTCGGCTGGCACAGGTAGTGTCGGACGTTCTGGCGTCCCCAGCACCCGTCACGTTCGCGGGGGAAAGGATCACTCCCACCAGGGTGAGTTTCAGGACTGTGAAAACCCGGGGATGATAAAACAATAACCCCGTATTTTACGGCTTTTAACGGGTGGGTAAATTAATAGTCGTTCTTGCATGTGGATGTACGAAAGGTTGTCGATAACTACTACAGAGAAAGGGTGAAAATTAGCGCTTGACATGGTACGAAGTTGCTCTGTAGCCGAGGCTCATTTTTAATCTAATGACCTTTCCACAACAAAATACATTGATTGCTGAATCTGCTTTCTATACATAATCAAATCCGTTCAGAAACCCCTCCCCCCTTCCCCCGCTTTTCCGGTGGCCAATACGTCGGGTTCTCGTGCTCTTCTCCTGCCCGCTGGTCCGTGTGCCCACATCGAAGCTGTCCTGCACGATACCCTAATGGTATACTCGTAGCCTCCGCGCCCTTTTCTTCTACGGCACCAGCGAGCGCCTCTCGTGACCGTGTTCCGGATCCTACGACGATCTCGTAAGCTGACTCTTTCCTCTACCCTGCCCCGATTGATGCCTAACGCGCCGCGATGCTTCAATCTCTCCATTCAACACCTACCGCCTACTTGAAAGGAGAAAACAAAGCACTTCTCCCTTGAGACAATTATGGTTCTGAAGCTACTGTACCTCTCATCGTCGAGCTTCAACCGCGCGCCCACATCTGGTTTGTTGCTAGAGGCTGTAGCGCCGACCACCGCCCAAGCTCCGTATGACACACACGTGTGGCATCGTCTAACAGCTAACAGCTGCTCACTTGCGATGAATCACCTTGTGACTCAACATGGCTCCGGTTGGACCCCGAGCGTGATCTATTACACCCCACCCTCAGTTGTACCAGGTATCATACTATCGCATTATCACAGCTTTCCCAGAGTATTTGTTTGCGACTTGGCCCGGCTTCGACAAAATGATTGATATTCCACAGTCTACACTAACTCCTCACTACTTCCTATTTCCGAGGAATTTGCCAGGGCAGTCTGGGTTAGGGCTAGTGTATAAAGTCAACTATGTTTTGCCCTTTTTGTGGAAGCTAATCCGAGGTCTATGCAGCTCCCGAAATCCCCAACGTATGATCCGAACCTCCCACTAACAACAGATTTTCCTGATTGAGAATTGCCTGTCCGATGAGAATGAAAATCGATTCTAGTACTTTGTTGTTTTTTACGAGTTGCATTTCGCTCACAACAAAATATTAATCTAAAATATATGTTCCTCGGTGGTAGGTGTCGATTCACGGGAAAAAAAACGAAATCAAGCTTGACAGGCTCGTAAAACAGAGGATATAAGGGAATTGGCAATTAGGGGCTACTGTAGGTACCTCGCCCATAATTCCAGATTTTCTTGGATTTTCGATATCTTGAGACTGCCGATGCCGATTGCGATTTTATTTTGTGTCATCCACGGCTGTCACAACTGGCAATAGTTTACAGTGTCAATTTTGACTGTGAGGGAACTACATCTCTTACGATTCGAAAACCAATATTTTCGGTTTTCATTTTCATCGGAAATGCACTTCTCAATTAGGAAAATCGGCTGTTCACTACTGATACGTATGAATCTGCCTAATTACTATAGTAGGAGTGCCGCCCCTCCAATGCGTCGGTCTCACCAGACAGCCCTCCGATCACGTCTCATCTATATATACCGCCTTCAATCGCCTATCTCCAATCGGCAGTACCTGGTATAGAAGAACAAGAAAGAGCGTGCCGCATGCCGTTTAGGACGTATACCTCGCCACCGGCCTTACGCAAAACTTAGCGTCGCCGTGCCTCGAGCCCACTGATCATCCTACCATACTATTACTACTACGGACATCTCGTGGGGGGCGGTTTACAGGTCAACTCTTGCAACATGGTTTTTCATAATGATCTTTGGCCGTCGATCTTTGATATTTGACCTCTATCTTTGATGTTGATCTTTGAATCAAGAATCCTTCAATCGAGAAACCTTCAATCAAGAAACCTTCAATCAAGAATCCTTCAATCAAGACACCTTAAATAAAATATATGTCCATCATCAGCGCCTCGCCGTCGACGACAAGCCCCAGGACCAATCCATCAATAATCAATAATACATCGCTACCACCGCGAATCACAGCAGGCTCGGCCAGCTGCCCATCCCCCCCCTGTCGACGGGACTCTCGAAACGTTTGCTACGTTTGCTACGTTTGCTACTTTGCAACCAAGCGACCCCCCTCCCCGTTCAGTTCGACCTCGTTTCGCCGTTCCACCAAATCACCATGCACAAAAGCTCGGTCCCCCTCTCCCAATGGCTGGTCATGCCACAGCGGAGTCGTATGCAGCGCAGCGCTGGGGTGGTTGTCATGGAGGTTAGGTGGCATCATAAAGGAGGTTACTGCAGCAGTACCACATTGTCGTATCATGTTACCATAGCCCTCGGCGACGTAATCGCTTATTACCTCGACGACATTGTCGCCTTCGACCCCGACCCTGCGACCTGCTACAGTAGTGGTATTTGCCCAATCAACATCAAGGAAATTTCCCAGCACTTGCGGGAATTTTCAGGTGGTGAATGTCCCCGCCCTTGAAGGCTTTAATCGACGCCAAAGAGAGTTTTGACCCCCTCTGGGTTGTTTGTCGAAATACTGGGACTCTATTTGTGGCCGTTTGTGGCCAAGATATAGCGGGTCTGTCGACGCCTCCCCCGAAACACGAAAATGAATAACAAGCCTTCACATCGGGGCGCACAACAAAAAAAAGAGAAAACGATGCCACACTCCTAGGAAGGTCAGAATAAAAAACAAATCGGATCGCTGTGACCACAGGACGAAATGAGCGAAAACCATTTTTTTTTCTCGTTTTTTGTTCCTTTTTTTAACTTGGTTTTAGAGACCCCCCCTATTTTTTTTTCGCTGGTGGGGGGGGGGGGGGGGGGGGGGAGGGGGGGAAATTAAAAAAAAAATTGACTTATTGTTTTCTGGGATCACAACGGTCCGGTTTTTCCCTCCAATATACGGGGGGGGGGGTAGTGGGGTATCTGGGATTCAGATCCGCGCATACCCTTGGCCGGAGAGTGCGCGCTGGAGACCAGTTGCGACGGGCAACTACAGGTCTCACAACACACCCGGCCGTAAAGCCAACACTCTCAACGCCACCTCACGGTCGACGCCGTCCCTCACGATAATGTTTCGTCCTTCATTTTAGTCAGGAGTTCATTCCGATGGCATGCGCGGACCACTAGCAGTATCTTTAAACCGCATTTATCGCCTGAAGATTGCGCGTCCAAGCCTTAGACAACCCCGTCGGAAGACGGGGGGATGATGGATAAAACAAGCGGGCAGATAAAGAAAGCCAGAGAAAAATACAGACAGGGATAAGTATAAAGAAGAGAGAGAAAGGACAAGACAGAAATAACGCGAGGGGCATACTGATAACACAGTAGTCCTCCTACTGTTAGTCCTCCTACTGTTGTAGTAGTACTCCCTGTTGTTGTTGATGTTTGGTGTTGTTGATGTGGTTGCACTCAGCATCACTCCCCCCCGAGAGGGACACAGACTATGACGTACCGGGTACGGCTGGCTACATTTAGCGGCCAACGGCGACGTACCCCTCTAACCGAAAATATAAGGAACGTTTGATATTAACATCAGATTGCCAATGGGAACTATATTTTCGGCCAGTAGTACGTACGTTCGGCAACATAAACTCCACGCTCCATTTTGTTATTTTGTGTGGCGTTTTCCTTCATCCATGCATGGTTTTCATGCATACAGTCAGTGCGGCGAGAAGACGTCTTGATTTTGCGCGAGGATGAGAAGAGGGGAGAATTGGTGCGCGCGGGGAGGGGGCGGGTAAGGCAGGAGAGGTCTCAATGTCAGTGCACGGCCGTAGTCGTATGACCATTACACCCTCGCATCCCTACAATGCCAGGAACGGAGACAAAAGCACAGATATATGGGTTATTGCGCTGTGACGCAGCGAACACAACAGTCTGGCTCTTACTGCACAACAGCGAGAACCGGCGGCCAGTCCAAATGCGGCGCGGAGGGAGCCGCGCGGAAGGCGCGATATACTCACCTCGGATGTGCTGTACGTGGTATTCCAATCGAGCTGATCATACAGTCAACCATTCTCTTTCAGTGCGGGCAACACTACTATAGATGCTTTTCGCTCGACCCGTGGTGTCGGTGGGACGGGGATCAGGTTAAGGGCGGCGCTGTCCTCTCTGTTTGCCGTTTCCTCGTTTCAGTTTTTCCTGACGTATTTTTTTTTCGTGCGCTTGTTTTTTTTTTGGCACGGGTGCGTGTGTGTGGGTGGGTAGAAGGGAGCACACAGCCACACGCGCCGTATATACAGTCAGCAGCAGTCAGTATATTGACTGGTTGTTTTTTAGTAAACTATTGTATACATTATGTATGCGCCAGATATAGGTTTTGCGTGAGAAGGAAGGAAATATAGAAAAAAAAAGTGTACTTGAAAAAATCCCAATCGGTCTTTATTTCCGATTGATGTACAATCTTTCCGAATCGACTTTTCTTTCTGAGTTGATATTTCCGAATCGATGTTTCCGATTGACGCGATCTTTCCGCATCGATGTTTGTTTCCGATTGCCGCGAACTTGTCGAATCGGTGTTTCCGCTTGGCCTGAATTTCCGAATCGATATTTCCGATTATTTGTTTAATAGTACAATATTTCCGAATCAACCTTCTTTCCGAATATCGCGATCGATCCGACTCGATACACTGGTTGCTGTCTGCCATATTGTTGTATCCGATTGACGCCATATTTTCGGTAGACCCGTTTGTTGTAACAAGTTGTTGTGCTTGTTTCTTCTTTCACTCCCGACCACAAGGACGATGCTCAGATGCTCAGAGATTAGTCTATATGCGTAAACTATTGGTATTAATAGTCCGACTATCTGCGTTGCTGCAATACATACGATATTTATTATACCACGGGTGTTTGTTTGTGTTCTTCACATTAAACCGTCCTTGCCCTTTCTACCCGTCGACATCCAGCACACCCGGTGTCTGTGCCGATTCTTCATCCTAGGAGAGATACCAGTTCTCTGGTCACAAAACATGGGACACCGAGATACTACGCTGCAATGCAGTAAGTAGGAAGGAGAGAGACAACAAAAAGGGCGAAGATGGTTCGTAATAAAAAAAAATGGGATGGAGAAAAAAAATACTGTCGACAGAGGAAGACAACAAAAACCTGAAAAAAAAACTACAGGTGGCATCGAGGGTGGCAGGTGGGTGCCGTTCCCAGCCTAAAGTCGTCGGTTTTTGGTTCTTGTTTCTTCTTGTTGTCTGGTCTGCCTGCTTGCCCGCCTGTTGAACATTCAGAACTGAAAAAAATGCCCCACACTAATTCCAAGTAGTTTGTCCCCAAATTCGTGGGACCAGTGCTCAAGGGGTTTAACTTATTATTTTTTCAGGTGTTCAAACCTCTGCCCTCTGCTCTGCAGGTTTGTTTTGTCGTCAGTCGTCAACCCTTTTACGGCACCGCGCTGCAAAAAAAATAAGAAATTGTCCAACTACTCTGATGATTCCAATTATTATTATTATTCGTAATTCGACCCCGAAATATGTGCACATTGGTCTATCCCATGGGTTTTCTGGAATTTCCAAGGTTTGTCGACTAATTTACCGGAAAAAAGAAAAGAAAACAGCACCCTGAGGCCGACTCTAATGGGATCGGAATCCAGAAATTATTTCCCACACCTTCGCAGGCTTTGCCCAGTGACTTTAGTTACTGGGCTCTGTCGCGGAAATTATTTAATTTCCCAAATCCCCTGCCTTTCAACTCTGTTTCGAGGTCTAATTCCATCTTTTTCTAGTAATCCCCTCCCCTACTTAGTTCGACTCCAAACACGATTTGGCTCTGTAGCCCATCAATCCATCTACGCCATGTTGTACCTGGTATAAAAATATGGATCTGTGACATTTGGCTAGATAAAGCTATACTGATTCAATACTTAACCTAGCTTGGCAGTATAGCTCTGGGTCGAGTCGGTTATGCGTGACGGGCGAACTTGTACTGAGCTTTACATGGATGGGAAGTGCAACTGTGGAAAGCGACGGCGCAGCCACCTGACGATAACGTGGAGGGCTGCTGCAGCAGCGTGCTGCTGCTGCTGCTGCTGCTGCTGCTACTGCTGAGCCGAGGTGATATACGCTGCGTTGTGCGGTAGCACCCGACAATAATGAATGTGGAGGTCGCTGATTTAAGCTGCGTTGTGCGCAAGCACCTGACGAGCACATACATACATACATGGAGGACGCTGCTCATTAACGCCAGGCAGCATTACAAAAGCTGCTGTATATAACCGACTCGACCCAGAGCTATACTACCAAGCTAGGTTAAGTATTGAATCGGTATAACTTTATCTAGCCAAATGTCACAGATCCATATTTTTATACCAGGTACAACATGGCGTAGATGGATTGATGGGCTACACAGCCAAATCGTGTTTGGAGTCGAACTAAGTAGGGGAGGGGATTACTAAAAAAAGATGGAATTAGACCTCGAAACAGAGTTGAAAGGCAGGGGATTTGGGAAATTAAATAATTTCCGCGACAGAGCCCAGTAACTAAAGTCACTGGGAAATTAAATAATTTCCGCGACAGAGCCCAGTAACTAAAGTCACTGGGAAAAACAAGTCATTTCAGACCCCCTATACAAAAATCAAGTCATTTCAGACCTCCCATACAAAACTCAAGTCATTTCGGACCCACCATACAAAAACCAAGTCATTTCAGACCCACCATACAATTTCAAGTCATTTCCAGCCCACTATACAAAAACCACGTCATTTCAGACGCCCCAAACAAAAAACAAGTCATTTCAGACCTCCAATACAAAAATCAAGTCATTTCAGACCCCCCATACAGAAATCAAGTCATTTCAGACCCACCATACAAAAACCAAGTCTTTTCAGACCCACCATACAATTTCAAGTAATTTTCAGCCCACAATACAAAAACCAAGTCATTTCAGACCCCCCATACAAAAACCAAGTCATTTCAGACCCACCATACAAAAATCAAGTCATTTCAGAGCCACCAGACAATTTCAAGTCATTCCCAGCCAAAAACCAAGTCATTTCAGACCCCCCATACAAAAATCAAGTCATTTCAGACCCCCCATACAATGATTATGTCATTTCAGACCCACCATACAAGAACCAAGTCATTTCAGACCCACCATACAAATTCAAGTCATTTCCAGCCCACTATACAAAAACCAAGTCATTTCAGACCCCCATACAAAAATCAAGTCATTTCAGACCCTCATACAAAAATCAAGTCATTCCAGACCCACCATACAGAAACCAAGTCATTTCAGACCCCCCATACAAAAATCAAGTCATTTCAGACCCACCATACAAAAACCAAGTCATTTCAGACCCACCATACAAAAATCAAGTCATTTCCAGCCCACTATACAAAAACCAAGTCATTTCAGACCCCCCATACAAAACCCAAGTCATTTCAGACCCACCATACAAAAATCAAGTCAGTTCCAGCCCACTATACAAACAACAACTCATTTCAGACCCCCCATACAAAAATCAAAACATTTCAGACCCCCCATACAAACCTCAAGTCGTTTCAGACCCGCCATACAAAGACCAAGTCATTTCAGACCCCTCATACAAAAACCAAGTCATTTCCAGCCCATCATACAAACACTAAATCCTTTCAGACCCCCCATACAAAATTCAAGTCATTTCAGACCCACCATACAAAAACCAAGTCATTTCAGACCCCCCATACAAAAATCAAGTCATTTCAGACCCACCATACAAAAACCAAGTCATTTCAGACCCACCATACAATTTCAAGTCATTTCCAGCCCACTATACAAAAACCAAGTCATTTCAGACCCCCCATACAAAAATCAAGTCATTTCAGACCCACCATACAAAAACCAAGTCATTTCAGACCCCCCATACAAAAATCAAGTCATTTCAGACCCACCATACAAAAACCAAGTCATTTCAGACCCACCATACAATTTCAAGTCATTTCCAGCCCACTATACAAAAACCAAGTCATTTCAGACCCCCCATACAAAAATCAAGTCATTTCAGACCCACCATACAAAAACCAAGTCATTTCAGACCCACCATACAAAAACCAAGTCATTTCAGACCCCCCATACAAAAATCAAGTAATTTCAGACCCACCATACAAAAACCAAGTCATTTCAGACCCACCATACAATTTCAAGTCATTTCCAGCCCACTATACAAAAACCAAGTCATTTCAGATCCCCGCAAGTGGAGCAGATCCTCATCGCCATAGCCTGCGCCATCATGCGCGTGTACCGCCTGAAGGGAGGGCAGAGGGGGTTCTCGGGACACGTCGTCGACGTTTTTTCCTATTTTTTTCCCCTCCAATGCACACAGGTTGACGACAGTTACTAATATCCTGCTGCGCGAGTTCCTAGCGACAGCTATACTATCTTTTACTACTGTGCCAGATACTTGGAAACCACGGACCCCAATACACGCACGCCTCAGAGATGGTTGTAAAGTACAGCTGTAACACAACACCTCCTGGTACGTAAACAATTCCTAGGAGTGCACTCATAGTTTTTCTGTCTGCATTACGTTCTAAACCACTCAAGAAAATTGAACCCTTTTCTTTGAAGCATTCGCAACACATTTTCGCAACCCAGCGCCGAGCTAGCATGCCTCACGAAAACAATGCAATAATCGGCGGGACGTTAGCTTAGACGGTGTAGCCACGAGCAGGGGTAGCTGAAACATAGCCAATTGCGCCAAACCCCACCCTGCTCCGTCTCGAAAGGGATGCGTGGTCAATGGTCAAATGACTAAGGCGAGCAGCAGATGAGTACGCCCCCCCACCCCTCGCTGCCGTGTGTGCCGAACGTCACGAATTCGCTGAAAGGGTTTTTTGATCAAAACATTGCCCCGTGTGGTATTATATAATACGGGTGACTTGTGTCCATTTCAGTATGTCCTGTGGCTGTGCACGGAGGCTGCCGCCGGTAGGTTATGATGTTTCCCAACGTCTAGACAACGGCTTGCACTCGTACCAGGTACCAGGTACACGTTAAGCGCATGTCATAGCACTGCCGCTGTTTATCGTGGATGGACGATGAATGGCGATTCAAAAACGAAAAACACGAGTATAGGTTCGTATCGCCACACAAGTATGTATACAGAACACAGTGCGCATCGTACCGGACTTTGATTGACCGCGATTTAAATACTGGGTATGATATACCAGGTACCTGATATGATGTATCATGTGCCATGTATAGGGGCGGTATCCACGAGCACGACTAAGCACGACAGACACACGAAAACAATTGACGACAGTCACTACTTAGTTATTGGTTAGACTTGCAGCCAGCCATTTTCTCGGTGCCAAATGTCTAACTTATGTACCGGTATGATACATGCAATCATGTTAGTGTAGGAAGGCTTCTTACCCTTAATTGTAGAAAGGCTTGCTTAATGTGCGATACACGCACTTGGCCCTTTTACGACTGCAAAAATATTCCACGTTAATGAATACAGTACCGATATAATTATTATTATGCTTGCCATCCGACAATGTGTACCGGTAGTGTTGTTCCAAAAAAGACTCAGGGAACAGAAAGTGAAGAAAAATCTCCAGATCAAAAGCGTAGCAGTATAATGCAATACCTGTGCCCTGCCACCAAAAACGTGGGTGCGGTTCTCAAGCCCTCATATACTGGTATTATTTATCACACTTTCTTGTATACCTGGTACAATATATATATATGTATATATTAGGATTGCGTAAGATTCGCCTCCGGCGGGGTCCCCCAGAAGCACCGCAGGCGGGTCCTCCGTTGCGTCCCCGGTGGCCCCCCCTCGGCCTGGGGGGCTGGTTGGGATCGCTTCGCTCGCCAGCCGACTGGTACCAGGTAGTAGTAAAGTTGTGCCGGCTGAAACGGAGTTGGGTGTGGCTCTGCACTCTCTGCCATAGCCTGGGGGTGCAATGAGACGGTCTGTCCTTAGCTGCGACAAGCGCTGCTAGGGCTCCAACCTTTACCTCCCTTGTGCGTAGCTGAGTGGAGTTGACTTATGGATTTGGCACTACTGTACCCTATCGCGGTGCAGTGTGTCGTCTCGGGGGTTTTAGCCGGGATTCTCTGGCCTCCTACCGAATGATGCTCGATGTTGACATGTTGAGGAGATATGCTTCTAGTTTTTAGCCGGTGATATTATACATGCACGAGTACAGCCTAACACCCAGTGCTTCTGCGATGGTCGAAAAAATATAAAAGGAAGTGATGACCCCTGCTTTGGCTCTGGAGCTATTATATTGCTAGGCTCTACGACTACCTCGCACGAGTACGTATTATAGCATATTCCGAAAATGTAGTCTGGGGTACACCAGGTAAATCTTAGCATATATAGCAGCATTTTGTGCTCTCTCTAGGAGTACACACGCCATGCTTTGTCATCTGCGGCCCGGAGCACTCACCGGCCTCTTTCTGTTTAGGAGTCAGCGAGTATCGGTTGCTTATCGCTGAGTTGCCCGAACGAAACTAAACCGGCCTTTCCTTTTTGCCCCTCGCCGTTGCCTCTCATTTTTGTTTATTTCCCGTATTATTTATCAGGTCGTCGTCCTCGCGCCGACGGTTAGGGGTGCGGAGGAGTGCCGGGAACAGCTTCGAGCTTCAGAGCTCATAGAGGTGGGCCTATGTCGATGATGGGAGATTGGTCTGTGAATATGGTGGATGTGCACCCTCGTCTGGCGCACCCGCGGCTTGACACCACTACGTACTTGCTTTAGACTTGAACAGGTCGAAACTATCAGTAACACGATGGGGCGGGGAGGCGCGAGGGGAATCGTACTGTGTCTATCAATAGTTACGGATTGGTCTTGTCCAGAAGCCTCAGCCAATAAAGGCCAGCTTCGTGGAATTTTCTCTCGTCATCCTTCCCTGCCGTGAGCATGCTCGTATGTTTGCTCCGTCCCCGTTCGAGAGATTGCCTTCGCTTGATTCACGCTACTCGGGGCATCATTGAACCTTCTGAAGGGACTCGAATAGCGCTCCCCGCCTCAAAATAGCTATAAACAGCCGGCAACGTCTTTGTACGCCCCGTTCGCCCTTTTCGCGCTGATATATAGTTGTCGAATAACAAGCCACCAGACTGAAGTTAGGACCCCCCCCCACCCTTATCCCTTACCTTTGCCCCCCTCCACGAAGGTGTCCCTGGTGGGCGCGGCGGGCGCCCGGGTGGTGGCTGTGACCCCGGGTAGTCTCCAGCGCTCGGTGGAGGGGGGCTTGACCGACGTATCGGCAGTTACCGCTATGGTGGTTTACCGCGCCGACGAGTTTCGACAGGTAGGTGGTATACTTCTGCGACAACTTGAGTTCCCGAATATTTGGACAAGTGCCGTCGGTGTTGTCTGCATATTAATAGCATGTGTTAAACGCATGTACAGCAGTGGTGTCAAATAGCTTCTGTCCTAATTCGTAGTTGGAGGTTGATGTTATGTGACGGTGCTGGGATGAGACGGGTGGTGCGTTATTAGAGTACAACAACGGGTAGCACCGGTCGTGGTCTGTGGTCTGTGGTCTCGACCGTATTACCGCACGCCAGTGCCATTACCGTAATAGTAATAGTGGTGGTGACCAAATTACAATACTCGTAGCGACACGGTTTCGTAGTACAGTATTGTTAGCTTATTTGAGAAAAAACATTGTGACTTGTGCACAATCAAAATCACGACAGTGCAGCTTTGTCTCAGAAAAGTCAACGCTGCGCTGCTGTACATATTCCAATCACGAGAGTCCGACTTTATCCCAGCAACGTCAACTCTGTGTCGCTCTATCGACGGCACACACGCGTCACTCAAGTACCTCCCTGTTGTCTGTCGATTGGTAACTGTTTTTCGGCTGTTGGTGAAAATCTACTCGTGTTTCGCTCGAAGGACTGAAGTAGTTGGGCTGGATTTGCGCCTGTCTCTTGGATGCCGTCCTCTCCTCGAGTACAAAAGGCGTACCCAGTGTTCCCATCCGCTGGCCAACCACCCCTCAGAAACTGCCACCCCGATATCGTCCCCAAAACAAGAAGGACCGAAGTAAAGGAAGTTGTAGCCGATTGGCTCTTTTTTACCTGCTGCAGTACTGCAGTAGCTGTATCCCCGCGTCTCTGCATCAAGATAGAGAATGCACGCAGGAGCTATTAATAGGAATAGTGTAACATCCGATGTCCCTACACGGAGGGTCTGAGACCTATCCAATGGTGACTCGGGTTTCTATACCATTGAGCCGCATGCTTGCTTCACTTTTATGATAGGCGGATCGGCTCGGTGTGGCCTCTGCCGTTGTGTGCCACGGTCGACGTCAATTGTCGTGCAAAGCGGACTGGTGCTGGTACCCCATCCAAGGGTCGTGTGTATTGTTTCACCGAATCGCCCGCCCACACAACACACACACCGCACACACCGTACGCTTCGCGCTACAAATCTAAGATCTAGAGAGCGTTGCCAGTTTTCATCGCTTCCTCCAGAACGACTTTTAATGTCCACACCGACAACGTGTGCAATGCTTCCCGCAACGTCGCTCTTTGTAGGTTTTGACAGCAGCTGGCAGCCCCGCTCACGACAGGCTCGTGACGCAGTTGTCATCCCTAGGGCTCTACATGCCCCTAAAATACAGAATGCTGTTCATTTGGTCAGACGGCAGGTGAGTGTGGTTCTACGTTGGCAAATGTTGGGTGAGATGGTCACGAGCACATTTTTCAACACTACGTACGCTTTGGGCAATGCTCATCAAGCTTTGTTTTCCCCCCCTCACCCTTTTGCTCCCCCTCAAACCTCCATGGGTCACCGTGATCAGTCCACCGTGACGTTGGTTGCGCCGTTAATTCGTCATCTCTCGGATGTTCTTTGTTTGCATTCCCCTGTTTCGCTGCTTTGAATCGCTATGGAACACCTAAAGTTTTTTATTTAGGTACGTAGGTGCTTATTTTTCTTTCTTCGGAGGGAGTTTCTGCGGTAGATAAATAGCATGCAGCTCACAAGCGGCACACACGCAAAAGGCATAGTGCATTCGAGGCAAAACAAAACACCCAGTCAGCAGGCTACGAGTAGTTCATACCGGTTAAGTCGCCGTGGACCAGGCTATATTGTCGCTCGTTAGACATATACCATGTGTGTTGTGGGCATGTGTGATGGTCCCCACGAGGCGTGCATGGCATGGTTAGGCTGTAAGGCTGAGGCCGTCGGCAGTAGAAAAGCGGACAAAAATATTCCACTTCCTTCGAGCTGGAGGTAACATGATATGATACGTCTTCGAATAATCACGAATCAGCATTTTGTTTGTCTTAGATGGAGGTAGACGGCCGAAGGTTTCTTATTTCAGGCATGACGCTCTTAAACACGCGCGTTTTCTGCTACTGACACGAGGAGAGATAAAACTACCGCGAAATGTCTTCGTTTTCTGTTGCCGCAGCGCATGATCGAT
>MEHQ01003884.1:0-185461 GCA_008828725.1 Saccharina japonica
GGTGGCATGGTGTCGTGCATGTCCCGCGAAGCAAACAAGGGCGAGGGGAGAGCTGTCCCGGGGAACAAGGTGTACTACTTGTATACCGGTATACACACTTCGTGGTTCGTATACTTGTAGCAGACCAGTGTGCGTCGATATTGCTACTGGTGTACGGGTGTTACTGCAGGCGCGGGTATGAGCACTACTGCAGTTGTTGTAGACGACAGCAGCAGCAACAGCAGTAGCAGCAGCAGCAGTAGCGGAACAGCGGACAAGTGACAACAAGCAATACTCGCACACTGCTGTCACATTGGTAACTGTACTCCCATCGGTGCCAAGCGATTTCACCGGGACGGCACTATAGCGGGCAGCCGGCACTACTCAACCGGCACTATAGAGGGACCACTACCTCTACTGTATGATACAATGCGAGCCGAAACGCCTTCTGCCTTATGGACTTCCCGAGGCGAAAAAAGACAAAAACGAATACCTGGACCCATTCTGTCCGGAAACGTGACCCGTTTGGGCGTGCGTCATGAAAACCGGTACCGGTACCCAAACGGTCCTTCCAATTCCCGGACAAAGTGTACAAAAAACGGTACTTTCCGGACAAAGTATACCGAAAATCGGTACGTGTGCCGATTTACGACCACGCAAATCGTATCGTAGCAACCCGGCGCCGCTGGGTGTACATAGGAGATGGGATTTTACCGGTAAGCTTTTGAAGAATGATTACGGGGGGACCGTAGTAAACATAACCAAATATAATATTGTTACTAAAAATAGGGAATTTAGGTAGAGGTTTTGGTCTGCACCGTAGGTCCTATTTACTATGCCCCCCCCCCCTCGTACATACAGCAGTACACAAAACGCTTGCGGCATGGGCATGATGCCTATATAGAAGTAACTATAAACTCGTTTGGGGCCCGGTTACTTACGCGGTGGCTATTTCCAGGGCTGTTCGCGGGTCATGACCCGACCCGCGGGTCGGGTCAGGAGGTGTTCAGAATGTCACGGGTCGGGTCGGGTCGGGTCAGCAAGTGTTCAAAATCTCACGGGTCGGGTCGGGTCGGGTCAAGAGGTTTGCAAATCTCACGGGTCGGGTCGGGTCGGGTCAAGAGGTTTCCAAAATCTCGCGGGTCTGGGTCGGGTCATGACCCGACATCTCAAAATTTTCGCGGGTCGGGTCGGGTCATGACCCGCACATCTAATTTTTCGCGGTCGGGTCGGGTCATGACCCGATCATCTAAAAATTTTGCTGGTCGGGCCAGAATGATCCGCGAGTTGTTTTCCGTTGACCCGCGGGTCGGACCCGTGGGTCGAACCCGCGGATCCGGCGACCGTATTTTTTCTATATTACCGCTTCCTGCCCGAGGGCCACTCTCGTCTCAGCGGGTCGGACCCGCGGGTCCCAAACCTTTAACCTTACCACTTCCTGCCCGTCGTGTCGATACCCCGAGTGCATTTCATAGCGTGCAGAACGATCATATTGTATACCTTGTACAGCAGTACTACATACCAGGCAAACGTTTGGCGAACTCCTGGTCGGATGACACCATACAGCAGTATCTCACCATGCTCACACATCCTCCAAACCAACTGCAGGCAGGCCACAATCAATCCAAGGTACAAGAAGATAAAACTGACAGCACAGCAGCAGTAACAACAAGGCAGACATGCATCATTTGTACAATTAATTGATGCATCTCACAAACATATGGATCAATTAGTGCGCTTGACCCTCGCCGGAGGCGGCATAGTTTGCCTGCTTTCCGGGGCGGAAGCAAAAGCCATTTTGGGTCAGAGCTATCGGGTCGACCCGAAAAGAAGGCGTGGTAGGCACGGCAGTGTGCGAGATGTGGATCTATCTCTCTCTCTTCACGGAGATCTTCGCGAGCACACGCCACAAACTCAAAAACAAGAGCATAAAATATAAAAAAAAACACAAATAACCACGACATTCTAGCAATATTACAAGGGACCAAGGCCCAAACAACGGACGAACGAGCAACGACTACAGGTTTGGACCCGCGAGTTTTATTTTTGACCCGCGAGAAATATCACGGGTCCAGTCAACCCGACCCGTATGAGACCCGTATCTCACGGGTCAATCGGTATTTGGCGGGTCGGGTCGGGTCGGGTCAGAAGGAATTCAAAATCTCACGGGTCAGGTCGGGTCGGGTCAAGAGGTTTGTAAATCTCACGGGTCGGGTCGGGTCGGGTCAAGAGGTTTCCAAAATCTCGCGGGTCGGGTCGGGTCATGACCCGACATCTCAAAATTTTCGCGGGTCGGGTCGGGTCATGACCCGACATCTCAAATTTTCGCGGGTCGGGTCGGGTCATGACCCGATATCTCAAAATTCTCGCGGGTCGGGCCGGGTCAGCTGACCCGACCCGACCCGACCTGACCCGTGAGGTTTGACCTGACCCGCGAACAGCCCTGGCTATTTCCTTGTTTCTTAAGCTTTCAAGATATGTTTTATGTTTTCCCTCTTTGCCCGGTGGCTACGTACGTACGGGTAGCTGGTATGGACGAGGAACGAACGCCTGCTGTATTCGCCCCTTTCAGCTTGCGACACCCCCCCCCTTTCCAGCTCGCGCCCCCCGGGATTTCAAGGCAACCACAATCAAAGCCGAATCGGGGCCTTGTATACCATGCAGTGGACATCGCCCACCCTATACACGGGCGGCACCTCACGGTTGGTGAGACCGCGCTGCTCGTTTGTTTGGTCGTGAACCTCGCTATGTACGCGTACTGCTGGATGCTGGCTGGGTGTGCGCTCGTATGCTGCTTTTCCGGCACAAGCATGCACACCCCGGCGGACAGTTCATGACCTATAGCTCATCTGTCGTGTACAGCTCAAACCTTCAAAACATGTGCAGATGAGCTACCTCTTGTAGCCCAAGCCAGGGAAAACATGCGTATATATCTCGTGTAGCTCCTTTCAAGCTCATCCCGGGAACATACAAGCTAGCTCATGGAACATACGAGCTGTAGCCCCTATAGCTCACCCTGGGCAAATATGTGCAGATGCGTTATCCCCCATATCTCAACCTTTGAAAATGAGTGCAGATGAACTATCGCCTATAGTCCAAGCCGGGGGAAACACGGGCAGCTTGTATAGCTCCTACAGCTCATCCTGGGCCAGATGAGTCAGCTCATGTAGCTCCTATAGCCCACCTTAGGCAAATATGTGCAGATGAGCTATCCCCTGTAGCTCATGCTCATGTGGCTCCTATAACTTATCCAGGGGACAGATGAGCTACAGCAGTAGTTCATACCTGGTATCGTACGTAGCTCATATCGCTCACCCTCGGCAAATATGTTGCAGATGGGCTACGTACGTACGTATCCCCTATAAGCTCAAGCTTTGAAAACATGTGAGGATGAGCTCGTATAATTTACACCCTGAAGCTCAAGCCGGGAAAACATGTGCAGCCCATGTAGCCCACGTAGCTCACGTAGCTCACCGGCAAGCTACCCTCGAAAATAGCTATTACGGGGGACCATAGTAAATAGGACCAAACATTGTTATTTTAATAGTAAAAACAGGTAAACATATACCAGGGTAGGTTTTTGCGTTTACCTTAGGTCCTATTTACTGTTGTGGTGTCCCGCAACATTAATAGGTCGAGCTACGAGCTACGGTGAGCTGATCTATCCGACGTGCGCAAGTATACATAAAAGATGCGCCAGGTATATACGGTGTACGGTACGGCTGTAAAGCGGTAACTTTCTTTCGCGGCCGGAAAGCGCGGGCAGATCTCGGTCCCCGCACTTACAGGGAATGGTGATTTTCACCATTCCCCCCCCTTCTTGCGCGGTCGCTCGATCTCCATCCTCCTACGAGTAGCTATTATACGTACATCGTATCCCCATACGAGTGCTGCGGTTCTGCCTAATAGGGGGGTACATCTACAGCAGTAGACAGCAATAAACCAACGCCTACTCAACGGTGAACCCGGTAATCTCTCGTCCGATCAGCTCGTGGGAGAATCTAACTCCCTACGTCAACGTCTAGAACCAAATCCCTTCAGCTCGGGACAGCAGTGGACGTCTCACCCTATCATACTCATGGCGCTTCGGCCCACAGAATAGTACTGCTGTTGTGACTGGTATGATATGGTATCATACGAACGTACCTGGTACGCTTTTGTTACTGTAACTATGACCCCAAACAAATTCCAAGTAGTTTGTCCCCCAAAACGTGTCTCTAATTTGAATTTTGAAACGATTTCACGCTCCTTGAGTGGCGATTTCTGTATGTGGACACATGTTGCTCTTCTGTCTTGGGGCGATTGGGCGAAACCCTATATTCATCTAGCAACGGCGTATGGTGCTGATGTAACTGTGAGCGCCATGCCTGGTTGGGAGGACCCCGAGGCAAAGGGCGACACGCATGCGCAATGCCTCGAATACCGAACCACTACGATGTACAAGCAACAGGGGAAGCAAGGCACGAGCAGGATGCGCGGGCGATCGCGCGGATTCCATGCAAAAATCAAAATTTGCAATTCAAAAATTAACATTTGGCCAACCAGCTTCGCAAAACAAGGCATATAATGCTGGTGTTGCTGTACCGGCGGTAGCTCTCAGAGCACAGCAATGCGCACCTACAGCAATTGTGAGAGTGGACACAGGGCAGCAGCAGCAATAAACGAGCCAGGGCACACCCCGGACATGTTGGGCGTGCTGTTTTACGAACCTCACCTCATCTTGCTGATACCCTTGTTTCTGCTTGGACTGGCGTTGCCTTGACGCTTGTTAGTTGGAGCAGACTTGTCGGCAGCAGCGGCAGCAGCAGTCTTGCCGCCCGACTTGCCCGCTCCATTTTTTCCTGGTGGAGGTGTCTTGTCTTTCGCCGCACTCCCCCCTCCGCCCCCTCCTGCCGAAGCCTTGCCGAAGAATGATCGAATATCCATGGCACGAAGCAATGAGGTTGTTGATGCGGTGAGCCAAGCGGTGATACGCGAGCATGGCGTTCCAAAAGATTTTTTCGCCTTAGCGATACGGGTAAGTTTCACCATATCCGGGGTCGTGGATCCATCCATATGCCGGCATGTCGGCCGAAACGGAGCATTGGCTCGGCGGCACACCCGGAGCACGAGAGCTCGCCAACGTCAACGTTGCCATCATCATGGCACCACGACCCCCCTGAAGTTCCAGCAGTATACGCTCGTAGACGTTGGCGATGTTAAGCTAAAAACTGAGGTGACTACGTAAGGCACCTGGCATACATAATGCTGTGTACTGTAGTAACGTACAGTAAGTAGTAACTGCCCTACTGTAACTGCCCCACTGCCTCGCCTACATGTCATATGACTGACTGGTGGTGCACATTGAGCAGAGCGGTCAGGAGGATACCCGGCACCCCAACATATTGAACATATATACGAAGGGAAAGTACATGTCGCCGATGTAAAAGTACGAGCGCATTTGTGTTGAACGACGGATGTTAGGCGTGGCGGCTTCGAAAAATGAAAAATCCCCTCGTCCTCACAACATTAACACATCCAATGACAGCCGTACCAAGGCCGTACTACTGTATACTTACTTCTGTATCCGGCAACGACTGACTGCTGTCCGACCGTTTAAATATCCACATTAATATTCAAACGGCCCTTACATTTCTTTGCCCCATACTCGTACTGCCTACTCGTACACTAATGCGTGATGCCGTAGCTGTAAAAAGGCCGCAGCGTATCTTCACAACATACAGCAGTTAGTACTCGTAAAGTAGTGGTATTACTTTTTACGTGTACTCATGTAGAAAACTGCTCCCCCCACGTTTTTTGGGGATAAAATACTTGGAACTACTGTAGAGAAGCAAATAGTTGATAACGTTCAACACAGATCACGATCTATTATTATTGGTGTACAAGTATAGGCCATCTAACACGGGGGATCCTCGTAGGTACCAGTAGTAAATAGGACCCACGGTACGTACACACAAATACCTCTCTATATATTTACCTATTTTTACTTACATTTTTTTTTTTTTCTCCATCCCAGTTACTCGTATATTCGCCCTTCTTTTCTCTCTCCGTCCTAGTCGTAACTCAGATCCGGCGTCACAAAGTAGGCTCTTCTCCCTCCTCTCCCCCACTACGGTGCTTGCCTTGCATTTTTATCGCGAGAAGATTTCAGCACTTTCTTCCCTCGTCGACTTACGTCGGATTCCGCCTACCCACGCCACGAAGGCGCTCTCAGCAATTGGTTCCTTTTTATTTTTTCTAATAAAGAACAAAATCTCTCACCACGGTGGGATTCGATCTTGGGTGTACCAATGATAGTAGTCTTTGAAGCTGACCACTACTCTACCGGGGCGACCGGCTATGTAACGGTAATATTACGGGGGACCATAGTAAATACGTATATCGTAGGACCAAGTATTTTTAGTACAAAGAAGTATTTATATAGGTTTTTATGTATACCGTAGGTCCTATTTACTATGGTGTCCGGTAATAACAGGTAATAAGTAGACTCTTGGTGTCTGGAGTGCTGTCTGTAGTCTGTATCCAACGCCACAGCAGGACGTACAACGCGGGAAACGAATGCTACACTGCTGTCTAACGTCCTGTGGGCATCTACAGACCGTATGAGCATGGGCGAGGAGTCCTGTCGGCATCTACAGACCGTATATGAGCATGGGCGAGGAGTAATTTGCTGTGCTCGTACATAACAACCGTCTTTTTTTGTTTGCCCGAATAGCATGATGTGGCACACAGCGAAGAAGAGGTTACACAACAACGACGAGCACAACAGAACAACAACACCTTTCTTCCTTTGCTTGCTACAGAGTACCATATTACAGCAGTATTTAGGGCGAGATGCTGGTAGGATCGGTCGCCCCCATGGTCTAGTGGTATCTACCCTCGAATGCTTCTATTAGATTGTTTCCGGAGTTCGAGTCTCACGTGGGTCGAACTTTTGAGTTTATTTGCAAAAATGAATAACAAACGGAATCAACTCCTGAGAGCGCCTACTGCTGTAGAAGCGTGGGTAGGCACAATTCGATGCAAGTCGACGAGGGAAGAAATGGCTGAAAATCTTTTCTCGCGATAAAAATACAAGGCACGAACCGTAGTGGGGGAGGAGGGAGAGGAGCCTACTTTGTGACCCCAGAACTGAGTTACGACTATTAATAGGGAGGAGAGAGAAAAAGAAGGGCGAAGATAATAAAAAGGATGGAAAAAAGTAAACAAAAAACTCTAGCCAGGAGAAGGATTCCTCTGACTACGTCAGCAGCCAGGAACCTGTGGGCCCAACCAGGATTTTGGTCGCTAAATGGCCGCGACCACCGCCCCCCCGCGGCTGGTGAGGGGGCTCCGCGGGAGGCGCCCTGCCGGAGGCTCGTTTTAGGCGATTTATCTTTACTATTAATAGAGCTAAAGCATACGTATGATGTGTACGTATACGTTGGTTTTTGGCCGTATCTCAAAAGGCGATGCTTCGGGTCAGGAGTGGTATATACCTGGTAGATAGATTGACTATTCGTATTTGTAAGACTAAAGTCGAAAATGCGAACAAAATGCATCATGATACAGGCGTGTACGGAACTGTTCTCTCCCTTCTCATGCGCACGTTTTGGTGGACTGCCAGCGTATTATGAGGCGTTCTAGTGGGACGTACGTACATAGCTAATATCCTGGAGTACCTGACATCTTCGTCAGCCAGGAGAGGTGTACTGCTAGTACCAGGGTACTGCCAGTAGATACTGGCCCAGTACCGCAGCTAGAGACTATCATTGCAGATCTCAACTAATCAACTCGATTGAGGTGGCCAACGCCAGCAACCACCTAAGGTAGTCTCCGGGAGCGGCGTTTGGCGAAATCCTGGTCTCGTGCGTGAAAAGTCGGCCCCGTCTCGGGGGCTGGTCCTGTCTCAACCGTTTTCCAATATCCAGCTCGATTCGATTCCATCCATCCCCCCCTTGCTCTGTTGTCGCCCCTTCCCATGCTTCCCCCCTTTTTTTTTGCGTGCAAAAAACAAAAATCCGGTACGAAATAACACGCCCCAAACGGAAGCTGTCGTAATGGAAGGGAGGGCTCCCGCTCGCCCTGAGAGAACACTTTGCATGCGGCCGCGGTGTGCCGTTCGCGGATGAGTACAGCGGTTGGTGCTACAATAGACAAGTAGTATGTATGTATGATTCGACACCTTGCGCGACCTCTCTCTGCTGCCGCCACGTCGGCGCGTTTGAAACGATCTGGCGTCGTCGCAAGGGAAGGCGCGTGGCAACTAGGCCATGCCCTCCGTCTCAGATCCCTCGCGAAGGATACCTGGTACACCGTAAGCGTTCTATGACATATACCCGGGTACCCGGGAACGTGCTCCCGTAGAGGAGCCCACACACCTTTTCCGAGGAGGCCCTTTTACTCCCCCGAGGAATTCTTTGCCCCACCCTCTCCCCCCCAAAAAAAACAAAACTGATTTTTCGAGAAGAGTTCACGAAAGGTTAACCCGATACAATCAATAGAAACGGCCTAGGGCTGTACAAGTATACCACAGCAAAACTATACCGCAGAACATAACATATATATGTATATATGGGATTCCAACCATGTTGGGTAGTTTTCTCCCCATCACTTCAGAAAATTATTTTCCGTAAAGAAAGTTCTACCCTTTTCGTGGCACGCGTCGTTTTACAGTAGTAAGAAATCGCCCCCAGTTTTTTTTTTCTTTTTTTTTTTTTCTCGTTTTTGCGCCTGCCTCCTGGTGACCCTATTGTTTAGACTACAGTATACTGTCGAAAGATCTTCTCGGGCCTAACATTCTCCCGACAGAAATGCTTGGCAACGACTCTATCGGCGCGTCGTTTTCCCCGCCCGCAATGTCACACGCTGCTTTCAAATCTGTCCCGCCGTGCCGCATGTCCAGCGAAAGCGCAAAACGGTAGGGAGGAGGGGGCACGGTGACCGGTTGGGGGGGGGGCGAAGAGGAGAAAGATAAAAGGACGTTCGTGAGGGAAGAAATAGAAGGGGCGGGGGGGTGTACTCATGTTGTCCACGGCCCGTCAGGGTCACTATAGACCCTGATTTTTGAGACCCTTTCTCGATCCTACAATGCCGGGCAGCCGGAGACGCCGTTGGGTTTTCAACCATACTCACGTTGCAGACATTTTGCTTGCACCAAGCGCGAAACGCCGTGAGGTATTGGGCGAGTCGCATGGAGGGTGAGCTGCATCCTGCTAAGAACCGCCTCTGAGGCGGACTTGCATATGGACGACAGCTTCAATGAGTTAATTTAATTTCTGGTGTGGCTACTTCCGGAGACAGCAATGGGTTTTACTATGTAACTGCCTCGCGGACGCCTTACCATATTAACACTACGTGATACGACCATTCCCCTTGTGCGGAACAAAGATTCTCCACCCCGCACAAATGATCTACTCGACCGCCAGCTTTGGTGACCGCCAAAAAAAAATAACAAAAAAAAACGGCACCCTGGTTGTCTAGCTCCACGCAGCGAGTGGCGTGTTTTACAGCGTCGTTGCCAACCGACGCCAACCCAACCTGTAAATATATCATATATTTATATGACGGGGGGGAAGGGGGGGGGGTTCGAACAAACGCCCACTTGCAAGAAGCGGTAACGACAGGTGATGAGAGGCCCGGGCTGCTGAATGCCACAGGACTTGCCCGTGATGCCCAGCGAAATAAGTTGCGATCACGTACAGCCACAACGTCGAGTACTCGATCTCACTGCAAAAAAAAAAGTAAAAAAGGCCTGGGGGCGCTGCCAAATGAAAACAACCTTCACACGTTTTCGCGCCAAAAAGTCACGGAACAACATGTCACGGCACAATGTTCCGAAACTTTACGTACCAGATACGCCTTAAGGTTGTTCTGTCATGTATATCGAAATTTTCGTTCTTGTCAAGTTTTTATTTTTTTTTTGTCACGAGTCGTGACGCCAGTCTGTGCTTCTTGGATGCTTCAAACCCTACGTATTATTTTTCACTATTTGTAGCAAAGTATCGCACGACTCGCGAGAATGGCACGTTTTTTTGGTTTTTACGATTTGTGGCGTTTGTGGTGCCCGTCAAAAACTATCCTATGAATATCTACGCCAACGGTGCTCGGCAAGAAAGGAAAACGACCAACACTCCTTTGAAAAACGAAACCAGTGCGTTGGGGATTTCTGGACTAGATGACAAAAATCGAGTTGTTTCCATTCATGTTTTTTACTTGGTTGTACTATACCCCCCCCCTGTCTGGGTCACGAAAATGGTTAGTGGGGTGTCAGATGTGTTTTTCGTGGACCCCTGCGTACGCGTACAAAATATCGGTTTTGGTTCCCGTTAAGCAATATCCTATTGACTAGTAGTGTGTGGGGCTTGGTGGGGGAGGAGGTGGCCGGGCTGTTCGGTTCCTGTCGCCCGCGCGCAGACGGACGCACGCCATGAAACGCTGGGAACGTTTTTTTGGGTGAACTCACCCAAACTATGAAGTTTGTTTTGTTCGCGCTCTTGCATTGCCGGCGTGCACCTAAACTTGTCCAAGATGTTTTGTTCGAGCATCAGCACGATTTCGTTCACCGGCGCCTCCAGTATGGCGCGTCTCGTGTCCTCTCTCAAGCTCGCAAAACTATTCCTGGACGTTTCCAAAACCGCGCAACAGTAGTTGCAGCAAAAGTACACTGAATCGTCGCGTTTTGTACGGGGGGGCGGCGAGGGGGGTTTTCTCGTTCGGAAGAACGGGCAATATATTAGTTAGGGGCGACAATTTCTAGTGCGCTTTCGATGTGGTAGTTGTCTAGCATCTCGCGGTACGTAGCGCCTTCTTTAGTACCTGGTACCTTGTTTGGAATTGCAATAGCCGATCTTGCATCTTGCTGCCGAGGTTCACCGCCTGCGGAGACGTCCGCCGAAGGTACTTGTCCACGATTTCAATAAAACGCGCAAACTGCTCGTGCGGGTTGGTTATTTTCTGGACCGAGCGAGGGTATACGATAACGCGGGTGGGCGTGTTTTTACGGGAACGATGTTATTGGCATGCTTCCCAAGCTGACCTCAAGTGCCTCGCTCGACAAATAGAGAAATATCGTTTATACCACAAGTGTATATACGTTCAATGATGTGCTGGCATGATAAAAACGCAAGGCACGAAACGTAGTGGGGGAGGAGAGAGAAGAGCCTGCTTTCTGACGCCGGATCTGAGTTACGTCTAAGAAAGAGAGAGAAGGAAGGGCGAAGACAATACATGGGATAGAGAAAAAAGCAAATACCATGCTATTGCCAATGCTAAAGGCCGCCACCGGGCGTCGGTTTTTGGAGAGTCCTCCTTTGGGTGCCGCATTTATGTGCTTGAATCATCGTTGGCCCGCAGGTCTGCGATGGACATTTTTTTGTGGCGCGTAGTTGGTTTGTAGGGAAGCTAAACAGTATACCTTGTAAGCCACGGCGTCCATGATAAAGTCCCAGCTCTCCATGCACAAGCTTTTCCTGCAGAAATCTCCGAAAATTTCCGCGACCTCCCCGCCCTCCTCAGCGTAATCGACGACTCCTTCGGCGCGATCACCGGGTTGGGACAACGAGCCCTCCATGGGCACCACATGCTTCCTCCCGGAGCGGCAGCAACCGTAGAAATCGGCGACTGGGACCAAGACACTGCATCGCTCGTCGGCAATACCGCAGGAGGAGAAAAACAAGAGGAGATAGAATGGTAAAAGTTCTAGGTCTTTCGTTTTCCCAATCCCTCGGATGCGAGGAACTACCGGAGATTTTCAGCGGAGTTGTGCTACGATAGGTGCAGCATTTGTTTTCGGCCGTGATATTTCTGACTGGCCGGCGGCGGGGGGCGCTCCTTAGCCGAAACATGTTGGAAAACCATTCGTGTTTTTACAAAAACAAAAACAAAAAATTATTTGGTAATTTGCTCGGCTTTGGGGGTTGTTCGTCCGGTTGCACTTTTGGCTTTTGAAAACAAATGATATTTTGGGCGAGGTATGGAGCCCCTCAAGTGACCAACCACCCTCAGAAGTTGTAGGTGCTAACCCTACCGTCGCACGCCTCTTCACGGCGAAGGTGGCCGTCGGTAGGGGCGCCCCGTCGGGACGACCATGAACTGTTGTATTCTACGTAAAGCGTTCTTGGGGGGGGGGGGGGGGCATGCGCACGCACTGTTCGCGAGAAGGGGAAACGAGGATGCGATATGCCGCTCCCCTCGTGAAGCGACCTCGAAGAAGCGTCTCTCTGGTGAAACAACCACGTTCTTCGCGCCGAATTCGAACAATTGTGCACACAAATTAAAAACGGAATTATCGGGATCTGCGTGGTCGCAGCCTCGGCGAAGGTGCTTGCATGCTTATATGTATGCGCCCAGGAACCGCGAGACGGCTACGTGGGAGCACACACACACATAAGCACAGGAATAGCCACGGACAAACGTAGAGATGGAGCCTAGCGCAGGACGAAAGGGTGACGGACAATGATATCTCGAGACGGCTCTGAGCAATTAACGTTCAGTTCCTTGACCGACCGACGAAATCAATATGCGGCGCCATAAAAACATTGCGGCTGCATCGTCTAGAGTCGAATGGCGCTGATTCATGGAACACGGTGATAATAGTGTACCTCGGCGAGGGTACACGACTTAGCGTGAGGTCCAGCTCAACAAAGTACCATTTATCGTTGGAACTGGTTTTGCATGGAAATGGTGCCGATGAGAGACAGTTATTTTTGGCTTACGCGCGACAGCGAGTCACGCGATCAGTTGAAAGGAAAGCTGTGGCAGACCCCCGCATAACCCCCCCTCGAGGAATTTTTCATTCGTTTTTCTCTGTGGATCGTTGTCCTCAGACGGTTCGTTGCGTGGACGACGTAGGAAATCGGGTACGTAAGTAGGCATGGTAGCGGGGGGAGGCTTGCAGTGCACGACACGCGCGAGTTGCGTCCGAAGTTTTGCTCGTGAAAAGTTGCATGTGCTGATCGGAAGGTCTACAGGCTGGTTCATGGTGAATCTCCCAAATTTAGTCAGAGTCGGAAGTTCACGCCGTTTTTGGGAGATAGGCCCTAAAATTTTGCACACATGTTCTATGAACCTCTACCAATCCGTTAACGGGCGGTGTGTGTTTTCCCGCCAGATACGTTTTTTTAGTTTTCGGATTTGGATGTTTGGGCCTTACGAAACGCCAAATTCCCGACGAAAAAAAACAAAAAAACAAATCTGTTCGTCAAGGCCTTGGCAGGGACTCAAAGAACACGTGTACAACATTTCAGGACCTATCTCTAAAAAACGGCGTGAGCACTCGGGCTTTTGTGCGGAAAACACGCGCATTTTAGAGTTGCCTGGTAATTACTTAGTTTCAGTATGTGATCAGCATTGGACGTTAAAAATGACTCGATCATGGCCCTAGCAGTCAGATCTTCGAATGCCTGCGCGATGGTTTTACAGACATACCTTCAAGTACCTGGAACCATCTTGTTCAGAAAAAAAAGGGGGAACAAAAAAACGTTATTTTCTACGTACGGAAACGCCTGACTTTTTCTGGCCCTTTTTAATGCCCGTGGTTGGTCGGGACACATTTTGGGCGCTAGCGCCAGCCCAAGGACCTCAACTGGAAAGCCCTCTTCCGCTGTTCATGGTGGTCAGTACGATACAAAATAGGTGCCATTCGAGTAGATATTGCAAGCGGCATTCGTGGCTGACAAGATGTGGGTCGTACAACTTGAACCAGCTCGTATATGTCCCACACATGTCACGCTTAACGTAAAGTGCTACAATTTCCTGCAACCAAAACAAAGCGACACAACATGTCCCCGCTGTTCCTTGGTACGTCGCACTCAAGTAAACTTCAGAGAACAAGTGAAAGAGGCAATGTTCCAACGCCTCAAGACATGTCTGGAGATGTCTTACCCACAAAAGCCCTTCTTCGACGTAGCATACGGCAACCAATCGGGCATCTTTCACCTGTCACATACACGGTTCGTACGGTACGAACTGAACGGCAGCTTCACCCCAAAAGCAAAAACGTTTCATCGTTCACCTCCAAAAGAGCAAGTTGGAGAGGCAGACGAACACCACCATTTCCATAGATATATGGACGGCGCGCGAGGCCTCAAGGACGCTTGCGTTCAGCAATTCCTGAACGATCGCTGTGATCACTTTAAGCGAACGAACGAGTCAAGTGCGAACAAAGCAGTCGGAAAGCGCAGGAATAACAGCACCGTATTAGCTCGGTAGATGTGCTCCCCCGTTTTCCACATGGTGACCACTGATGGCTGTCGGTACTTTAGTGGTGTAAACACTTGACGTTTCCACATGCCACTGGTCACACCGAGCCAAACAAAAGTCGACCTCGCAGCGTGAATTCTGCCACAATGGGGTTGGCTTGTGTCGAGTTTTTGGCGACCAACTGTGTAGCCAGGTAGCCCCTTTCGAGGTACTTTGGAACTTGAGGCGTATCATTTTTTGGTCTTTTTGTGAACGTGGGTTCAACATCAGTCTTAATAATCCGACGTGATAAACAATGGGGTTCGCCTGACGAACGCCGTTGTGCACCGCCAGCGGTGCATCAAAATGGCCACCTTTTACCTGTGAGCGTTTGAACACAACGTACCTCCCCCAGTCAGAAATAGTACGGCCACGTGAACGATCTCCGGGCCAATGCCAAAAACGTCTCGCACTTTCATCAGCTTGAACATGGAGAAGATGGTCGGCCCGACACCTAGAATGACTGTGAGCTCAACTGCCCGCCTTTCGTTGAAGAAGAAGCAGCCATATTTGTCCCTGTCCTCCGCAAGCCCAACAAAGCGCAGGTAGGTCAGTCAGCGAACACTCAACGTTTGTTTGACGGGCCGCGACATATAACTTGGACTGCGTAAGTATGGTTCACAGGGATGAATCTATATGCAGGCATGGTCGAATACGATAGCCCCGGTATTCACGCGCGGGCAACAACGGGAAACGCCCCCAAGATTCGTAATAGCCACACACACAACCCACCCACTTGTACCTGGAGTAGCGTTCCGGCATGTTGTACAGGATAAGCAACACCGCAAAGCTAATTCCGGTCCCTATCACCAACGACATCTTCGCGATGTTTCTCCCCTTGACATACTGTGCGTATTTCAGCCGGTATTGCGTATTGTAGGCAACCACGAGTCGAATAGCGCGGAGACAGTATGGCGTCATACAGGTCGCAATCCCTGCATGCAAAGGGAAGGAGGACGAGGAGTTGCGAGAAGGAAAATCAAGAGCATTCGAGCACACGACATGTTTCTGTTTCGCGATAATTCTGTATGAATGCATACGCCACACGGTCTAGAAGTGTGGCGACATGTCACTGTACAAACCATAAATTAGGACATAGCCATAAATAATACTTCCAAGAAACAATGGTATTTGTTTGCGACATAGGTTTATGTTTGCAGATCCGACTTGCATTGAGGGGGAGTGTTAATAAGTTTACCACAGCAGCCTATTGTGGTCAATGTTCAGTAGCGACTGAAGTACTGCAGCCTATGTACAGTAGTCCATGCTCAGTAGCATGGATAATTGGAGCAAAATCATACCGTTCAGTGTGTGGTCTATTTATGATACGTACGAATATTACGAGTACTAGGAAATAGAATGAGCCTCTCCGCCCCAATGGTTGATCGGCCATAATCTGGATACGGCAGGTCGTCCGAACAAATGAAGAAATGCATGCGGCGGTATGGGACTTAATTGTATGTAATAATGCAGTATAAAAATGCATTCGGCAATAGGGTTATAAGATAACCAGCAGCAGCAGTAGAACTGGACTACAGCACGAAGCAGAAGACACACATATACGTAAATACGTGTGGTGCTAATTATCGACTTCCAAACAGAAACTACACACAGCAGTACGCGTAGCTACACGGCTTTTGACTTGATAGATTAGTAGTACTTATCATACGTTTCACTATGAAAACCAAGCTACCAAGAACACATTTGCTGCATATTATAGCTACGTCGTACTACCTGTGGTAATGTTTTTGAGAAAGACTTCGCAGCGTGTGCAGGAACGGATTGTGGCAAGGATAAGGAAGTTTGGGTGAGACAACTCTATCCCGGACCAGTGGTTAACTATGAAGATAATCCAACTGTGCAATGAATTACGGCCAGGACCACGGGCTGGCACAGGAGGTCTCATCCAAATCAAATACTCGTACACACTCACATTAAATGACCCTCGGTAGTGAGACAGAATACATTTCTGCTGTAGTATGCTAAAGTAACAGTACCACAAGGTGCAAGGACATCGAGTGGGGTAGATATAATTTGCTGTAGTACTCGTAGGCACAGAGAAGGGAGCTGGACTGCGTACATACTCGTAGGTTTCCTTTTTGGTTTAACTACGATGTAGAGGAAGTGTTCTTTCTGGGAATGTTCATGGGCTATCACCATTGAAGCCCACATGCTACATTGCCGGAGGGCAAACACACGCAACAACAAAATGCATTGTGGAGGTAGGTGTGAAGTCGTGGTAAAAAAAAAAGAAGAAAAAACATGAAAAGTCGTGGTTTGTTACGGGATCCCCAGCAGCTGTCAATATACTCGATATTTGTACGCAATGGCTTGTACGCTCTACGCACGTAGTGCTTACTCATCGTGCTGCCGAAAGCCCGTTCATGCGAGTTACGTGGGAAATGGAAGCTACTGTCTGCCACGAAACGCGCGCACGCCTCGCACGCGAACCAAAACGTAAGTACAGCAGGTAGGCGAACTCACAAAGGTACGTCATCAAACACATGACGAAGCAGGGTATCCCCTTGCCGTCCACCATTAGGATCCAATGCAGGAATAGGGATGACAGCACGACGAGCGTCGACCATCCACAGACCCCGACGAGGACCGGTGCCCTCGCAGCTATCTTGAACTCGTGTCTCAGGATCCATAGTTGCCCCAGCAGTATTGCCCACATGCACGTGGAAAGGAGAGCCGTTGCGATCAGAACCACCGAGGCTGCATGCATCGGATTATTGTGGTTTAGTGCGGGTGGGCGCCATGCGCCCTCTGCACGCTGAGCCTTGACACGGCACTCACTGGTGATTATAGGGACACGGACTCGTGCCGGCTGTGAAGCAAACATGCGCAAGTCTACAACAAAAACAGACCAGGTACTTGTAGCAGGTATATATATATACCAGCTGTTTATACAGCAGCTGTACCACAGGTACAGTATATATCCAAAAAATGACCGTTACTTTTTGTGAAGAGTTCCTTCTGGTATCTTTTTTTCCAGGATTTCAGGCACCAGGACATACACACAGCAGTACGTACTGCTGTGCACGTTACCCCGTACCACTCTGCCCGGAAGCATAAGAAGCGTTTGGTTCTTCATATCACCTTACTGTTCATTGATTTTACGGACACCGCAGTGATATGTGTAATTCCAGGATAAATATACGTTGCGAGTATTTATACGGCAGAGCAGTACGAATTAAGAGTACGTACGTAACTATACTCCATTCATACCGGGCTGAGCCATGCGCTATATGTGTATGCATCGTTGCTGTCGTTCTTCACACTACTACTGTACGTACAGTACATGCCGCCTAATAAGAAACAGGAAATCTGGTCCAGGCTGTATTTCTTATTTGAGAGAGGGTGCTTTCTACACTAATTTCAAGATAACGACTCCCGAATTTATTATTTTCCTCTAAATCTCAGCCTGGCGTTCTTATTAGCATATTTCTTAGTACTGTAGGTGTCCTGTACTGTATGCACTCGTATTGATACCGCACTGTACAACTCAGTACACGGCACCGTCTAGCGCGTGATATACAAAGGAAGGGGCACAAGGAGCCCGCCACAGACGGGTGGGAAAACAAAGCATACACTTCTACGGAACCCACAGCCAGTCGGGGTTCACGGGTTACAGCTACTGTAGTTCCGCGGCTATCGTACAGACACAAGATACATACGCGTGTCTACTGTATCTGCTATTATAGCGTACGTATTTATACGACACGTACGTACGTGATACAAAGCGGCTTGTCCGGAAGACCACTGTGGGTAAAACCTCATTTTTAGTACGAGTTGGGTTGGAAAGTATAAACCAGGACAAAACACAAAGCAACAATCAACCCCCCCCCACCAAAATGGCACTTCACTGCCGTATCTAAGGGGGCGCTGGCTCTATGCTATTAGTAGCATCCTTGCCATCATACAATGTGTACGTAGGATGAGCTTCACCGTTGACCACTCATAAGCACTCAAAAAAAAAAAAAAAAAAACAAAAAAAAAAAGCCCTCTGCACAAAATCTACTCTCTTCTGTACCGTTACTTCCGGCTTGAGCTTCGTCTACTCTTCTATTCGCTGTCCACACTCTTTCCTTCTCACCAACGTACTCTTATTTTCTGTTGTAAATCTTACGTTGCATTCGATCTCCCTCCCCCCGCCTTCGGTGTGGGTCTGTCACCCTCCCCCTCTGCTCCTTCTTGTTTCCTGGCGGTCCCTAAGCTGGAGCTTAAACCGCGACACCCTCCTTGCAATGGCGACCTGTGGGGTCACCGAGATAATTTGGAGTAGGCGTTCCTTCACCACCCCCTTCCTTGCCATGGACCCTCCAACCCGCCCCCCACGACGCTAGCTGCTAGCTTGTCGATGCAGTTGCTGCCCCCGAGGCGCCCAAAGCTTTCCACCGCTAAAATGGCAAGTTTGTGGCTCCGTTCGTCGAAGGACACATGTCCCGGACGAGCGTAGTGTTGACGCTTGCGCGCCTCGGAGGTAGAGGTAGCTGACCCATCGTGATCAGCACTACATTCTCGCAGGTGTACCTGCGCTTGGGGGTTTGCATGGGTGACGTCCAGTAGGATGGGCTGTCCCTATACTCCCGGTTCGGAGCGTCTCGAAAACTAGACTTCCTCTCCTGATGACGATACCCACCCGCAGGTTCCTTCCCGCAGTGAAAGGATCGCCGCTCTGCCCTTGGTGTGGAATTCCGAGCCGCTTCAACGTGCGGGAGGTCGCGTTTGGAGAAGTGGCTGGTGCTGGTTCCCTTGCGCCCCAGCTCTGGGACAGATGTGTGCGTGCGAGATGTCCACGTTCACTGCAGTGCAGCAGGGGCACCTGACTGCCNTGTCCCTATACTCCCGGTTCGGATCGTTTCGAAGACTTCCTCTCCTGGTGACGATATCCACCCGCAGGTTTCTTTCCGCAGTGAACGGTTCGCCGCTCTCCACTTGGGGTGGGATTCCGAGCCGCTTCAATGTGCTGGAGATCGCGTGGATACGTGGGTTGTGCCGGTCCACTTGCCCTCCAGCTCTGGGACAGATGCGTGCGTGCCGGGTGTCCACATTGACTGCATTGCAACAGGGGAACCTCACTGCCACGTGCTCCTCGATCCCTCGGAAGCGCCTTTCCATGCCCATGAAGTCTGCTGCGGGTATGACCCGGAGCGAGTCTGTCGGTCTCGTGCGAAGGCATTTGGTGGCTCCTACCCCTTGGAGGCCCCTGTAACGAGCCTTGGCGAAAGCCTTCGTCTCGCAACTTCCAAGGGGGTCGCCCGGCCCCTGCGGCCGTGACGTCTCCGGCAACTGGTCTAGCAAGGCTGTGTGGGCAGCATGCCTGCCCCGGTTGACCAACTTGCCCAACTTTGGTTGGGATTTCGTGGACTTGGCAGTGACGGCGTCGTGCGCAGCCAGTATGTCGGCCTCTGGATCCTTGGGGTCCGGTCCGCCTCTGCACCCGGACCCCATTCCAGCCAACACTCGGGGACAATTTCTGCCACCGCTTCCTTTGAGACTCCCCATGTATCTCGAATCTCCCGCAAGCTGCCACCTAGCTGAGAAATGATGCTCGAATCGGGGATCCCCGTCCGCACTCGGTCTCCTAACGGGCCCCTGACGTCTGCTAGAATCTCCGGTAGGGTCCCAGCCCTGCTTTCAATGGAGGCAGACATTCGCCTTGCTTCCGTCGACGGTAGCCCTAACCCTCCTGCTCCTGTAGAAAGTCGTGCCTGGGCTTGCTGGTAAGGGTTTAGAGTCAGCTGGTTGCCGGGGAACCCTTGCTGGAAAAATGAATGTGCATCCTCCACTCCGGGTATCATAGCTCCAGGACCGTTTCGTACGCTCATTTGCGCTCCGTTGTCAGCTCTTCTGCATGCGTCGAGGGAAAGCCTCGTGTCCAGAGCCCTTTCCAGGTAACCTGTCCCCCGCCCGAGGGATTCGATGGCGACGAGGGCATGGTTGCGAGGCAGCGCGCTACTGTAGGTAATCCGCTCCCCCGTCCCTCACTACCTCCATTGCCCGGTCCATCACGTGCTCGTCCGTGTCGATCGGGGCACCTACCACCGTCGCTTCTCCCTGCGCCTGCGATGCTGGCATCAACGCTTTTCTGGAGCGAAGTCTCTTCCGCCGTTGGGGCGTGCCCGTTGGGTGGTAGCGCCACGGTCTTGGCGGGGTTAACCACAATGACGATATCTTCTAGCTCTTGCCGCGGGAATACAAAGGTTCTGACCGTGTCAGCCGTGATCCTCATAAAGCCGAGAGTTAAATTATCCACGCACGCGAAAGCTTCCACTCCTTCGCCCTCACCCTCCTCTAGGAAGAGCTGCAGCCCTGATCGTAACGCCAGACAGAACATTTCCGGCCCCATGGGGCCCCGCTGTTGGACTCCGCTAGAGCAGGCGATCGTCCTGGTCGTACGTTACATAGGCTACAACCGAAAGCACCCCCGGCGCTTGCCCTGCTACTGCAGCCTAATGGCAACCGTGCAACTTGCTGCCTAGAATGTTTCTGTGTCCAACGATTTTCTGTGTGTTTTGTGCAAGCAATGGAAACTTTCAGGGCTTGTCATGGGCCAACACTGATGGGCCGGCCCATCAATTTTCGATATAATGGGCCGCGGCCCGGCCCGGCCCATCAAGTTTTAGTTTGGCGGGTCGTGGGCCGGCCCGGCCCGGCCATTTTTTAGAGGATGGGCCGCGGCCCGACCCAGCCCACCACAGTTTCAAACATTCACGGCCCGGCCCAGCCCGGCCCCTAATTGGTTCAGAAGTCTCGGCCCGGCCCACCATACATGGTAGCGAGGCCCATGAGACAAGCGCTTTATATGGGCCGGCCCGACAGTTTTCATGGGCCGGTCCGCGGATTTGACGGGCCGGCCCATCGACCAGCCCATGTCTTGTCCCGTACTAAATGGTGCATGAGTGTAAGCTCACGTGACTTTCTCACATTATTGTTGATTGTTTGTTGTTTGTTTTCCCGTCTGGATTCCAAGGGACACCTGTTTTCGGCCCATGAGACACACCTAACGAGTACGCACTACTCACAAAATTCGGCCCCATCAATGACTCGGTCGGATGGCTTCTGTCCCCAACACCTCCCTCTGCTGCTGCAACACCCGCAGCAGCAGCAACAGCAGCAGCACGTGCTGCTGCAACACCCGGTACTGCTGTGCAATACATGCTGCTGCAACACCCTCTAAGGAGAAAATATAACACCAGTATAATAAGCAGTGCTATTTTGGCGGCGGCTTCCCACGCTACAGCAGCAGTCCTCATCCCCGCGTCGACATCGACACACATTAAAGCGAACATCGCTACGAACTTCAGGCTGGAGATGTCCCCTGTCTGGGCCTACTTCACGAACTTGCACCGGCGGTTCCGTCCGCGGAACGCACCAGGGCAAGAACGTCATGCTGCCTGCGTCGCTGAGGACGGCAAGGGATGTCGTCTGTACAACCATATCGGTACCAGGGTTTTGAACCGACATTTACACAAGGCATCATAGTAAATTGTACACCCGAGGCGATTTGCCAGAGATGCATAGTACGATCGTCGCTTTGTTTGGCGGATAGCGACCCAAGCACACCCAAAAAGTTACAGTTGTAACAGTACCATCTGGTACTACACCACATCTCATGGGTCGCAGTCCGGGTGGGCCCGTCAAAACACGTGAGCCACCTCATGGGCACGGTGGACGTCGTAGTAGCAGTATCGATAGCACACCACATCGCATGGGTAGCGGTCCCGGCCGGCCCGTCAAAACAAATGGGCTGCCTCATGAGCCGGGCGGGGCTGCTCATATAGAGCCCCCATCTCATGGGCCGCGGCCCGTCCCGGCCCATCAAATTTCGAGAGGATGGGCCGCGACCCAGCCCGGCCCATCAAATTATCAGAGGATGGGCCGCGACCCGGCCCGGCCATCAATTTCTCAGAGGATGGGCCACAGCCCGGCCCAGCCTATTACAATTTCAAAAACTTTCACGGCCCGACCCGGCCCGGCCCATCAATGTTTGAGAAGAATCGACCCAGCCCGGCCCGGCCCGTCACAAGTTTCAGATCGGCCCGGCCAGGCCCGGCCCGGACAAACGGCCCATGACGAGCCCTGGATTTGTTTCACGGAAGAACTCGTGGAGAAATCTTCCACACGATGGTCGTAGCATATTTATATACCATACGAGTAGAAGAAGTGAAAGCTTTCATGGCAGAAAAAATGGAACATCCATCGAAGTGATAAAAGCTTATTGGATGCGTCTAGGCTCGGGAAGGCATCAGTCGAGGACGGTCAAGAGGGGAGCACACAGCTCATAGAAAGAACACGCAGATATATATTACAAGGTTGGCTTCATACCACAAGCATCCCGGTGCGGGCACCTCACAGTAGAGGAGAAGTAGGAGAAGTAATTTAATACACACAGATGATTTCGCTTGCGCCACATCATATCTGCCAGTCACGCGCAGGAATATGAATCCCGTCAACCAATCAAACGGGTCCACTCCGCTTGTCATATCAATCAATGTCATCAACCATATATGACTCCTCAATCCACGATAAACTTATGTCGATCTCCGAATCACAACCAACAAGCTTGCATAAAAGTAATAAATCTTCCATTGAAGCTGGGATTGGCAGCTTAAGTGGAAGCCTCCGCGAGCTTCCACGAGCTTTTGCTTCGCCACCTAACTACTGTATCATGGTGTCCATCCAACTCACAAGCCTACTGTTGTTTTCTGTTAATTTCACAACAACATAATCTTGACATTTATTTTCACCCACATGATTTCACTTGTAGTGTTATGCTGCCGCTGCCGTTTGCATAGCATGGTACAAGTCCAGCAGTAACTACTGCGTACGATAATATTAGTCGCGGGCTTACAGTCACAGCCAATTCCCGGGTTTCAGTCCGGCGGAGGCGATGGCGGCGTCATGGGCGCGGGCGCCAAGCCCAGCGCCTTGGCGCTGCTATGTGTAGCCCTCGTCGATGGGCTTGATATTTAGTGCCATGCTCTCCAGGTTTATTCTGACTATCCTCTTGTCGCGGGAAATCGGTTAGGCAAACAAGAATTCTCTCGTCTTGCATAAACTGCGCCAGGCATTCTGACGAAAAACCTGGAACCAGTTAAGTACCAAATCTACATGACAGCAGCATGTTCTTCTTGTTGGGTTTCGATTTTTCCACCAACTTTGCCACCGATTTCTGCCACTGATGGTCACCCATCACTTCGTCCCCTCTGCTCGTAGTGCCTTCGGGAACACCCCAAACGCAACCGCGTATGGAAGAGAGGGATGCCGCTTGCCCTAGGAAAGCACGTTGCATGTATAGTTGTGCGTTGCTTGTGTGCTGTTCGCGGATGTATGAGTTCAACCGCTGTGGGGCAGAGACACACGACATGATTCGACAGCGCGCATCTCTGCCGCTGCATCGGTGTGTGTAACGCGCAGGCGTCATCTATCACCCTGTTTCAGATAACTCGCGAAGCGCGATAGAGCAGTAGGCAATCCGATCTATATCGTATATACCCCCTCGGGTGCTTGGGTGCAAGACACAATGTTGCCGGTGCGAAGCTGGAACGCATGTGGTCAAGGTGAAGCAGCCACGGCAAAAACATATAGGTTTGGACTGGGGTTCCGACGTTCCTCCCGCGTCCCGAACGGAAGAGACGACTCGTGGTGAACAGTGGTGCCCCGGTCTTCAGTCTATACCGGCAAGTCGTCTCAGCACATAGTTTTGTGAGGAAATCCAGTAAAATTTCAGCCTCCAAAAGCCGCGCACGCCATCCCAAAAGGAAGGAGGCGTTCGCCGGTATCATCATCTCAAATGTAACCGTTAAACGCGTTGGGGGGACCGTGGTATTTTATAGCGACCCCAAAACCAACCCGGTTCGATACTTTTCAACAGCGTAGGGCTATAGGGGTGCGCTGCAGTGTACACATCCACAACAACTCGCTGCGCGGGTGTCGTACGCCCCCCCCCCCTGCGGTTCGCTTCGGACACACCACCTACCCCCAGCCCCAGCAGGGCGGGCTGCTTACTCGTGTGGCTGATGCTGTAACCGTCGTTTCGTTTCGACACTTTCCCCCTCTATACTATTATGGGGGACCACAGTAGTAAATAGGACCAAATATTGTTAGTATAAAATGTGAAATATGTAGTTTTTTTTTGTGTGTACGGTAAATCCTATTTTCTACGCCCCCCCCCCGTAATACGGTAGGGGTGCACCCTATTGTTTTTCGAGCCTTCGCGATTGAGGAGCTAAATACCTCACCAAAAAACTGACGGCCCCCCCTCGGCGCTTCGCGCTTGGTGCTAGCAATGTCTGCCTGGTCGGGGAAAACCCGACATGCTCCGTTCCGGAATTGTAGAGATGTGAGGGTCTATAGTCATACGACTACAGCCATGTATGAATGTGAAGTACACCCCCCCCTCGTCTCGAAAGGGGGATGCGTGGTCAATGGTCTAGTGATTAAGGCAAACAACAAAAGAGTACGCCCCCCCCTCCCCTGAAAGTGCCATCCGATGGGACAACCCCATGGTCTACAGCAGGTGTCACGAAAAACACAGACGAATGGTGTTCCAGTATTTTTAGGCAGTTCCTGAGTCAAGGATGCCTAGTAAAGTCAGAAAATATTTTGGCCAAAACTAATTTCCTGCCCCATCGCAGCATGCGTCTAATAATCGAGTTATTGGAGTCGTAAAGGGCTTAGCTGCGTGTGCCGACGGGGGTCGGTGGTCATGCCACGAGCTTCCGACTTCTCCCGCGGTGATACGGGCACACCAGATCCGACGACGACAATATTTTTGATCTACTCGTACATATAAAGAACACCTCTCGATGACGCCGAATTGCGCTTTGCAGGTTTTTCAAGCCATGTCGGTGGGCCAACTACGTGGTGTAATATATCGCATTCGTAGCAATGCGCTTTGTATTGTTTAGGCGTCGCAAGTTCGCTGGCCCAAACCTCCACACACCGGACAGACCACGGGACTCTCACTTCGTTATCCAGATCTCTCAAAGACGCATCGCTCTCTATATGTATATTCCTGATCTATACGGTCTAGCTCATGCTACCGGGTGGGAGCCGTGTAACGTGCACGATCTATCACAGGTTTCCCGAGTCGCATATGTTCTACAGTATACACATCCTGCACAGCATCTCACTCCGGCAAGTTGTGATCTAGATGATCTACCTCAATATATCTCGTTTCTGTCTTATGTGTCCAAACATGCCGCAGTTAGCGGAGCAGGGTGCTTGTGACGTTTTCCGGGCGCTGATCTATAGGGAGGCGTTCCTGCTTCTTATTGCTTTGATAATCCTCCCATGGGCGTGTTTACGTAAATACTAAGCTCACTACACTTACAGTAATACCCACATAGAAAACTGTTGTCGGGGTGTCAACCTTAACTCTGCTGCGGACCACAACGATTGCGGTGCCGCCGTGGCAACGGCAGAGCAAGCTGCCGTAATCTCGGATGCGTCAGTATGTCCGCCCGACCTAACCCTACGTTGTTATTTGTAGCCAAAAGGCACCCGCGTTGCGGCTCGCAATCCGGGGCGGGGGCGCCCTACAATGTCACAAATGAAACCGCTGGCGACGGCAGTACCGCGGTGGAATAGCTTCGGACCGATTGCAGCCTACCCTTGCCCCCGCTCGTAACATCGAGCTCTAGTTGCGTATCCGTCCCGGCGAGCCACATGAAAACACATGTAAGTTGCAAGTAAAGGGGAGGGTGGCGATGGGCGATTGGGAAGCGAAATAACGGAGGGTAAGATGGCTTTCGCGAGGGTGCAAGGAAGATGTTGTCGCTAAGCGCGATTGTGGTGCTCGCTCCGAAGGTAGAGCCCTTCTTCCTTGGTGGTGAGATTGTACAGTCATCGATTTTTTCTTACGTGAGCGAAAATTATGTCGCGAGGTATCTCAGGTAAAGCCCTGTGGCATGCATTGCACAGCAGCACCAGCCTCTCATCACCTGAAACGATACGAAAGCTTGCAAGCGAGAATATACTCGCCCCTCTCTCTTCCCCGCCCACTCACAATGCGCGACCTTTGTATGCAGGCATTCTTTCACGAGCATGAAGTCTTTTATCTTTCATGTTGTTTGTTTTCATAACGAGTCGTGATCTCAATCCATCTTTCTAAGATTATTAAGTAAGTTTCGGTCCCCCAGTTGTCGCCAAATACGTCGTCTATATAGCTCTCCACGAAAATGCCACGTTGCGCGCCGGCAAGATTCGTGTGGTGTTTTTGCTGTTCGTTAACAACTGCAGCACCCTCTGACATAACAGTATACGTGGAACGTTGTGGCGACGGCCACGCCGATCGTTCCCTATCACCCTCGTGCGGGCAGTCGCACGCCACAAAACCCTGCTGTCTCTCCTTCCGTGACCCACCGGTGCTCCGATGCGTCCTGGTCTCGAACTGTCTCATTGCGGGGGTGAGCTTGAACTTGACCAAGAGGTTCTGCTCAAGCATCAGGACGATTTCTCTCACTGGGGCGTCTAGAATGTTGCGTCTCGTATCCTCTCGAAGGCTCGTGAACGAAGGTCTGTCATAGTGTCCGAATCGCGCAGAGGTCACAGCAAGTTGAGGCATTGCAATCTGAAGATGGGGTGCAAGACGGTTATCACCGGGACAGCAGCCGATAAACCTACAGTGCCAGGTACAGTGCAGTACAGCAGTACTGTAGTTACGGGGCACAGCATTTCCCGAGAAGTGTGCTTTCCATGTGGTGTTGTACGTTTCTCTCGCGGGTATGCACGTCCCTCACCGCGTCTTGAATTGCAATATTTGTTCTCGCATCTTGCTGCCGAGATTAATCTCCTGAGGAGACCTGGGCCGAAGGTAGCGACCGACGATGGCGATGAAACTCGTAAACTGCTCGTGTGGGTTGGTCAATTCCTGGGCCGAGCGAGTATTGCGATCACGGGTCGGAGGGGTTGTGTTTGCGGGAATGATGGATTTGTCGTACTCTACGCGTCGTTCGTAAGCCCGTTGCTCGATAATACAGAGTCTCGTTTTCACCATAAAAAAAAGGGCAGCGGCCAAAAACAGGTACACCTGGTCTGTTCGGGGCCAAACACAGGTACATACTAAAATCAAGTTTAAAACCCACCCCACGAACCTGCCGTTCCTTGCAACGCAAAGTAGAGTTTTTTTTATGTTCTTCGTGCTCGCCTGGTGGCTACGTATACGAGTAGCTGCTATTACTAGTACGAGGAACGAACGCCTGCTGCTGTATTCTCCCTTCTCAGCTTGCGAGACCCCTGGTATTCCAAGTCAACCACAATCCCGAAGGGCAGCCTTCTATCTCGTATTATTTCGGCGGAGGTGTGCAGGCAGATATGTGTGTCGCTCGAGTGGCATGTGGTGCGAGGTGCGAAGGGAGGAGGGGGTCTCCGCGTACGTCGGCATTTGTATAGGGGGTATAGGGTGGAACTATGAAGGGCTTAAACACGACACAAAAAAGGTGAAAGTCAAGCAGAGTAGATAAAACCAGGTATACCTGGGTTTTAAAGAGGCAAAAACAGGTACAACGAGTTTTTGACCAATGGCAGGGCACGTGGAGTGCGTTTTTGACTTGCATTTTAAGTATGTACCTGTTTTGGCCACAAACGGACCAGGTATACCTTTTTTTGGCCGCTGCCCTAAAACAAATGTGCTACCCGATGAACAATCCCATGGTCTACTGCGGGGGAGGGGTGGATAAAATTAATGAAAACAAAATCAAGTTCTCGAGTTAGTGTGAATTCATTAGTTTCTACCTACAAGGCACGCGATTTGCACGTTCAATATGCTGACACGCTGCTGTCAACGAAAAAAGCCGGCGCTGGGCGCCGGCTTATTAGCTGCTACTCAGGTTTGGCCTTACTTCGTATAGCATGTGCTTGAAACACCGTTGGTCCGCACGCCTGCCATGAGCCGCTGTATCGCTGTATCGTGTAGTTGGTTCACAGAGGAGCCGAACGGTATACCTTGTATGCCACGGAGTCCACGAGGAAGTCCCAACTCTCCATGCACAAGTTTTGCCTACAGAAATCTCCGAACAGTTCCGCGATCTCCCCGCCCTCCCGAGCGAAATCCAAGACCCCCTCGTTGGAACGAACGGATGGAGACGTTGGACCCTCTATCGGCACCACATACGCCCTCCCGGTGTTGGACCACCCGTAGTAATCATACACGGGGACCAGAACGCTGCCGCAGAGGTCGGAAGTCGAAACAACAAGGGAACAGATGCGGGTGTGTTTCGTTTCCACGGCGAGGGCCATGAGGGACTCCGAGGTCCATTCGTGACGGATATGGCTGTCTAGAATAGCTACGGCAGGTAATGAGGCTGCACTGTTTGAGCCCAAAGAATGCCTCACCGACGGAACGCCTCAACTATTGCCATTCTCAAACTACCCAATATCTTTGGATCTGATGTATTGGTACTGGTAGGTGCTACGGACAAATACTTCGTTGTAAACGTGGCCCATAGGACCGTACATCGGGTCTTGGCTGATATGTTTTAATTAATCAAAATCGTTTTGTTTGGGGTGAGGGCTTTAGAGCTCCTCAAGTGAGGGGTGTCAGAAACGTTGGACGCTTCGTTTGTTTTTTTAGCACGCGTCTGTCGGTGGTGAGGTTCCATTGGGACGGCTGTGCACTGCAGTTCAAAGCGCTCTCAAGGAGTACATGGACACCGCTCGCGCTAAATGGCAAGGTGACACGACAAAGCGCACGCCGCGTGTGAAGCGACCTCGAGAAAGCGACTCTCTGCTGGAATGAACATGTTTTTCGTGCTACAATCGTATGTCTCGCACACGAAATAACTGATGTCTCGGGGGTCCGCATGGTCCCGGCGTCGGCGAGGATGCTTGGAACGCTTACGTCCCTGGGAGTGGCGAGATGAGTACATGGAAGCAAGCTCACGTATCCCCTTCAACACGGACAATGTAGAGCCGAGGCTAGTGTAGGGCTGACTGGGTGATCATTGCACCGTTTCCAGACATGAATGCCGTTGTTAATGTCATTTTTTGCGGCCTACCGTAGGAAGAGAGCGATACAGCGAGGGTGCAGTGCACGAATAGGCGTTAGGGCCAACGACTTACATTTTCTTAGGCAAGAGACCTCGATGGCCGTGTCGAGTTGGACGGGAAACGCTGACAAAGAGGAGACGGGCAACTCGTCTCGAAAGGCATGCGTGGTCGATGGTCAAATGACTAAGGCAAGAAACAAATGAGTACCCCCCCCCCCGGGCCAGTCAGCTGGGTGATGGTATAAGTTAGATATATGCAGCAACTGCTTGAAATAGTGGCTTCAAGCTGGGGTGCAGTGAAACTTACGCGGTAGCGAAGAGGTCTATGCAAGCAGAGTCATACATGCTTATCAATACAGTCGGTAAGGTTCGACGGCCGTTGAGAATGTGCCTAATACGCTTCTCACTGACGCATGCCAGCACCTCGAACGGTAACTTGTCAGGCATGTTGCGGAAGACTCCCGAAATGCCTCGTACGGTAGGCGTGTTTCTCGTTTGCCAATGCGTGGACCCTTCTCCCCGGAAGCTCGTGCGCAGACAACTTGGAGTTGGGTGCGCAATTCAGTACGGTAGCGAGGTAGGCTTGCAGTGACAGCGTGTGCGAGGTGCACAAGAAAGCGTGCTCGCGACATATGCGTGTGCTGCTTGGAAATTCTTAACAGTCCGCATACGCCACGCTTGACGCGAAGTGTGACAATTATCTTTGGCGAAAAGTAGCAGAGCGTACCCCCAGTCCGTGGGGCGTTACACGCATGGAAAAACGCCAGAGAAAACATGGAGCGGCATGCTTTTCAGCGCCCCGCAATATGTATGAACCTCTGCGCCTACAACAGCGGGTACTCGGCGCCGTACACCGCAACCTTTCGGGCATATTGTGCCTGCCACATGCACGGTTCGGTATAGAGCACCGGACGTATGGAGCCTCATGACAGTTAGGTACACCCTTGCCGAATCATGCATCTCCCATGCGGATATTTCGCTAATAGGTTATGTGCCCCGAATCGTGTAAGCACCTCACAGTTGCGAGCCTCGAGGTACACCGAGAAACTACTACCTCAGGCCCAAGCTGCTGCCTTCGCCGCCAGCCTCACCGCAGAGCTGGTAAGGGCCATTCTTACCGGAGCCATGAAATTCCAAAATTTCCAATAATAATAATGTTTTCGCGCAATTTTTGTGTATTTCCATTTTTTTCCATTTTGTTTTTCCATTTATTGGAACGCGAAGCCTTCCAATCATTTTTCTCTCTGAAGAATTTCCAAAAATTGGAAATGTTTCCTCTTTTTCCTCTTGTTTTCGGAAACAAATATTGGAAGCTATGGGAAAAAGCTGCTCGATAAGAATGTCCCTAAGAGCTGAATGTCAACTTCGCTCCGAACACCAAACGTTTCATTACCCACCTCCAGTAGAGCAGGTTGGAGAAGGAGAAGAATACCACCATTTCCATAAACAAATGGAGAGCGCGCGAGTCCTCAAGAACGCTCGCGTTCAGCAACTCCTGAACTATCGATCTGGTCACTTTTGGTGGACGAGTCAAGGGCAACCAAAACGGTAGACAGGCGAAATCACAAGACGGTAGTTTGGTGCGGCAGAGCTTCCCACATACCGCTATTCGCTTTCAGCAAATAAAAAGCAAAATGACAGTGTGTTAACTCTACGACAATGCAGCTGGCTTGTATCGATGTTATCACGACAAAACGCGTACCCAGGTATATATCTGGTAGCAAATGTTGAGGCCCTGCTTAGAACGTTACGCATAGGGCCATATGCTTTTTTTGTGAACATCGATTCAGCACCGGCCAGACCCTTCCAACATGAACAGTTGGTTCGGTCTGACACACGCTGCTTCACTCCATCAGCGGGTGACATCGTCAGCACAGTCAATAGCACCCTTTGTTTCCGCTACTACTGGAGTGAACACGACACACCTCCTCCGGCCATAATGGGCACGATCACGTGCACGATCTCCGGCCCGATTCCAAATATGTCCTGCCCCTTCATGAGCTTGAACATGATGAAGACCGTTGGTCCGACACCTAGGAGGAGCGTGAGCTCAGTCGCCCGTCTCTCGTTAAAGAAGAAGCAACCATAGTGGTCCCTGTCATCCACAACCCCGTCAAGGCACAGTTTACGTCGGTCGGCGGGATGCCATTATTTGTGTGACGGACGCGGTCAATAGGTTGGAATGCGCAGTCATTGGTCAGGCGTGGATTTGTTGGGAGGCATGGCCATATACACGCTTGCCGGCATGCGCGTGTTCGCGGAGTTTCTGCACGTGACATTGTGGTGCACGTGCTAGTTCAGAGGCTTGGCACGAACTAACTGCTGCTAGGCGGGATCGTGAGCTTTGCTCGGAAGAAATGTATGATACTGAAAAGGGTGGCTCACTCTGCGCCACGACGAAGAAGTCAAAATGTCATACGAAGTATTACTGTGAATACAAAAGTTAGACATTTGAGTTGGATTCTACCAGTTGAGGTTGTAATCTTGGTGGGCGTTATAACTACAGCATCCTCCGCCACTCGCGGCTCGGTACACGCTTTACGGCTACGCAGAGGTAGGTAGATGTACTCGGCCGGGTCGTTGTGCTGATCGGCATACAGCAATGATGCTTGAGCTTGCCCGCGGAGATTGATCAGTTACGTACGCCGTTCGATTGCTGTTGCCTCGACGACCAACGATTGGAAAATATCGACTATTACCAAGAGTCTTTTCAATACGATTGACTACAGTAGTACCCAATAACCTTTTCTTGTAACTTTCCATACTGCTGTATATACGCCGCATATCGATGACTGTACTAATATCAAGTAACTAGACGTAGCGTGGATATACTATGTGAAATGCTGTTTGCCGTGCTTACGTACCAATCATGCGTATATATACTCTTACCACAATAATAGTTATCCTCGCTACAGTACTATTGCACGCATTGACTCCGGTAAATAGGCTGCCCATCGCACCTATCTTCTACAGATCATTTTGTTATGCCTATCAGCGATTCGGCAGGCTAATGGCTACCGGCTACTGCTGCTAAGCAAAGTTTCTACGTCAACATTGCACGCTTTGAACGCCGGAGAGCACCACAGTAGCAAGTTTCATCGTCACTACTTGCCAATATCTGCAGTTGTTGTACCTTGCGTAGCGTTCCGGCATGTTGTACAAGACGAGAAAGGCTCCGATGACAACCCCCGTCCCTATAATTACCGATATCTTGGCGATGTTCCTCTGCTTGACGTATCGGGCGTATTTTAGGCGGTATTGCGTGTTAAACAATACCACGAGTCGACAGGCGCGAAGGCAGTACGGTAGCAAGCCGGCCGCAATCCCTTGAGGCGAAAAGGAAGGTTGGGACGAGGAAACGACGGGAAGGAAAATCAGGCCAGTCCGAGAGCGCACGAACGATCTCTGTTCTAGGAGCGCTTGGTAAGGATATACAAATGTAGTACACGCCCACATAATCTAAACTTCTGGCTGCGCCGTTGCCTTGAGTGCACCCCCGGTTGACTCTTTAAGGTGCGATTAATTTGACGGGTTGTTTTGCTCATGTGTGCTTCGTCCGTGTGGTCATGTGAACGCACTTAAGGCGCACACAAACAGGGACTTGAATCTTGTAGCAGGGGCCTTTTGGTACGATTGTGAAGATGGTTGTGAATCACCTGACGATGGGACTGTGTTGATTCAACCTCGGGCGCAAGACGGGCCCTTACACAAGCGGACAGGGTCGAGGTGCTGGGGCGCTCCTCATGTAGACATAAACCACGTAGTTGCGTATATATATTATTATTGGACCTCGCAGTAGAGACGAAGCGAAGTCAAGCAAGTCAAGTACCCGCAAGCACGGGACCGCACAAATGGAGAAAGCCTCATCAAGTATATGAACTCCCTAATATCTGTAACCACCATCGTACCTGTGGTATCTATTGCAAGCACAAACAAAATCCTCCCTGCTTTGCAATCGATATTGTACGACACCACACATCCGCAGTATGCATACCGAACAGGTGTACAGTCCCATCCACTAGTATCCTTCCTGCATGGTAAACAGTATGGCAATAAAGCATCACAGTATCATAGCATGGTTACACCTCATAGCTGCCCCGAAAACCACAAATCATCATCCCGAATCAATATCCCATATTCCAAATTCATGTACCGAATGTGGACCACAATGTCCCAAAACCTCAAGCAAATTCAAAGTACCGAATACCAGAAATTCAAGCAAGTTCATCCAAGTTCAAATACCAAAATCTAAACCATACTGGCTCAAACTTCAACAATCTTCCCAAGACACTCAGCTGGCGAAACTGGGGACATCTGTCCGCGACAATCAAACGGTCATCAGCTCTGTAAATAGGTCGACACAAGGTTATCGCAGTAGTACTAAACACATCAAGCATCAATACATGGGCAAGATTCTCAATACCTGAAAGATCCTCAATACAAATCTCAATACCGTACAATGTATTCTCGGAACTACCAGACCAGCCGTAATCACCATTGGATATCTTCCTGACAATCAACAGTACAGCTCCCGATCACGGTACGGCCAAAAAATATATATCCGCACAGTAGTATCCACTATTTTAATCAGTAAACAGGCAGAATTTTTCAATACCCGAAAACCATCAATCAAAAGCCACAAACCAACCTTAACCCCACAAACCCAATCAGAAACCCAATCAAAATCCTCCATTCTCAAATTCTCGTTCAATCAGTCCGTCAATCAATCAATCAAGGTGTTACGTGCATACCAGAGGGCGTATCCATTACGAAGTGCTCACAGGAAGCCTCAGTAATTTCAAGTCAGTCTCGACGAAGTGAACAACCCTAAGCTCCGTACACTCATACCTGGTATACCTGGTATACTCACAGCAGTATAGTACTTCTCGTACAACAGCAAATACATCGCAGACAGACAGATACAGCAGTACAACCATATGAGCACGTCTTTCATGTCATCTTCCTCTGCTGGTTTCGGCATAAAACCAGTATTTGTTGTACTATGCACGCTGGCTATACCGCTGCGACTCGTATCAAGTAGTAGTTCAGTGCTGCAGTACGACAGCACTTTAGCACAGCATTCAACAAGAAGCGAGCACGGCATCGAAACAAAGCACACAACCGAAACAAAATGTCGGCTCGTCAAGTGCTCGTCACGTGCGTACTCAATCCTATCATGCGTGCATCATATATCATCCTCCCCACGCCCCAAGTCAAGTACGTAGTCTATCATCCCGCGCCAAAGACGCAAAATAGCAGAACCAATTACTCGTATTCAGTATATTCGTAGGTGGTCAACAAGCCTACTTCTACGACGCACCTGCTACGTACACCTGAACAGCAAGTATCATCGTACCGAAAAGCATCAACAAAAACAAGAACATACTTCAAATCGATCCTTCCGCAAGCGATCAATAAATCAGCACAAACAAAGCGTATACCTCAATCAGGGCTGAACGGAGGCATGAGCCCACCACCCAGGCGCCATCACGGTCCAGCTTCCATGCTGGTCCAAACACAACCTTGCTGCAGGTGGTGCTGCTCGTCTCTCCCCCACCCCTTCTTGCTCCCCTGCTGCTGCTGCTGCTGCTCCTGCTGCTCGTTATCCGGATCATCCCCTTCCTCCTCTTCTTGCTCCTCTTTCTCCTCCTTCCGTTTCTCGTATGATACCAGGGCCCGGTGCGCCAGAACCAAACGGCTCTCCACTACCAGGGCGTTCTGCTCCGCCTCGAGGCCTAAGCGCATGCCGACCGTGGGTGACGGCGGTGGCAGCGGCAGGGGCGGCGGCGGCAGCAGCGGCGGTGGCAACGGCTGATGCCCCTGCTGCTCGCCCGTCCCAACGCCGTCCTCTTCGTCTCCTCCATCTCCTCCCCCTTTTCCTCGGTCAACCATCCTTGCCTCTTCCGCACTCACTCTATGCCCCTCCCCCAGAAACACCCAGCCACTACATGCAACCATCTCTTCATCCACGTCCTCTTTCGCGCATAACATAATTATCTTCGTCACCGCTGGGTGAGTTTCAACGTGATGCGCAGACGGAGCCACCTTCTCTCGCGCGCCCGGACTCACCCAACAAACCAGCTCAAAGGGGCTACTCTTCTCAATCAGACGCGGCTGCGGCAGGGCCTCCTTCCCGTCCTGTGCACTGCTGCCGCTCCGAGAGGTCTGCTCTCCACCTAGCTCCTCAGCTTGTTCTTCTTCTTCTCTCTCTCCGTCACCCATCGTTTCTCCTCTTTCTCCTCCCGTACCTTCCTCATCGAGTTTGGGGGTGGGCGCAGAGCGGGTACGGTTTACAGTAGTGGTATACGTGCCTGCGTGGGCCTCCTGCCCTTGTCGCCGCACTGTCGTCCCAGCTGTTGTCCTCCTCTGGTCTGCCGCTGTCCTCTCCAAGTCAGCGTGCTGGGCCTCGATCGTCGTGGCTTCCAGCTTCGCTGCTGCTAACTCTCTCCTCATCGCCTCCATCTCCTCCCGAAGGGCTTCCTCTTTCCTTGCTGCTGCTGTGAACTGCTGCTGCTCCAGCTGCTGCTGTCGCTGCTCGTCTGCGTTGCTCGTGCCTCGAACAGCAAGCGGGTCCACCAGCGTCGGCTCACGTCTGGCCGAGGAGGCCCGCTGCTGCTGCGGCCGTATCGGGTGAATTACAGTATCTTGCCTCTCGCTTGATCTGCTGCTGCGCTGACGAAATCCGAAAATCCACCTCGTTGATACGGGCCCTCTCCTTGGCGAGCACGGTAGCCCTTCCAGTACGCGCGGCCCAAGCTCCTTCATAGTGCACGATGCGTTCAACCAGAACGAGGCGCTCGCAGTAGAGCTTGTCCGCGATCTCCATCAGTTGCACCGTCTTCCATCTTTCTAATTCCGCGCCATCCATCTCGACGCGGAAAGACCCGCCCTCCGCGGACTGTACCACCTGATGCCCCTAGCAACCCGAGATCGTTAGCGCGCAATAGTGTGTTGATTCAACCTCGGGCGCATGACGGGCCCTTACACAGGCGGACAGGATCGAGGTGCTGGAGCGCTCCTCATGTAGACATAAACCACGTAGTTGAGTATATATATATTATTATAGGACCTCGCAGTAGAGACGAAGCGAAGTCAAGCAAGTCAAGTACCCGCAAGCACGGGACCGCACAAATGGATAAAACCTCATCAAGTATATGAACTCCCTAATATCTGTAACCACCATCGTACCTGTGGTATCTATTGCAAGCACAATCAATAGACTGCTGTAGGAGGCGTTATCGTACCATTCAGCGAGGACGATGGTATCATGCAGAGCCTAGTGATCCTGAAGGAGGAGACGGGAGCGGGGACGGAGACACCACTCGACCGCGTACGGAGGGCGGTGTGGGGAATGCTGTATGCCGATGACGCCGGCGTTGTATCGAGATCCGCCGGCGGACTGGCGAGGATGATGACCATTATCGTGGAGGTGTTCGGGGAGTTCGGGCTGACGGTGTCGGAGAAGAAGACGGAGACTCTCCTGATGCGCGTAAAAGAGAAGCAGCCAGCACCGCCCCCGCCGCCGCTGATCATTGAAGCAGCGGGGCAGATATACACCCAAACCCTCGAGTTCCTGTACCTGGGCGGCCTCGTCAACGAACATGGCGACCTCACCCGGGAGAGCAATTTCAGGAGCAGAACAGCGTCAGCGTGCGTCTGTAGGTATGGCCCGGAGCTCTTCGATAGGCCGGGAGCACCGTTTCGACTCAAGGCCCGCCTGCTTCAAGCGGAGACCATGGAGGCACTGCTGTACGGTTGCATTACATGGGCCCCACGTCGCGACCACTACCGACTGCTGCGGACGATACACCACCGGCTGCTGCTGCGAGTTATTGGGTACCAGCGCAAGCAAGGCACCTACCGGCAGCTGTCCTACGCCTAGGCCCTGAAGAGGGTCGGGGGCCAGAGCGTGGAAGCCACTGTCCGGCAGCGGCGCCTGCTGTTCGCGGGGGCCGTGGCAAGGCAGCCAGACGGGCGACTCCCGAAACGACTGATGTTCGGGGAGCTGGTGGGGGGGAAGGACTCGGGCGCGGGGTGCCCGGAGCGGAACTGGCAGACGTGCCTGAATGACGACATCAAGGCGTTCGGGGCTACGCACGGCTCTACGGACGACGAGATATGTGTCTTCGGAGTCCCAAATTCAATTTGGACGGAAGCAGCGAAGGTGAAGGGAGGAAGGCAGTGGTATAAGGGAGTGCTGCAGGGAGCCGAGAGGTTTATGACCTCCTGGCACAAGGACGAAGAGGAGGCTAGCCGAAAACGAGCGACCAAGCGAGACAACGAGCCTAGTAATAATAAAGAGACGACAAAAACCAACGGGACGGGAGGGGTGCGGAAGAAGGACGAATCGGCGAGGGAAGAAAACAAGCGAGAAATGGCGGACCGAGTGGCGCGATATGTGCCGGATTGACTCTCCTGGACTATTGTTTTGTTGTTTTCCCCTCTCCCCCCATCGCTGCACCATTGCACCACCCCCTCGGGAGGACGTGTCTGCGCTATCTCTGTGGTCAGGTTTGTTTGAGTGTTTGCTTGTACTTTTGACTTGTCTCTTTGTCTTCGTCTTTGTCTTTTTCCCTTCGCTGTTTTTGACCTTTTGCAGTTACACTGCTCGCAGGCCGGGGGTACGTCAGTAGCACGGGACTATAGTTCCCTTCCCCCGTATCATGTCTGCGTTTATAATCGGGGTGGAGGACTCGATTTGTTTGCCTGACCGGCGTGAACCGGGCACGGAACACCCCGGAATTATAGGGGCACCAAGCTAGAATCAGGGGGCGTATACCCCCGATTGGTGATGTTGACCTTTCCAGTTTTTATTTTTTGTTTTACCTTCACATAACGTGTAGAGGGGAGCGGAGGGCTCCAGACTATCTGTTTTTGACTGACTTTGATCGCTTTGCGGACCCTTCGGGTTCCACTTTTATTTTCAGAATACCTTTTTTGGGTAAGTTAGCCTGTGACCACGGGAATCGACCGCGTCAAGTGTTGGATTAGTACGAACAGATGAAGGTACTGGATAGGGAAACCGGCACGGCTTTTAATGTGAAGACAACAACAACAACAACAACAAGGAGGAGTGGATTCACAAGTCTTGGGTTTCCTGTGTGTGTGAGAGAGAGTCACAGCGGTATAGCCAATACACCAGATTGGGGTCGATCATCGCGTGCTGCGAATTGCCCATGTATGCACGAATCACGCGGGGATGAGTAGCTACGTAAGCGCAACGCAGCGTCGTTGTATGTAACGGTATCATCAGTACAGTAGTACCCAGGCACGTACTCGTACGTCGAAGTAGCGATCTAAAACCCGGCAAATGCAATATTTTGTTTAATAAATGCTACACGCGTGTCCTACTGTATATTGTAATGTGGTGCTCTACAGCTATAGATGGGACACCGCAAAGATTGTTCGCGTGTTCTCTTTGGTAGACCAGACAGGCCTAGAGGAACGTTCTGAACCATCGGAAGATTCCATAATGTCGGACCTCCCGATAGGAACTAGAGAAGTTCTCATAAAGCAGATAGGAATGTTCCCGACCTGACCCCCGAAGGGGCCCGGTGCGGTGGGGATAGCCACCCGAAGAGTAAACTCTCCGGGTAGTGTGGAACTTGCCGCAGCTCATCCACTAACAAAAACCCAGGCCAAGAAGCCTTCCCGCCAGACTCGGATCATTTACGATCCACCCTACCCGTTTGGGCGTTGGTCTTGTGTTTGTGAAACGTTACGAGTACGTTCTTACGAGCTTTCATATTCGAACGACTGATGTGATCGCTACGACAGTATATAAAGTTAACCACTGTACTGTTACTACTGCCTACAAGTCTGTTTCTAGTGATTCTGGAGGGTACGCAGAACACGTCCATCCTACAACCTGCCGGTTACAGGGATTCAATCAATAACCCGCAGGTCCTAGAAGGAACGCAGTCTCTCGATCTGTTGAATATATCTGAGATACCATTCCGCTAGCAACCCCTTCGGGCTTCAAAGAGAAAAACGTGTCGAAACCATATGACGACTACGTGATACAGCAGTATAGGTCGCAAGAAGCAGCTCTCACTGCTACATTACAGACAGGATGCCTGCAGTACAGAAATAAGAAACAGAAAAACCTGGTCCAGGTTGGGTTTCTTAGTTGAGAGTGGGTTTCTTAGTCGAGTACAGTACATTAACTTCGGTACAGCGACTTCCCAGCAAGTTTTATGGCCATACTTATACTATCCTTTCTTCCTTTCTTCTTGCTCGTTTTATTATTAAATATTATGTTCTGTGCTCGTACAACAGGGTTGAGGGGGGGGGGGGGGTCCGGATAGTGCAACAACGGACGGGAGGGGCCCTGTAGGTATTACAGTAGGACACGCGTGTAGCATTTATTAAACAAAATATTGCATTTGCCGGGTTTTAGATCGCTACTTCGACGTACGAGTACGTGCCTGGGTACTACTGTACTGATGATACCGTTACATACAACGACGCTGCGTTGCGCTTACGTAGCTACTCATCCCCGCGTGATTCGTGCATACATGGGCAATTCGCAGCACGCGATGATCGACCCCAATCTGGTGTATTGGCTATACCGCTGTGACTCTCTCTCACACACACAGGAAACCCAAGACTTGTGAATCCACTCCTCCTTGTTGTTGTTGTTGTTGTCTTCACATTAAAAGCCGTGCCGGTTTCTCTATCCAGTACCTTCATCTGTTCGTACTAATCCAACACTTGACGCGGTCGATTCCCGTGGTCACAGGCTAACTTACCCAAAAAAGGTATTCTGAAAATAAAAGTGGAACCCGAAGGGTCCGCAAAGCGATCAAAGTCAGTCAAAAACAGATAGTCTGGAGCCCTCCGCTCCCCTCTACACGTTATGTGAAGGTAAAACAAAAAATAAAAACTGGAAAGGTCAACATCACCAATCGGGGGTATACGCCCCCTGATTCTAGCTTGGTGCCCCTATAATTCCGGGGTGTTCCGTGCCCGGTTCACGCCGGTCAGGCAAACAAATCGAGTCCTCCACCCCGATTATAAACGCAGACATGATACGGGGGAAGGGAACTATAGTCCCGTGCTACTGACGTACCCCCGGCCTGCGAGCAGTGTAACTGCAAAAGGTCAAAAACAGCGAAGGGAAAAAGACAAAGACGAAGACAAAGAGACAAGTCAAAAGTACAAGCAAACACTCAAACAAACCTGACCACAGAGATAGCGCAGACACGTCCTCCCGAGGGGGTGGTGCAATGGTGCAGCGATGGGGGGAGAGGGGAAAACAACAAAACAATAGTCCAGGAGAGTCAATCCGGCACATATCGCGCCACTCGGTCCGCCATTTCTCGCTTGTTTTCTTCCCTCGCCGATTCGTCCTTCTTCCGCACCCCTCCCGTCCCGTTGGTTTTTGTCGTCTCTTTATTATTACTAGGCTCGTTGTCTCGCTTGGTCGCTCGTTTTCGGCTAGCCTCCTCTTCGTCCTTGTGCCAGGAGGTCATGAATCTCTCGGCTCCCTGCAGCACTCCCTTATACCACTGCCTTCCTCCCTTCACCTTCGCTGCTTCCGTCCAAATTGAATTTGGGACTCCGAAGACACATATCTCGTCGTCCGTAGAGCCGTGCGTAGCCCCGAACGCCTTGATGTCGTCCTTCAGGCACGTCTGCCAGTTCCGCTCCGGGCACCCCGCGCCCGAGTCCTTCCCCCCCACCAGCTCCCCGAACATCAGTCGTTTCGGGAGTCGCCCGTCTGGCTGCCTTGCCACGGCCCCCGCGAACAGCAGGCGCCGCTGCCGGACAGTGGCTTCCACGCTCTGGCCCCCGACCCTCTTCAGGGCCTAGGCGTAGGACAGCTGCCGGTAGGTGCCTTGCTTGCGCTGGTACCCAATAACTCGCAGCAGCAGCCGGTGGTGTATCGTCCGCAGCAGTCGGTAGTGGTCGCGACGTGGGGCCCATGTAATGCAACCGTACAGCAGTGCCTCCATGGCCTCCGCTTGAAGCAGGCGGGCCTTGAGTCGAAACGGTGCTCCCGGCCTATCGAAGAGCTCCGGGCCATACCTACAGACGCACGCTGACGCTGTTCTGCTCCTGAAATTGCTCTCCCGGGTGAGGTCGCCATGTTCGTTGACGAGGCCGCCCAGGTACAGGAACTCGAGGGTTTGGGTGTATATCTGCCCCGCTGCTTCAATGATCAGCGGCGGCGGGGGCGGTGCTGGCTGCTTCTCTTTTACGCGCATCAGGAGAGTCTCCGTCTTCTTCTCCGACACCGTCAGCCCGAACTCCCCGAACACCTCCACGATAATGGTCATCATCCTCGCCAGTCCGCCGGCGGATCTCGATACAACGCCGGCGTCATCGGCATACAGCATTCCCCACACCGCCCTCCGTACGCGGTCGAGTGGTGTCTCCGTCCCCGCTCCCGTCTCCTCCTTCAGGAGCACTAGGCTCTGCATGATACCATCGTCCTCGCTGAATGGTACGATAACGCCTCCTACAGCAGTCTATTGGTTGTGCTTGCAATAGATACCACAGGTACGATGGTGGTTACAGATATTAGGGAGTTCATATACTTGATGAGGTTTTATCCATTTGTGCGGTCCCGTGCTTGCGGGTACTTGACTTGCTTGACTTCGCTTCGTCTCTACTGCGAGGTCCTATAATAATATATATATACTCAACTACGTGGTTTATGTCTACATGAGGAGCGCTCCAGCACCTCGATCCTGTCCGCCTGTGTAAGGGCCCGTCATGCGCCCGAGGTTGAATCAACACACTATTGCGCGCTAACGATCTCGGGTTGCTAGGGGCATCAGGTGGTACAGTCCGCGGAGGGCGGGTCTTTCCGCGTCGAGATGGATGGCGCGGAATTAGAAAGATGGAAGACGGTGCAACTGATGGAGATCGCGGACAAGCTCTACTGCGAGCGCCTCGTTCTGGTTGAACGCATCGTGCACTATGAAGGAGCTTGGGCCGCGCGTACTGGAAGGGCTACCGTGCTCGCCAAGGAGAGGGCCCGTATCAACGAGGTGGATTTTCGGATTTCGTCAGCGCAGCAGCAGATCAAGCGAGAGGCAAGATACTGTAATTCACCCGATACGGCCGCAGCAGCAGCGGGCCACCTCGGCCAGACGTGAGCCGACGCTGGTGGACCCGCTTGCTGTTCGAGGCACGAGCAACGCAGACGAGCAGCGACAGCAGCAGCTGGAGCAGCACCAGTTCACAGCAGCAGCAAGGAAAGAGGAAGCCCTTCGGGAGGAGATGGAGGCGATGAGGAGAGAGTTAGCAGCAGCGAAGCTGGAAGCCACGACGATCGAGGCCCAGCACGCTGACTTGGAGAGGACAGCGGCAGACCAGAGGAGGACAACAGCTGGGACGACAGTGCGGCGACAAGGGCAGGAGGCCCACGCAGGCACGTATACCACTACTGTAAACCGTACCCGCTCTGCGCCCACCCCCAAACTCGATGAGGAAGGTACGGGAGGAGAAAGAGGAGAAACGATGGGTGACGGAGAGAGAGAAGAAGAAGAACAAGCTGAGGAGCTAGGTGGAGAGCAGACCTCTCGGAGCGGCAGCAGTGCACAGGACGGGAAGGAGGCCCTGCCGCAGCCGCGTCTGATTGAGAAGAGTAGCCCCTTTGAGCTGGTTTGTTGGGTGAGTCCGGGCGCGCGAGAGAAGGTGGCTCCGTCTGCGCGTCACGTTGAAACTCACCCAGCGGTGACGAAGATAATTATGTTATGCGCGAAAGAGGACGTGGATGAAGAGATGGTTGCATGTAGTGGCTGGGTGTTTCTGGGGGAGGGGCATAGAGTGAGTGCGGAAGAGGCAAGGATGGTTGACCGAGGAAAAGGGGGAGGAGATGGAGGAGACGAAGAGGACGGCGTTGGGACGGGCGAGCAGCAGGGGCATCAGCCGTTGCCACCGCCGCTGCTGCCGCCGCCGCCCCTGCCGCTGCCACCGCCGTCACCCACGGTCGGCATGCGCTTAGGCCTCGAGGCGGAGCAGAACGCCCTGGTAGTGGAGAGCCGTTTGGTTCTGGCGCACCGGGCCCTGGTATCATACGAGAAACGGAAGGAGGAGAAAGAGGAGCAAGAAGAGGAGGAAGGGGATGATGCGGATGACGAGCAGCAGCAACAGCAGCAGCAGCAGCAGCAGGGGAGCAAGCAGGGGCGGGGAGGCGGCGAGCAACACCACCTACAGCAAGGTTGTGTTTGGACCAGCATGGAAGCTGGACCGCGATGGCGCCTGGGTGGTGGCCTCATGCCTCCATTCAGCCCTGATTGAGGTATAAGCTTTGTTTGTGCTGATTTATTGATCGCTTGCGGAAGGATCGATTTGAAGTATGTTCTTGTTTTTGTTGATGCTTTTCGGTACGATGATACTTGCTGTTCAGGTGTACGTAGCAGGTGCGTCGTAGAAGTAGGCTTGTTGACCACCTACGAATATACTGAATACGAGTAATTGGTTCTGCTATTTTGCGTCTCTGGCGCGGGATGATAGACTACGTACTTGACTTGGGGCGTGGGGAGGATGATATATGATGCACGCATGATAGGATTGAGTACGCACGTGACGAGCACTTGACGAGCCGACATTTTGTTTCGGTTGTGTGCTTTGTTTCGATGCCGTGCTCGCTTCTTGTTGAATGCTGTGCTAAAGTGCTGTCGTACTGCAGCACTGAACTACTACTTGATACGAGTCGCAGCGGTATAGCCAGCGTGCATAGTACAACAAATACTGGTTTTATGCCGAAACCAGCAGAGGAAGATGACATGAAAGACGTGCTCATATGGTTGTACTGCTGTATCTGTCTGTCTGCGATGTATTTGCTGTTGTACGAGAAGTACTATACTGCTGTGAGTATACCAGGTATACCAGGTATGAGTGTACGGAGCTTAGGGTTGTTCACTTCGTCGAGACTGACTTGAAATTACTGAGGCTTCCTGTGAGCACTTCGTAATGGATACGCCCTCTGGTATGCACGTAACACCTTGATTGATTGATTGACGGACTGATTGAACGAGAATTTGAGAATGGAGGATTTTGATTGGGTTTCTGATTGGGTTTGTGGGGTTAAGGTTGGTTTGTGGCTTTTGATTGATGGTTTTCGGGTATTGAAAAATTCTGCCTGTTTACTGATTAAAATAGTGGATACTACTGTGCGGATATATATTTTTTGGCCGTACCGTGATCGGGAGCTGTACTGTTGATTGTCAGGAAGATATCCAATGGTGATTACGGCTGGTCTGGTAGTTCCGAGAATACATTGTACGGTATTGAGATTTGTATTGAGGATCTTTCAGGTATTGAGAATCTTGCCCATGTATTGATGCTTGATGTGTTTAGTACTACTGCGATAACCTTGTGTCGACCTATTTACAGAGCTGATGACCGTTTGATTATCGCGGACAGATGTCCCCAGTTTCGCCAGCTGAGTGTCTTGGGAAGATTGTTGAAGTTTGAGCCAGTATGGTTTAGATTTTGGTATTTGAACTTGGATGAACTTGCTTGAATTTCTGGTATTCGGTACTTTGAATTTGCTTGAGGTTTTGGGACATTGTGGTCCACATTCGGTACATGAATTTGGAATATGGGATATTGATTCGGGATGATGATTTGTGGTTTTCGGGGCAGCTATGAGGTGTAACCATGCTATGATATTGTGATGCTTTATTGCCATACTGTTTACCATGCAGGAAGGATACTAGTGGATGGGACTGTACACCTGTTCGGTATGCATACTGCGGATGTGTGGTGTCGTACAATATCGATTGCAAAGCAGGGAGGATGTTGGTTGTGCTTGCAATAGATACCACAGGTACGATGGTGGTTACAGATATTAGGGAGTTCATATACTTGATGAGGCTTTCTCCATTTGTGCGGTCCCGTGCTTGCGGGTACTTGACTTGCTTGACTTCGCTTCGTCTCTACTGCGAGGTCCAATAATAATATATATACGCAACTACGTGGTTTATGTCTACATGAGGAGCGCCCCAGCACCTCGACCCTGTCCGCTTGTGTAAGGGCCCGTCTTGCGCCCGAGGTTGAATCAACACAGTCCCATCGTCAGGTGATTCACAACCATCTTCACAATCGTACCAAAAGGCCCCTGCTACAAGATTCAAGTCCCTGTTTGTGTGCGCCTTAAGTGCGTTCACATGACCACACGGACGAAGCACACATGAGCAAAACAACCCGTCAAATTAATCGCACCTTAAAGAGTCAACCGGGGGTGCACTCAAGGCAACGGCGCAGCCAGAAGTTTAGATTATGTGGGCGTGTACTACATTTGTATATCCTTACCAAGCGCTCCTAGAACAGAGATCGTTCGTGCGCTCTCGGACTGGCCTGATTTTCCTTCCCGTCGTTTCCTCGTCCCAACCTTCCTTTTCGCCTCAAGGGATTGCGGCCGGCTTGCTACCGTACTGCCTTCGCGCCTGTCGACTCGTGGTATTGTTTAACACGCAATACCGCCTAAAATACGCCCGATACGTCAAGCAGAGGAACATCGCCAAGATATCGGTAATTATAGGGACGGGGGCTGTCATCGGAGCCTTTCTCGTCTTGTACAACATGCCGGAACGCTACGCAAGGTACAACAACTGCAGATATTGGCAAGTAGTGACGATGAAACTTGCTACTGTGGTGCTCTCCGGCGTTCAAAGCGTGCAATGTTGACGTAGAAACTTTGCTTAGCAGCAGTAGCCGGTAGCCATTAGCCTGCCGAATCGCTGATAGGCATAACAAAATGATCTGTAGAAGATAGGTGCGATGGGCAGCCTATTTACCGGAGTCAATGCGTGCAATAGTACTGTAGCGAGGATAACTATTATTGTGGTAAGAGTATATATACGCATGATTGGTACGTAAGCACGGCAAACAGCATTTCACACAGTATATCCACGCTACGTCTAGTTACTTGATATTAGTACAGTCATCGATATGCGGCGTATATACAGCAGTATGGAAAGTTACAAGAAAAGGTTATTGGGTACTACTGTAGTCAATCGTATTGAAAAGACTCTTGGTAATAGTCGATATTTTCCAATCGTTGGTCGTCGAGGCAACAGCAATCGAACGGCGTACGTAACTGATCAATCTCCGCGGGCAAGCTCAAGCATCATTGCTGTATGCCGATCAGCACAACGACCCGGCCGAGTACATCTACCTACCTCTGCGTAGCCGTAAAGCGTGTACCGAGCCGCGAGTGGCGGAGGATGCTGTAGTTATAACGCCCACCAAGATTACAACCTCAACTGGTAGAATCCAACTCAAATGTCTAACTTTTGTATTCACAGTAATACTTCGTATGACATTTTGACTTCTTCGTCGTGGCGCAGAGTGAGCCACCCTTTTCAGTATCATACATTTCTTCCGAGCAAAGCTCACGATCCCGCCTAGCAGCAGTTAGTTCGTGCCAAGCCTCTGAACTAGCACGTGCACCACAATGTCACGTGCAGAAACTCCGCGAACACGCGCATGCCGGCAAGCGTGTATATGGCCATGCCTCCCAACAAATCCACGCCTGACCAATGACTGCGCATTCCAACCTATTGACCGCGTCCGTCACACAAATAATGGCATCCCGCCGACCGACGTAAACTGTGCCTTGACGGGGTTGTGGATGACAGGGACCACTATGGTTGCTTCTTCTTTAACGAGAGACGGGCGACTGAGCTCACGCTCCTCCTAGGTGTCGGACCAACGGTCTTCATCATGTTCAAGCTCATGAAGGGGCAGGACATATTTGGAATCGGGCCGGAGATCGTGCACGTGATCGTGCCCATTATGGCCGGAGGAGGTGTGTCGTGTTCACTCCAGTAGTAGCGGAAACAAAGGGTGCTATTGACTGTGCTGACGATGTCACCCGCTGATGGAGTGAAGCAGCGTGTGTCAGACCGAACCAACTGTTCATGTTGGAAGGGTCTGGCCGGTGCTGAATCGATGTTCACAAAAAAAGCATATGGCCCTATGCGTAACGTTCTAAGCAGGGCCTCAACATTTGCTACCAGATATATACCTGGGTACGCGTTTTGTCGTGATAACATCGATACAAGCCAGCTGCATTGTCGTAGAGTTAACACACTGTCATTTTGCTTTTTATTTGCTGAAAGCGAATAGCGGTATGTGGGAAGCTCTGCCGCACCAAACTACCGTCTTGTGATTTCGCCTGTCTACCGTTTTGGTTGCCCTTGACTCGTCCACCAAAAGTGACCAGATCGATAGTTCAGGAGTTGCTGAACGCGAGCGTTCTTGAGGACTCGCGCGCTCTCCATTTGTTTATGGAAATGGTGGTATTCTTCTCCTTCTCCAACCTGCTCTACTGGAGGTGGGTAATGAAACGTTTGGTGTTCGGAGCGAAGTTGACATTCAGCTCTTAGGGACATTCTTATCGAGCAGCTTTTTCCCATAGCTTCCAATATTTGTTTCCGAAAACAAGAGGAAAAAGAGGAAACATTTCCAATTTTTGGAAATTCTTCAGAGAGAAAAATGATTGGAAGGCTTCGCGTTCCAATAAATGGAAAAACAAAATGGAAAAAAATGGAAATACACAAAAATTGCGCGAAAACATTATTATTATTGGAAATTTTGGAATTTCATGGCTCCGGTAAGAATGGCCCTTACCAGCTCTGCGGTGAGGCTGGCGGCGAAGGCAGCAGCTTGGGCCTGAGGTAGTAGTTTCTCGGTGTACCTCGAGGCTCGCAACTGTGAGGTGCTTACACGATTCGGGGCACATAACCTATTAGCGAAATATCCGCATGGGAGATGCATGATTCGGCAAGGGTGTACCTAACTGTCATGAGGCTCCATACGTCCGGTGCTCTATACCGAACCGTGCATGTGGCAGGCACAATATGCCCGAAAGGTTGCGGTGTACGGCGCCGAGTACCCGCTGTTGTTATACTCGTAGACAAAGCACACGATGTGGTCCGCACTCCGTAGCCGCCGGCACGTACCCATAAATCTATCTAGACAACGTATCGTAGCTAAGTTCGAAGCAATCGAACAGGGCAGATACGTACCGAGGGTTATATTAGGGTGCTGGTACGATAGTAGGGGCACCGCCCAAACGGGTAGGGTGGATCGTAAATGATCCGAGTCTGGCGGGAAGGCTTCTTGGCCTGGGTTTTTGTTAGTGGATGAGCTGCGGCAAGTTCCACACTACCCGGAGAGTTTACTCTTCGGGTGGCTATCCCCACCGCACCGGGCCCCTTCGGGGGTCAGGTCGGGTCAACATGTTCAAGTTCCCGAAGGTCGTAGACAGCAATGGCTGATACTTCCGAGGGAGCATGGAGTGAATTGACACACGACACGAAGTGCACGAAGTGAGACGTGGAAGTGTGGAGGGCGTAAGCTTTATTTTGACCCATCCGCCGGAGGATAAAAAAAAACAAAAAAACCCCCAACTATTTCTTCTCGTACGTAAAGTGTGCACAGTAGTAGTACACAGACCTCTCGTATCTAAGGTCACAAGGCAACACGCGCGCACGCTTCGCCCCCGAATCAAAACAGAGGTGGACTCACAGAGGTAGGATACCAAAAACATGACGAAGCACGGTAGCCCCTTGCCGTCCAACAGCAGGATCCAGTGCAGGGATATGGCTACCAGCACGATGAGGGTCGACATCCCACAGATCTCGACGAAGACGGGTGCCCTCGCCGCTATCTTGAACGAGTGTCTCAGGATCCATAACAGGCAGAGCAATCCTGCCCACATGCACGAGAGCAGGAGAGTCGTGGCGACCAGAGCTACCGAAGCCGCATTCATGGGTTGTACTGCAGCCTGCTGTGCGTGCCATGCGCCGCCTGCAGACTGACCATCGACACCGCACCCACTCTCGTGATAACGTCTGTATAGAGCACAGCTGTAGCACAGTAGTACTGTAGTTGGGGTATGATTCGTGACGGGTCGTGAATAGAAACATGCGTAGACACATTAGGATATGCTACTATTAATACAGTACTGGCTGTAAATCTGCACCTACAAAAAAATAATACTACTAATACGTAGTGTATGACGTTGCGTTTTTGTGTAACGCCAAGATATTGAATGGTACCGGTAAATCACAGGGATTTCACGAGATGTTCCATGCCATTCGTTTGGTCCCGTGACATATCCACCGCCCCACGGGACATCCCATGAGCTATCATGGGCTATCGCATAGGCAAGCAAGCCCACGGGATGTAGCAAATATGAAATGCCATGGTACATCCCATACGGGAATGATATTTCTCGTGAGGATATTTCGATGTATCACGGGCATATCCAATCAATGGTATCCGTGGGGGTATCCGGTATTGTGTGTCGTATGTATCCCATGAGGTATCCCCATGGGATGTCCGATGGGAATCGTGGAACAATCCATGGGATGTTGCACATACATATGGGACATTTCATAGGACTTGCCATGACATCGTCTGTGATAATGATATCGCTGTGGGGCATCCCCCATGGTATCTCCCATCATGGCGCATGTCATGGAATGCCCCATGGTATCTCCTATATCCTACCTGGTATGGGGTATTCCATGAGTACGGTGGGATGTACTAACTGCAGTGTGGGATCACCCCTGGATGTCTCATGACCCATGGCATACATACACTATGGAAGCTATCCTGTGGTACATCGTACCTGGTACCAGGTATACGATATCCCATTGAATGTCCCGATCCCATGAATATCCCATGGAATATCCCGTGGGACTGCTGTGGGATGTCCCATAAGAAGAAAAATCGATCTTAATCATACTCCAACCCCACTTCGCTACGTCGGCAAAAATACAGTAGTAGTGCATGTATACCTTGTATTTCTCTATCTTGTTGCTTCATGCAGCATGTTAATTGTGGTGTTCTGCATCTAACTGCGTAGTAAACCCTGACAACGCCCTGAGGGGATACCCAAGGCGGCCTAATTTATCATTTATACCGCACACGTATTATTATCTTTATCCACTTGATTCCCTCCAAGCGTGAACAGGACGGATACTGTAGAGACGGAGATCGTCACAACATACTACTGCTGTTGTACTGGATGTTATGTATACATACACATGCATGCATGCATTAATCACAACAAGAGTTACACATATACGAAGTATATTTATAGTACTGCTTACTGTAGGCTCGATATCATTCTGAAACTCGTGGTGGGTGAACACTATATCTCGACATCGGGAGGCACATGGCTAGTCCTCCAGAATATGCCGTGTATTATATTCCGACCCCCAGGACATGTTGTACTGTAGTACATGGTTCGACCCGACCCGACCAGAGCGGACCCGACCCGACCCGACCCGACCCGAGCGGACCCGACCCAACTCGATCCAACCCGATCCGTGCGATTATTCCAAATACCTCCTGATCCGACCCGTGAGCTTTAGAAGACCTCCTGACCCGACCCGTGGGTCGGTTCGTGACCGGTGACTAGCCCCCTCTTTTGTGTTTACAGTGTTCTTTGTTGTGTGCCTCCTGTAAGCCATGGAGTTGATTATCGAAGCATACATGCGTGTAATTCAGTATTGTTCTCCATCACAGTCCTTTTTTTGNGTACCAGGTATACGATATCCCATTGAATGTCCCGATCCCATGAATATCCCATGGAATATCCCGTGGGACTGCTGTGGGATGTCCCATAAGAAGAAAAATCGATCTTAATCATACTCCAACCCCACTTCGCTACGTCGGCAAAAATACAGTAGTAGTGCATGTATACCTTGTATTTCTCTATCTTGTTGCTTCATGCAGCATGTTAATTGTGGTGTTCTGCATCTAACTGCGTAGTAAACCCTGACAACGCCCTGAGGGGATACCCAAGGCGGCCTAATTTATCATTTATACCGCACACGTATTATTATCTTTATCCACTTGATTCCCTCCAAGCGTGAACAGGACGGATACTGTAGAGACGGAGATCGTCACAACATACTACTGCTGTTGTACTGGATGTTATGTATACATACACATGCATGCATGCATTAATCACAACAAGAGTTACACATATACGAAGTATATTTATAGTACTGCTTACTGTAGGCTCGATATCATTCTGAAACTCGTGGTGGGTGAACACTATATCTCGACATCGGGAGGCACATGGCTAGTCCTCCAGAATATGCCGTGTATTATATTCCGACCCCCAGGACATGTTGTACTGTAGTACATGGTTCGACCCGACCCGACCAGAGCGGACCCGACCCGACCCGACCCGACCCGACCCGACCCGACCCGACCCGACCCGACCCGACCCGACCTGACCCGACCCGACCCGACCCGACCCGACCCGACCCGACCCGACCCGACCCGACCCGACCCGACCCGACCCGACCCGACCCGACCCGACCCGACCCGACCCGACCCGACCCGACCCGACCCGACCCGACCCGACCCGACCCGACCCGACCCGACCCGACCCGACCCGACCCGACCCGACTCGACCTGACCTGACCCGACCCGACCCGGACCCGACCCGACCCGACCCGACCCGACCCGACCCGACCCGACCCGACCCGACCCCACCAGGCCCAACCAGACCCCCTAGATGTGGAATTACCCCTGGGAAATGAGGTCCGACCGGGGTCGTGTCACCTCGAACCGCGAATCCATGTCACGGGTTAACGACTCGCTCACTGGTCAACAAATGGGTAACGATTATTTTAGGCCAGGTACAATGGTTTCCAATAGCGATTTTTCTGGCATTGTCTGGGTAACGACACTGGGGTTTTATCCGACCCGAAATGCGCAAACATACACCTGATTCTCGTACGTTTGTTCTCGTAGACGGTGTGTGTGCTCTCTCAAAGTATTGGCATAACACAACCTATAGGGCATGAGCGCGTGATTGTTGAGGTGTTGGTTCCGCAGGCGGAATCCGTGGGTCTGACGCTCGACACGTGAAATACAATCGCAGCAGGATTCAGCACGTTTTAAGGTGTCGGATGACAATCGGCGCGCCCTACCAAGAGTAGCGCATGCCAGGTTGACACCGTTGTTGGCTCACGGTCCCGAGCTGTCTAACATGGCACCGGCGTTTCCGGGTGCCGCTGCGTAAGGCGTTCCCGTAAGGTCGGTGGCCCTTCACCCTACCCCAACTAAGCAGTCCAGCCAGTGCTTGGACCAAAGCCATTCGAGTATTGAAATAAAGCACTGACCGTACGGGCACGATGAACTAGCGCGTGGCGCGTTTGTAGGAAGGGGCGGATATCCGAGCTGTGAGCTCACGCAGTCGTTTAGTATGTGGGGGGAATGTGCTCGTCGGGTCTGCCCTCTCTCTATTTGTGACCCCCCCCTCCGCCCCGAAACGCTTCCCCATCACCACCTCTACTCCCACCACCTCTACTTCTGCCATCTCATGGACCCCACCATGGCGTGATTCGCCCCCTGATCTTCCCGTCGGGTTTGCAGCGGTTGATGTCAGCAATGTACGTGCACACATATGCCTCGTTGGTTTCCTGCTCAAGTAGTGCTGACTGACATATGCTCGTCGGCGATGGGTCGTGAGGTGAGCGCGGTGGGAACCCAACGACGTAGATGTGGCCGGGGGAGCCTCAGTCAATTGCGGGGGTAGATGCGAAGATAATGGTAAGTTCGGGGTGCTGTCGCTACAGAAAGACAACATAGTCATTTGGTTCTCTGGAGCGGTCACCGAAACGTAGTGGGCAGCACTGGAGGAAGGATGGCTTCCTTTCGAGTCGTCAACTATCCGACCGAATGACCCAGAGATAGGTTTGAGACGTGGAACAGGAAACGTCGGCTGTTCGGTAACGTAGTGTAGGACAACATTGAAGAGGGCCTTATATATTCGACCTACCAACATTGTCCGATCTGGGGCAGTATCATGCAGCCACATTACATTACAGCATAAAGCAGCTTTGCAGCGGAGTGCATGGGCTAGGCGAAAAAGTCGGGAATACCGGGGGCGGACGTACGACGAAGGGTGAGATCGTCAGGGGCGGAAGTATGCATACGAAGTAGGAGTTCCGGAGGCGAAAAGAAAGACAACGCGTGGCACTGTGAATATCTACAGCCGGATCTAGTGTGCAATCACTTGCCCCATCGTATTGTGGCATTTGCTCGAGGAGGACAACCTCGCTAGCTTGACGTCCAAAATCCTGCAACGCTAGGCCATCGTGGTTGAGGTGGCACTGCTGTGTACACATTTCAATATTGTTGCCTAGTATTTCGGAACAAAAGTTTTAAGTCTTACCCAGAACGATAAACGGCTCTCGACGTTTTATGCTGTTTGGGAGCTAACCAAGCCACCGATTGTCATGGTGCCCAATCTGCTTCAACGCCTGGGAAGGCGTGACTATCCTCAGCGACCTCGGACGAAAGTATGGATTGTTAAGCCCCTCCGTTCCCCTGCCCTCCAGTTTGGTGTTCGGTACAATTAATTGATCATAGTCCACAATGGGTTCATCAAGGGAGACCGGCAAGATCCTGGACAAAAAGCGCTTTCTGATTTTCTGCCGTTCTATTATTTACTGTGCGTGCTTTAAGAAACGTTGGAGTCGAGGAAAAGACCACGCCACGACCATTGGGTCTGCTCACTGCGCAAACTCGTCCTTTGTAATGCTTTGTATCCAGGTTTTCAAGAGTGCCCATCATCTAATATTCACCACTCACGATCCCCACTGATGGTCCTATCCCTATCGGCCCTATTCGTCCCCTCCGCGCAAGGTGCGCTTGAATGCGCCCAAAACGAAACCAAGAACGAGAAAGAGTGCTCTCGCCTGCCCTAGGGAGACACTCGCATGTAGTGCATGTAGTCGGATGTGTGTGTTCCTGGACGCATGCGTGCAGAGAAAACCTACCCTGATCGTAGTGCATGGTCGGGTACGCCACAAACGGAACCAAGAACGCGATAGAGGGCTCTTACTTGTCCTAGACACACGCCTTGCAAGTAGTACATCTAGTCGGGCGGGAAGTTCGCGCGGATGCGTTCAACTATTCGCATGGAGAATAGTGGATACCTTGGTCTCCGGCAACGTGAAACTTTGTTGATGCGTCAGCGTGTGAAACATTCAGGTGTCGTCAGCGAAAACAATGTTTTGACCAAGCTATCTAGTTCACCGTTTAAAGAAAACTCGAGAAGGAGACACAGCACCAGCCGTGAAAACGTGTCCACCAGTTGAAGCTGCAAGTCTTGACTTCGACCCAACAGCCGGAAACACTGGAGGTATGATCTTGCGTTCCGGCGTCCGTTGTATAAACGCAAGGAGATCCGTTTGTCGAAGTGTGCCCATCTTCAGCAGCAACGAGCACGAACTAATCACTAAGCTTCGGCGATACTGTTTATTACCGTGAATTGTGCACACCTTCGGACATGTAAGGGGAGACACATGCCTATCGATGCTCAAGTTCAAGGCCGGATGGGTTTTATCTGTGCCATGAGCACCCGGACAGAAAATCAACTCCCCGACAAAATTCACTCCACCATTCCCGTGGTGATACGGCTGCATCATACGCGGCTGCGGTTTCTATGATTTGCGGATACCGCCTGAAACATCGGAGCGCGCACCAGGTCCGTCAAAACCCGCGTAGGTTTGACAGTTTCATCGTGTTGAATGCACGTCCAACCATAGGCAAGTGCGCCATCCAAACCGCTCACTCTGTTTAGGAACTCCTGGCCTACAGTTCACAGATTGTTCCCTTGGAAACATAAGAAACACGCGACTCCCAGGAAAAAGACGTCTGCCGCACCGCTATCTGCCTGCTGTGCCCTCAAGAGTCAACATAGTTCCCCGAAGATATCATACGCTCGAGGTACCGCGAAACACGCGATTCCCAGGAAAAAGACGCCTGCCGTACCGCTATCTGCCTGCTGTGTCCTCAAGAGTCAACAGAGCTCCCCGAAGACATCATACGCTCAAGGTACCGCGAAGATCTCCGCCTGTTGTACCCCCCAGCCTCAATAGAGCTCCTCCACGATCCCATTTTCCCGAGTGAAGCGCTTGTCATTAGCTCCAGAATGCCCTCGTCTCCGTCTGCTACCTCCCCCGCTGATTTTATTTCTGTATCGTTGCACCGACAAGCCCAAGAACGTGGCGCAAGGCAGAGGAAGCAACGATGAGCCGCATGGGCGTGACTTTGGCCTATCCTGATGAATGTGTCTATTGTGGTGGGTGACCGTGCTGATGGTTACCCGTCGCCCACGCGCAGGTTCGTTGCGCGCCAGGGGATGCTGGTAACGTTCCTTGGAAGGTTCCTTTTGCGACTCACCGAGTGCTATCAGTTTCCTCCTCTCGCGCTGCTGCATCTCCGGGGTGAGCCTGAACTTAGCCAAAACGTTGTGTTCAAGCATCAGGACAATTTCGCGTGTCGGAGCCTCGAGAATGGTTCTTCTCGTGACTGCATCCAGGCTTGTAAACACGTTTCTGTAAAGTTAACATGTGCCCGAAGGTCGCCGCAAAACGAAAATACGAGTTATTTGTAGAGATAAGAGGGGTTATGCTGTGAATATAGTCATTGCACTGTCGTTCATTTAACGTTTTGCTTTTGTATCCTGGTGGTCCCTCCGTTCAGGGGTCGCCTAACCAATTACGTATTTCCCGGTGTTGCATCTGCTATACACGGTAGCACCGTTCTCACCTCGTCTGGAATGGCTCTAGCTTGGTTTGTGTCTTACTGCCGAGGTTGACCTCCTGCGGGGATGTGGGGCGAAGGTACTTATCCACTATACGGATGAAACTCGTAAACTGCTCTTGCGGATTGGCCAATGTCTGGATCGGGCGAGAACACGAGAACGGGTCGGAGATCGTATCTGTGGGAGCGATTTTGCTGGCGTACAATCCCATCTCAAGCGCCCCGCTTGATTGCGCCGAACTTCGTTCCCGCCTCAAATATCTGTCGATTTATATTGGTGCTTCGACTCTCTATGTATCATTATGTACTTAAAATTTTGTTAAGTCGCCGACTTGTGATGAACAATTGTACCATATCGTCGGTTCACTGAGAAACCAGATGATACCTTGTATACAACGGAGTCCCTGATGAATTCCCAGCTCTCCATGCAAAGGCTTTTCCTGCAAAACTCTCCGAATATCTCCGCGACCTCCCCGCCTTCCTGAGCAAAATCGTAAACTCCTTCGTTTCCTTCGACGGATTGAGATGTCGGCACCTCCACCGGCAGCACATATCTTCTTTTGACGCCGTGCCAACCATAGTACCTAGACACCGGGATCAGGGCGCTACAAGAGTCGTGGGAAATACGCGAGAGAGTCAAAACTATGAGGGATGCGTGTGGGGCAGGCACTTGTTCTAATATGACAACAACGTCAGTAGTTGCAGCATACCCTGACGACGGAGGTGGTCGTTGGCACAGGAATATTGCTGCGGCTTATGTGCGGCCATTTGAAGCTGAGCCCTATGTAAAATGTTTCTGTGGCGTGAATGTGCGCCATTCGAACTAGAAGACGAGCGTGCGACCAATTGAACGCCGGCTGGTGTTACCTCACGCGTGTGTGGTGACGAGACATTCAAGATGCTCTCGCACGGCACGCCGTGGCATCAAGCGTGACAATAATCTGCCATCAAACGTAAGGGAACTGCATTTCCGGCTCTCTCCGAGTTGTGCGCAACAAACATGATCCATAGAAAACACTTGTGGGCGGCATGATTCGACACATCACAAACACGTCTGCAGTTATGTGCCTTACGCATATTCGACCTCGCACACGATCACCATTCGGTCATTATTAGCCTGTCACATACACTGGTGCGTATGAGACGGACGGAATCGCAACTCCAACCCTCGTATATCGATTTCGCCACTCACCTCCAAAAGAGCATGTTGGACACACAAACGAGTATAATCAGCTCCGTGAATAAATGAACGATGCGTGTGTCCTCAAGAACGGCGTAGTGCAGGAGCTCCTGGATTATCATTTGGGTAACTGTAAGAAAAGCAAGATCAAAGGTAAAACAAAACGGTGGACGAGCGGATAAAACAAACGACCATGTACATGGGTTTGTTAGACAAACATACACCACTGGAATGGCGGCCACCGATGGTGTTCGGTGTAAGTTTCGATTTGCCGCCGTTTTCAAGGAATCACACCATATCAGATCTCACCGCTCGAACCTGGATATGTTGTAATTAGCTGTTGACGACTTTCAACAGACGAAAAGTACCAATTTCTTGCGAAAACACGGCCGGCCCTCTCTGGACACATTTCACACACATACGATGCATCGCCGAAAAAACACGTGTATTCGTAATAGTTTCCTTGTCTGAGCTACACGATTGTACCACGCAGCATCTGTCGAGGCACCCGTTTCGAGCTCTACAACAGGCGATAACGGTTTAATACCTGGTATACTATTTTTTAGCTTTGGCGTTAACGTTAACCGTCACCATCCGGCGTAAACAATTGGGTCGGTCTGACCTACATACGTTGGTTTGCACCATCAATAACGCATCTTGGTAGTGTTTTCAATTCGGGCATTTGGACACGACGCACCTACGCCGAGCAGAATGGGTATGATCACACGGATTATCTCGGGCCCAATGCCAAAAACATCGCGCACTTTCATTAGCTGGAACACGGCGAAGATCGTCGGCACGACACCGAGAAGGAGTGTGAGCTCAGTCGCCCGTCTCTCATTGAAGAAGAAGCAGCCGTATTGGTCCCTGTCCTCCGCAACCCGGCAACGCGCAGATACGTCGGTGACCGGAAATTCGACGTGTTCTATCATGGGACCGCGATAGCTTCGAATGCGGACATATTGGTGATACATGAACGGTTGCGGCAACGCTGTCGTGCACAGCTTCCTATGGTTTTCTATTGCGACTTCACCGGTCAATCTGAAGTAAGTACTGGATTCGTTCAGGCCTCCTGGCCCAGTCAACGGTCCTACCATACTTCCCTGTTTTCTTGCACTTTCTGCTGACCACTGGGCTGGGGTCACCCCCCCCACGCTCGTGTCTGCTGCCTCACTCAACCTTACTGTGCTACAAACCACCGCATGCACACGCCGTTAGCAACAGGAACTCCTAGCAATTTTCACCATCAGCGCACACAACCTCACAAACAGTCGCACCTGCCGTAGCGTTCCGGCATGTATATGAAGATGAGCAGGGTACTGACGGCAATTCCAGTCCCCATCAGCACAGCTATCTTCAAGATATTCTTACTCTTGACGTACCTAGCGTATTTCAGCCGGTATTGCGTATTGTAAGCAACCACGAGTTGCAAGGCTCGAAGGCAATACGGAGACATGCAGGCTGCCATACCTTGGGATGAGGGAATGCGGGACGAGGCACGGCGTCAACAAACATTATGCTCTATTGGGCAGAATCGCGTTCTCAGTTTGACGATGCTTATGCTACGGCGTATCAAGGCTCACATAATTCAGAAAGGCAGCAGCCTGTTTCCCTGAATGAAATCGCGGCTGCGTCTTCAATATATGCGACTTATTAGACGGGGTTGCACGTCCTCCTTGTTACATGTTACGTTCTACCATGAAAAGTGTCAGCAATTGGCTCTCTCTGAGGAGTCAGATGGGACACGCGACGACTAAGAAATGACGACCAGAGCATCGGCCATTGCTCGGTTCGGGGGAAGGAACTTTGGCGTCCGAACCACAATGCAAGGAGTTGTACGACAGGGAACAAACCCAGAAACAGATTTTTTTCAGCGCCATCAAAAATGAATATTTTTCACCAAAACAAGTTGCATGATGATCGTATAGCCTATCACCACAATTCTCCGTGATCACATTTTTAATATCTTGTCTAGAATGTGATTTTCATAGCCTTCAGGAAATAAGTGTATTGAAAATTGGACATTTGGAACCCCATGCGAAATCTGCCTTCGAAGGTGAATACTAAACAAAAAAGACACGAAAAAGTAAAGGGCAGTGGCCAAAAACAGGTACACCTGGTCTGTTCGGGGCCAAAAACAGGTACATACTAAAATCAAGTTTAAAACGCACCCCACAAACCTGCCGTTCCTTGGAACGCGAAGTAGAGTTTTTTCATGTTCTTCGTGCTCGCCCGATGGCTAAGTATACGAGTAGCTGCTATTAATAGTACGAGGAACGAATGCCTGCTGCTGTATTCTCCCTTCTCAGCTTGCGACACCCCTGGTATTCCAAGTCAACCACAATCCCGAAGGGGGGCCTTCTATCTCGTATTATTCCGACGGAGGTGTGCAGGCAGATATGTGTGTCGCTCGAGTGGCGTGTGGTGCGAGGTGCGAAGGGAGGAGGGGGTCTCCGCGTACGTCGGCATTTGTATAGGGGGCATAGAGTGGAACTGTGAAGGGCTTAAAAACGACAAACAAAAGGTGAAAGTCAAGCAGAGTAGACAAAATCAGGTGTACCTGGGCTTTAAAGAGGCAAAAACAGGTACAACGAGTTTTGGACCAATGTCAGGGCACGTAGAGTGCGTTTTTTACTTGAGTTTAAGTATGTACCTGTTTTTGCCAGCAAACGGACCAGGTATACCTTTTTTTGGCCGCTGCCCAAAAATAAAAGACGCAAACGCGAATTTTCATTTTTACTCACGGCACCGTTGGACACAAACGGCGTGTGATTTGTTGCCTTCGTTCTTTCAGTAAAGGTATCGGCATAATAGAAAAACAGGTATATATCAGATGCGGACTCCTGTAGGTCCTTGGAAAAAAAAAACTGGCGAGGCCACCCTCTTCCACTGTCCATGTCGGTCAGTATGATACCAAATATGTGACATTTTAGCTGCTATTGCACGGCATGCGTGGCTGACGAAAGTTGGGGTGACATGCCTGAACCAATTCGTATCGAAATCGCAACAATTGGATTTTTATGTTTCATTAATCGGTATCGTATGAAACTCAAACTTCGGTCGATATCCGAATGTACAGTAAGCCGAATGTACAGTAAGCCCCTACGCTGACGGTGGCTCCAGTGTCTGTAAGTAGCTACCAGAGATGCGCATGATACTTATCGTACGAGTACCAGGTTTTTAAGATTGCATTTTTTAAAATAAAAATACACAAATGATCTTGTAATATTGCTCCTGCCAGAGGCCAAGTACTGGACAGAGCTCGTACCATACGAGCCCTCCTTATGGACGTTAGTTTTCGCTGACCCATCCTAGAAAAAAATAACACGACAGTACCACTACAGCCTACGAGGGCTTCGGCTTAGTTTAGTACTACATACCAGGTACCAGTGTACAGATACTACGATGTCCTGAAACAAGGAAATCGGCTACTCGTACGCGTGCTCTATCCTGCAGGATGTGCTGTGCTGGGCCAGGTTTGCAGCTCCAATCAATGAGCTCGAGAGCTACAGTACGTACAAGTATGCTATGCATCACGTATATATATATGTGTCAAGAAAACACGCCTCGACCTCGAAATATACCAGAGGGGTACAGTAGTACTCACAGAAGTAGGACGTCACAAGCATGACGTAGCAGGGTACCCCCTTTCCCTCCAACAGAAGGATCCAGTGCACGAACACGGTTAATAACACGAGAAGAGCCGCCGCTCCACACATCCCGACGAGGACTGGTGCCCTCGCCGCTATCTCGAACGAGTGTCGCCGAACCCATAACTGCCAGAGTAGTCCTGACCACACGCACGCGGTGACGAGAGCGGCTACGATCAGAGCCGGCGAGGCGGCATGCATCGCCGTGGTCGAGCCGAGGTGCAAGCAATGTAGTTCCCGCAGAGCGGCCGGCTACGCCGCGTTTGCTCGTGGCTTGGGGCATGGCCCGTAACGGCTGTGATAGAGTAGATGCTTGTTGTACCGGTACAAAAAAGGCGTTACTTTTGTTGAAAACCTTCTTGAAAATAAATGCCTGGTGTATGTTGTACGCGTACTGCTCTGCGTGGAAGGTACCTGGTACTTTTTATGACCAGAGGGAGCTACTACTAGAGTGCAGCACAGATCATCGTATCTTCGAGCCAATCGTTCTCCAGTATGGGATAAAACAGTGGCAGCACCTGTCGCAAAAGGAACGGTCGGTGTTTCAAGAGAGCCCTAACCTTGCCCGAACGGATCTTTCATATCTCGACAGAACACATATATAGTAACTTGGATCGTTAATCGCGACGGCTGTAGTAGATGGTAGGTACCAGGTATACGAGCATATCTCCACAGTCGGGTGGTTGGCGGCTCGACGGGGATCCCTCTTGCCTCCAGTTTCCCGTGCCAAAGCTTGCTGTTATTTCAATTCTGATACCTGGTACATGATATATTATAGTAGACTTCTCCGATGCTACTACATACAGTAGAGTAGTATCTAACAACTGCTGTTGCGCTCTCTTCTGTAAACCACCATTGACCATAATCGTAGCCTTCCCAATATTTTAACTACGGACTCCTGTGTGACTGGCGACTCCACTCTATGATATACTGCTGTACGTATGATACCAGTAGATTGCATTGAGCGTACGTACCACTTTTTCGAGATTTTGGCTGATTAGCTTAGGGGAAGAGTTAACTGTGGTGTGATTGTCTTAGGCTTTGAGTCAGCTTTTTGTCTGATTGGCTCAGGCTTTAGGTTAGGGTTGGTCTGATTGGCTTAGGGCTGGGCTTACGGTTTGGGTTACGTAGTCGTCTCGTACACATCGTGCATCCACCATTTTATCGAATATGCGGCAAGCAAGCCTCGTACGTATGCAAGACTAAGTATAATCGAGTACCGACCGGCCGTAATACGGGGAACCCCAGTAAATGATACCAGGTAGGATCTAAGGTACAAACAACATCATACTACGATTATACATACGAAGTATTTCCGTTTTTACTATTAATAACAATAAATTGATCCTATTTAGCTACAGTACGTATATTATTATGGCCCTCAGCAATAATAGTACATAGCTTTCCCAACGATCTTACTTGCCATGAAAAATCACACTTTGCAGAGAGGCGTTTTTTTTTAGATAGATGTATTTTTGAACGTAACGGCATTTGTATTCGACGTATCACAAGTACCGGGTACCGGCTGATATTTTCACGGCCGTTATTTACAAGTTGTGCCCCCAAATCACGAGCTAGCGCGGTGCTGAGGGGCACTGTGCAGGCGGCACATTGCTTGCACCTCGCCTAACCGCGGCGGCGATGCATGTCGCCTCGCCGGCTCTTATCGGAGCGACTCTCGTTAACGCGTGCGTGTGGTCAGGACTGCTCCGGCAATTTTGGGTCCTGAGACACGTGTTCGAGATAGCGGCGAGGGCACCGGTTCTCGTCGGGATCTGTGGAGTGGGGTCCCTCACAGCACTGTTAGCCGTGTTTGTGCACTGGATCCTTCTGTTGGAAGCCAAGGGGTTACCCTGCTGGATGATGCTGTTGGTATCCTACTTCGGTGAGCGTATATCTGGCGTCGTTCGGGTGCGAGAAACCTGGTAACACCGTAATGTAAGCGTTAAAGTGCAGGGTACGTGTAGCTCTAGTCGAGATTCTGGAAGCAACTACTCGTACCTTGCTTGATACGTGACCCAAGAAATAACACTGCTCGTACTGAATAGTTATACGTACGCGAGCTGAGAGTAAAACGATGACAATATCGCGTCGTGGTCCTGCCGACTGTTCTACAAGTATTGCGATATATTATACAGCGGTATACCAGTACGTATAGTAGTACACTAGTCACTCGTATCCTATGATAACCTGGTACTTGGTGATGCAACAATTCGGATAATTGTCGGAGTGCCAATGCAAGGAGGGCGGCTCCTTTTGTCGCGAAGTACGGTACATTCTCCTGCTACATACAAGCTGCGCGACAACGTCCCATAACGTTGAGAACGAGTACGAGCACCCCGCGCGATCGCTGACATGTTTCGGTGTGGAAGTAATGTGGCACACGTATTGCTGTTTGCAAAAAGTAGCTTTGCGGATGCCTCTTCCGAACTATATGGCTGAATCGAGAAGGAAGTACTGTAGGCGCCGCTACATTTATATCGTCACGTGACCCACCACTATCGCGACCATCGTACAAATTACCGCGGAAACTTCCCGTGTGCACATAAGTACCGTGGTAGTAGCTCCGATGGACGCATGAGAAAGGCACGCGTGGCAGCGCGAACGTGCAGCCCGGTCTAAGGAACGGCACTTTCGAAGGCACAACCACGGTTCATTCAGCGCAATTGTTTTGCCGCCCTTCTGATTCACGTGGGACGTATTTAGTCGTACGGCATCCTCGTTAAACACATCATATTTCTGTAATTCAGTCCAAACCCATTGTTCCGTCCCGTCGTGCTTTGTCCCCCCCCTTCCTTGTCCCAAGGTACCGCGGTGTTTATGTTTCCTTATTGCCTTCGCGCTCTTCAGCTTTTGGTTGCCTACAATACGAACTACCGGTTGAAGTATGCTCGGTACTTCAAGATAAGGAATGTCTTGAAGATGGCGGTGGTCATAGGGACTGCTATTTTCGTTGCGGCCATACTCATCTTGTACTACATGCCGGAGCGATATTCAAGGTATTATTCTTTGGATCCCGTGTGGCTATGCTTGATCTTGGGAACGTTCACCTTTGCCCACGTGCGCATATCGGGGAATGGTATAACACTGCCTGTGTGGCTCCGCAAATCTTCAATCCTGGTTAAACAGAGCACATTTCAAGTTATATGCCGCTGTCCGCCAGCTAAACGTTAATATTCCGCGAACTAACCTACCTGCACTTTGCCCGGCGCGGGGGGCAGGGGCATGTATGGATGTTTTTTCCACAATGAAAGACGAGTGATTGAGGGCACACTCATTCTAGGTGTCGGACCGACGATCTTCGCCATGTTCAAGCTCATGAAAATGCGGGACGTGTTTGGCATTGGGCCGGAAATCATCACCGTCGCCGTACCCCTTCTGACCACTGGAGGTATGCTGCGTAAGAACACTCGCGTACGAGTATGCCAAGCTAGTAACCGTGATGCACCGACGATGTCACAGAACCTCGTGCACCCTTCTGACCCTCATTGCTCGCATCGAATGTTTACGTGTAATAACAACCCGGTATGAAGAGTACAAACATAAACTTGAGCGTAAGGGTTAGGCCCGATCTATGTTATCGTCTGAAAATCGACACAACCCAGCAGGTTTAAGCTGTGATATCGTCTTTTGTTGTTGTCATTCTTGTTGAGGGAGGGCTGAACGGGAAAACGTCAGCTATACGTCGGCGCCAAACGTCATCGGCGGCCATCACGCCAACGGTGCATACGCCTACAGAACCCACGTTCACTCTGTTTTATTTACTCCGCTTGTCCACCGTCCCATTTGCACTTGACTCGTTCGTTTAAAGTGGTCCACGCAACAGTTCAGGAACTGCTGCACGCTAACGTTCTTGAGGGCTCGTTTACCGTTCACTTTTGGTTAGAGATGAGCTATTTCGCTGTTTTGTTCAACAATCTCTTTTGGAGGTGAGCGATGGAACAACGTTGTTTGGGGGTAGACGTGCGATCCCTTTCATAACCGTAGACTAAATATGACCGAACGGTGGCAGTGTGCGATGCCGAACTTAACGTCGTATTATTCTGCGCCTTTAGTGATAATTTCAAGCATGTATGCTGTTGGGGTCTCCTACCCCGAAGCAGAGCGCCCCACCTAGATAAATCACCCCCGAGCTGAGTGCGTTCTCCTCAAGGTGGCGATCCCGACCGCAACATGTTGTAAATACAGAAGCTATTGATACATGCTGCGCTGGGCAGGTGGAATGGTCAGTAGTTTCCCTCGAAACCACGATCATGTGGCTTCTACAGTAGAAGCTTTGGAAAATAGCAATCTAAGGTGCGTCTCGTACAACTACTATAGATATTTGAGACCCGAAATATTGGAGCCACGCATGCACCATAGCTGCCTCCGATTGGTTGGCTCTTGATTCGACTGGTGCATTTTTCTGCGCCTTCACCCATCATTGAAGGATTAGCTGAGGCCCCCTGCTCCAGACGGTGGTCCTACCCATACTTTCCAGGTCTGTTGTATTCTCTGTCGACCGCTGGACTGGGTTCAGATATATGTCCCCTATCGGCTGTCTAACCTAAAAATGCTGGACATCAAGCATAACGCGGAGGGAACGCGGCAAAGTCGATCTGGATGGCCAGGGAGTGGCCGTCGCGTAAAATATTCCATGCTTCCCCTTCAAGGCACCTTAGTGCTTGTATTTGGTTGCACCCCGGGGACACTACTCGTGGCCGCCCCCATACAGTCCCGCACCACTTGTCCTGTCTACCAACCCCTGGTTTTCATGACCTCATCTATCATCTGTTCCCGCTAGAGACCTGTCCGCCAGAGACCTGCCAAGCGAGCCCTTTACCCGGAAGAAGTGCATAGTAACTTGACCAGAGATCCCTGTGGTGCGCAGACGAATCTGTAATTCGGATCTCACACAGGGGGCAGGCTGTGCTGCCCTTCCCTGTCCACCGGTTTGATCCACTGCGGGAACCGTGGCCTCCGGCCCGATACAGAGGGCGGCCAAGCTGTACTATGTAGCTCCACGAAAGGTCCAGATATGGGAACATTACGTGTCTTCTAACACTACCGCCGCTTCCACCGTTCCGGCAGGGTCTTGTGCTCAAGCTCGGCATCCGAGCCCATCTAATAGCGGTGTGGCAACCGCGTCTATGACATCGCGATGTTAGAAATAGTGGTATAGCTACCACCGCAGAATGCAGTCGTGTGGGTGGTAATCGTGGAACTACCGTCTCTAGCAACCACAGTATCAGAAACCGCCGTGTAGCAGCCGCCGCTACCAAGGGCAATCTCGACAATAGCAGTCCCAACCATAGTAGCGTGGCAACCACCACCACGTGTTGACCTAGTGGTGTCAGCAATAACGGTGCCGCCATGTCACTGAAATGTCGGCCATAGCCGAGCATCGACTGCCATACAGTTGTGTCAGCAACCGAGATAGATGCGCGGCCGCTACAAGGCAGCGGGATTCAGCAATAGCGGAGTAGCGATCGCGCAATCGGCACTAACAGTGAAGAAACCACAATGATGACACAGCGGTGTTAACAAGAACGATAAACATGTAACGGCGATGTAGGCACTGCCCAATATGACACATTGTATCAGTATTCGCGGTGTAGCAACAACAGATACACCTCCGCGGTGGGTATAGCGACATCCGTCACGAAATTACAAGACTACAAACAGCGGTGTCACGACTTCAGATGGTAGAATACGAGCCACCATATTGTATCAAACAGCGGCCAAACTGGTGTCGCCATTGTCTCAGGGACACAACCACGTCCTCAGCGGCAGCTACCAACGGACGATGGTATTATCAACGATACCAGCATAACATAATACTTTCAGTGATAGTGGTGTAGCCACTGCTAGAAGGGCACCGTCGTGTTGGCAATATAGACAGCCGCGATTACAACGGGTGTGTAGCCCCTGCAGTGCAGCCCGTGATAGCAGCAGAATACCAGAAGTAGGGGCCAGACAACAGCAACTTTGACACAACCGTGCCAGCCAGAAAATATGGTGTAGGAGCCGCAGCCATGATATAGTGGTGTCAACTAAGAATAGCGATGGGTCAATCACAGCCAGACATGGCGGTGTGATATCCGCAACTACGACACAGTGAGGCCAGGTAGCAATGGCAGTGTAACAACCCTATGATACAGTGGTGCCAGGCGGCAAAAGCGGTGGAACAACTCCAACTATGATATGGCGATATCATCATTATAAATATAGCGATCACAATCATGTATTGATTGTGCTTGCAATAGGTACCACAGATACGATGGCGGTTACAGATCCTAGGGAGTTCATATACTTGATGAGGCTTTCTCTATCTGTGTGATTCCGCACTTGCGGGGACTTTACTTGCCTGACTTCACTTCGAGGTCGACTGCGAGGTCCGATAATATATATACACTAAACTACATGGTTTATGTCTACATGAGGAGCGCTCCAGCACCTTGACCCTGTCCGCAAGGGCCCGTCATGCGTCCGAGGTTGAATCAACTAGCTATAGCGAGCGGACGCTAACGATTTCGGGCTGCTAGGGGCATCAGGCGGTACAGCCCTTGGAGGACCGAGGGTGGCTATTTCCGCATCGAGATGGATGCCGCGGAATTTTAAAGATGGAAGACGGTGCAGCTGATGGGGATCGTCGACAAGCTGTGCTGCAAGCGCCTCGTTCTGTTTGAACGCATCGTGCACTATGAAGGAGTTGGGCCGCGCGTACTGGAAGGGTTGCCGTGCTTGCGAAAGAGTGGGCTCGTCTCAACGAGGTGGATTTTCGGATTTCTTCGGCACAGCACCAGATCAAGTGGAGGCAAGAGGTCATACACCCGATACGGCCGCAGCAACAGCAGGTAGCGTGCCGCCTCGGCCAGACGTGAGCCGACGCTGGTAGACCCGCTTGCTGCTCGAGGTACGAGGGACGCAGGCGAGCAGCGGCAGCTGTAGCTGGAGCAGCAGCAGCCGCAGCAACCCCAGCAGCAGCTGGAGCAGCATCATTTGGCAGCAGCAGCAAAGAGGGAGGAAGCCCTTCGGGAGGAGATGGAGGTGATGAGGAGAGCGTTGGCAGCAGCGAAGCTGAGAGTCGCGACGAGCGAGGCCTAGCGCGCTGATTTGGAGAGGACAACGGAAGAGCAGAGGAGGACAACAGCTGGGACGCCAGTGCGGCCACAAGGGCAGGAGGCCCAAGCCGGCACGTTCACCACTGCTGTAAACCATACCCGCTCTGCGCCCACTCCCAAATTCGATGAGGAAGGTACGAGAGAAGAAAGAGGAGAAAATGTTGGTGACGGAGACAGAGAAGAAGAACAAGCTGAGGACCTAGGTGGGGAGCAGACCTCTCGGAGCGGCAGCAGTGCACAGGACGGGCAGAAAGCCATGCCGCAGCCGCGTCTGATTGAGAAGAGAAGCCCCTTTGAGCCGGCTTGGGGGGTGAGTCCGGGCGCGCAAGAGCAGGTGGATCCGCCTGAGCGCCACGTTGAAACCCATCCCGCAGTGACGAAGGAGATACCGCCACACCCGAAGGAGAAAGAGGTCGATGAGATGGCTGCATGTAGTGGCTGGGGGTTTCTGGGGGAGGAGCATAGAGTAAGTGCGGAAGAGGTAAGGATGGTTGATCGAGGGAAAGGGGGAGGAGATGGAGGAGACGAAGAGGACGGCGTTGGGACGGGCGAGCAGCAGGAGCATCAGCCGTTGCCACCGCCGCTGCCATCACCGCCGCCTCTGCCGCCGCCACCGCCCCCGCCACTCGCTGTTGGCACGCGTGCAGACCTCGAGGCGGAGCAGCACACCCTGAGAGTGGAGAGCCGTTTGGTATTGGCGCACCAAGCCCTGGTATCATACGAGAAACGGAAGTAGGAGGAAGAGGAGGAGCAAGAAGAGGAGGAAGGGGAAGACGCGGATATCGAGCAGCAGCAGCAGCAGCAGCAGCAGCAGGGGAGCAAGCAGGGGCGGGGCGGCGGCAAGCAACACCACCTACAGCAAGGTTGTGTTTGGACCAGCATGGAAGCTGGACCGCGATGGCGCCTGGGTGGTGGCCTCATGCCTCCGTTCAGCCCTGATTGAGGTATGCGCGTAGTTTGTGCTGCTTTATTGATTGCTTGGTGAAGGATCGATTTGAAGGCTTTCTTGTTTTTGTTGATGCTTTTCGGTACGATGATACTTGCTGTTCAGGTGTACGTAGCAGGTGCGTCGTAGAAGTAGGCTTATTGACCACCTACTATTTTACTGAATACCAGTAGTTGGTTCTGTTGTTTTGTGTTCTTGCGCGGGGTAATAGGCTACGTACTTGACTTGGGGCGTGGGGAGGATGAGATATGATGCATGCACGATATAATTGATTACGCACATGACGAGCACTTGACGAGTCGACATTCTGTTTCGGTTGTGTGCTTTGCTTAGATGCCGTTATCGCTTATTCTTGAATGCTGTGCTAAAGTGCTGTCGTACTGGAGCACTGAACTGCTGCTTGATAGCAGCGGTAAGCCGCTAGGCTGCGTGCATAGCACAACAAATACAGGTATTACATCGAAACCCACAGGGTAAGGTACATGAAACATGCTCATATGGTTGTACTGCTGTATTTGTCTCGAGATACCTCGTGATTCGAATACTATACTGCTGTTAGTATACCAGGTATACCAGATATGATTCGGCGCACGGTGCTTTCGTGATGTATGAGCGCACGGTTATATACGTAAGGACGTACCCTGGTACCAGAGAAGAGCAGTAGCAGATAATTGCAAGTGGATTCGTACTTGTTTTCGGCCGGAAAAATGCCGTAGCAGTAGAGATGAATGTGACCCTCTCCCTCCTTCCCTTCCCCCCTCTGTACCCCAACGATTTGGGTTGGCACGTAGAGATTGGTGAGAGTAGATTTAAGGGGAGCTAGAAAATTAAATCCCCTGCTGCGCTACTTATCTTATGTACCTGATGTAAACGGTAGTGCTCTGTGTGCGGACAGTTTTATGATCGTGAAGGTCGTACGGCTCCCATGCATACATATAAGACACTTCGTTATACCAGGTATATAACTGCGAATGTGCTACTGCTCAGATAAGGTCATCATGGTAGGTACGATGTTGGAATATCCTGGGGCGTTGTGATATTATATGAATATGCGATGGAATGGAGTATTGATACAGAGTGAAAATATTGCTTGGGCGATTGCAGATTGACTGCTGTATGTGGGCTCTTCCGCTCTCCCTCCCTCCCTCCCTCCCTCGTGGTGGATCAGTTATAGGTACGAAATGGTTCTGATCATTAATTATGTAGCACGCTATGTACGTACGTAAAGCCGGAGGAGTATAAGCGGGGTAGGTGCTTTAAACACGCAATCATGTGGCAGTTACTGTGCTCTTTGTTGGCGATATGACATATGTACTTGCATCTGTCTGATCACGGCATTCGAATCTTGATGGATAAATGAATGGGTTTTGTCTTTCCGCGCACTGCTATTGGTTGGTTAAAACGCTGTTCTTGAGTCATTGTTGTTCGGTGATAAAATAGTACACTTCGGAGCTTGTCATGCACCCGGGTTCTCACCCTGTCATGCATCAACTTTCCTTGTGTGGAAAATCGCTCGTAGATTCTTGATTATACCAGCAGCAAGTGGCAAGGGGAGATCATGTTACCCAGATGATAAGTTGGCCTAAATAGCTACTGCTGTAAGCTTAAAACCAGAGCACGCCGTCGGATAGGTTACCTCTGCGTGTGAAAGGGGGATAGTGATATTATATATTGGCAATGCCCCGAGGATGGGCACGGGGTGTACAAGGCTACTAGTAGGACGTTTCCTGGAAAATTCCCGAGGTGTTACATGAAGAGCATTGTGTTGTTCACTTCGTCGAGATTGACTTGAAATTACTGAGGCTTCATGTGAGCACTTCGCAATGGATACACCCTCTGGTATGCACGCAATACATTGATTGGTTGATTGATTGGTTGAACGAGGATTTGAGAATGGAGGATTTTCATTGGGTTTCTGATTGGGTTTCTGGGGTTTCTGTGGATTTAAGGTTGGGTTGTGTTTGTTTTATTGATCGTGTATTGGTTATGAAGTTAGTACTACAGCGATAAACTTGTGTCGACCTATTTACACCAAGCTGATGACCGTTTGATTATCGCCGACTGGTGTCCCTAGTTTAGGCAGCTGAGTGGTTTGGGAAGACTGTTAAAGTTTGAGCCAGTATGGTTTAGGTTTTGGTGCTTGAATTTGAATGAATTTGCTTGAATTTCTGGTATTCGGTACTTTGAATTTGCTTGAGGTTTTGGGACATTGTGATCCACATTCGGTACGTGAATTTGGAATGTGTGATATTGATTCGGGGGATGGTTTGTGGTTTTCGGGACAGCTATGAGGTGTGACCATGCTATTGTGTTGCTTTGTTGCCACACTGTTCACCATGCAGGGAGGATATTGGTTGAAGGGACTGTATACCTGTTCGGTATGCATACTGCGATGCATACTGCGGACGTGCGGTGTCGCGCAGTATCGATTGCAAAGCAGGGAGGATATTGATTGTGCTTGCAATAAATACCACAGGTACGATGACGGTTACAGATACTACAGTAGGGAGTTCATATATTTAACGAGGCTTTCTCCATCTGTGTGATCCCGTGCGTGCGGGGACTGTACTTGCCTGAATTCACTTCGAGGTCTACTGCGAGGTCCGATAATATATATATACACTTAACTACGTGGTTTATATTTACATGAGGAGCGCTCCAGCACCTTGACCCTGTCCTCCTGTGTAAGGGCCAGTCATGCGCCCGAGGTTGAATCAACATCATGGTACAGCGGCGACAGCCCGCATAGGAGAATGACAACCGCAACTGTGATACGGCGTTGTCAGCAATATCGGTGTGGCAACATTCGCTAGCACAGAATTGCGAAGAAACCGCATCAGTAAGTCGATTTTTATACAATACACAGCTTATCAATTTTGACTAAAGCCAGCCAAGGCATCCTAATCTCGGTTAACCCATGCAATCGCTGTAGTCACAACGGCGATGTTTCGCGTATTAGTAGATACTGCAGACAGCGATAGTCGAGACTACTTGTCATATATCATGCATACAGCAGGGAGTCGATTTGTACGCGTGACAGCAGCGATCTTACCCGTCCTATAGCATGTGTGCGACCGTATCCAACCGTACCCGCCATACCAGGTCCTGCGTACAGCAGGAGTCCAGCCTACACGTCCTGGGTCATGCATACCTGGTACAGTAGTAAAATGGCGATTGCATCAGAGGGTCCGAAATAATGGAACCACGGGTTCGATCATAATGTCTTAGAAATGATATCCCAGAGAGGTCACTTCTCTTCTTCGCTCCCGAAACTTTGTGAGCAGAGTTGGTCACGAAATTCTTGAGACCATCTCACCCACCCAGCAGTAGTAGTCATAGGTTTTTGTACCCAGATCATTTACAGATATTAACCGCGCGCTAAGTATACGCCAGCCAAGCGTCCACTCAGCGCGGGGGGACATACGTGGCGAGTATACGCCAGCCAAGCGTCCACTCAGCGCGGGGGGACATACGTGGCGAGGACCCCCTGCCGGCGCAGGAGGCCTAATCCAATCCAATACTTACATTAAATGATCCACTGTAGGGAGACATAATACATTAGTAAAACGATATTGCCACACTACTGTGGTTCGGAATATAAAAATGCTATTATGGGAGATACGATCGGAGTGGTGCTACGATAGGGGGGGTACCCACCTTTTCACTACCGGGTTTTGGCCACTCGGACGAGTGGCTCCGAATCTGACTGAAAATTGGACCTAAACATAGTTTGTTGGCGTTGCGTAACAAAACCTCCAATGCCGGTGCATGTAGAACAACAACAAAAACAAAAATGGTTATAAGTACAGCGCAGTAAAGCAGTCACTCGGCCGAGTGGCTCCGTGCTGGTGAAACACAAGCACCTATAAATGACCCCTCCGCCGTAGCACCAGTCATCGGCGTCGGCCGCGTGTACGCGCGGTGGCTGTATCGTGTCTGCTTTAAGGGGCCGAGGGGGGCGGCCTGGACTACTCCGCTCCACCGTATTAACAAGATATGTAGCTCCGACGGGGCAGGGGTGGTGCGGGCAGTACCAGCAACCGCAGCGATGCCATAACCGTGTCAGCAATCGTTGTGTGCTAGCGATGTATCAACTGCGACTATGGCACAGGCGGGTCAACAATAGCTGTGTGTAAACCTTAATCCGCAGGAGAGCAATCGCAACCGTATCGGGTCAACTGTGTAGTGGCGGAAGGTATATATATATCCGCGAGAGAGCAACACCAGTTGTGACGCCATCACGAGTCAGCAAAAGCTGTGCACCAATAGCGACTAGCGGGAAAGCCAACCAGGGGTACATCAACCTACACTATTACCCAGCAGTGCGGTGTCGGCAATATCTGTGGATCATTCGTGACCACCGGGGGCCGCGACCAGCGGTTGGCGACCAGCGGTGAATCAACCGCAACTAACTATGAGGCAGCTGTGTCTGTCATACCATTGTATCAAAAGCTACTCGCGGGAGTGCAACCGACACAACCATATCAGTGATAGCTGTGTAACAACAACGATTTGCGAGGGGCGAGACCAGTTGTTCATTAACTGCGACTGCGACACAGCCGTGTTAGCCCCCGCCAAGTGCCAACCACGGCCGGCGGGAAACGAAACCAGCGGTATACCAACCAAGCGTTCGACACAGATGTGTATGCTATAATATAGCTGTGGATTAACAGCGAGACCCGCGGTGAAGCAACTGCGCAATTAAGTAAAACGAAGCCGCGTTAGCAATAGTATATATGCCTCGCCCAACAAGAAAAGCAAATGCGACTCGTTCCGAAGAACTTGAATTCCGTGCAACGTCAGTGCCTGGACCCACCACACGCCCACAAGACGATTGGGTTGAGAAGGGGGGGGGGGGGGGGGGGGTGTGTCGGGGGGTTGCTGTCTATTGTGATTAGAGAGGCGGGGTTCATGTGGCGGGTGACATGGGATGTTTGGCTACGAGACCGAGAGAGTGGGGGGGGGGGGGCGGTTGTGTCGGTATGCATGGAGATAAGTGCGACGTCGGCTGCGGGTACGCGCGGCGCCTGTCGAATCGAGGGTACGGGCGATGCCTGTATCACGTATGTATCATTAAATTGAGGGGGGCGGTTTGGACCACCGTTACCACCAACCCGCGTTATCCAACCATGCAGCACTGGTGGGGCAATGGTGGCACGGGCAATACCAGTCACCGCATCGAGACACAGCCGTCCCAGCCATCATTGTATATCAGCGGTAAATCAACCGTAAATATGTCACAACAGTGCTACTGTAGTAATAGCTTTGTATCCACCATGTGCGGGGGTGCGACCATAGTTGTGCTTTGTCCGCAGAAGCCGTCTATCAACTTCGATCCGCGGGCGAGCGACCGCAACTATGACGCAGCGGTGTCGGCTTTAGCTGTGTATCAACTGCGACCGGAGGGAAAGCCGACCAGAGGTATTTCAACCACAATTACGACACTTTTGTGGCCGCATTGTACTATACGAAATATGTGTATCAATGGCGATCCGAGGGCGCCGTGATCAACGGTATTTCAACCCGACTCTGAGACAGTCGTGAATAAACAGCTGTGAACCAGCAGCGCGACCAGCGGGACAGCAACCACAACGGGGAACTATGACACAGCCGTGTCGGCAGCCATAGCTAGCTGTGATTCAACAGCGACCCGAGGAGAAGAAGCCAGCGGAATACCAACCGCAAATATGTCATACCCGTGCTGGTTATAACTGCACTTAGACAGCGAAGCGCGAGAGAGTGCAACAGACATCGCCGTGTCCGCAATGTATCAACTGAGAGTAGCGGTAAAAGCGACTCGTGATCAGTGGTACATCAACAGCCACTATGGCATAACCGTGCTAGAAATATGTGCATCAACGGCCGCCCGCGGGAGCCGTGACCACTGTTGTATCAACCGCGACCCTGTCACAGGCTTGTCCGGATAGCTGTGTACTAGCAGCCCGGCCAGCGGCCAGCAGCCGCAACGACGAACTATGACACAGCCGTGACGTCAATCATAGTACCAACAGCGACCCAGGAGAAAGCGGACAGCAATATGCCAACCGCAACTAGGACACACCCGTGTTAGCCTTACCTGTGTATCGACAACAAGCCTCGAATAGTAAGTTTGGACCAAAACTATTCGAAGTGTGTCTGCACCACAACTGGCGGGGAAAGCTTGGATCTACAGGCATCGGGCTTCAGGCATGTTCGTGGGGCGTGCAACCATTCCCATATAATCCTTATCTGAACTTGGCTCGCATGCAACGGGGCAAGGGCCACAAACAGCACAGTGTTACGTTGCCCCCCGGACACGCTTACTTGTAGCACGTTTTACATCGTGGGAAGTACCTCAATCTGCATCCCTGTAGCAACGGTCGTCCCCGTCGCGGGAGTGCCTGGCAAGTCGTCACGTTATCGCCGATGAAGAGCCTTGCTAGATGTTCCACTATGTCGTTGGCGGGACTTACGCACTAGACGGAGTTAAACACACGCACGAAGTGCAGGGTGGAGACATACAGTCCATATACACTATGACCAACGTGATGTCGGGTTGAAACCAGTATATCTCGAGGCATCTGACATGTGGCCCTCCAGAAGAAGCAGCGTATTGTGCGTACCCCCCGTGAACAACATACATATATGAAGAATTACCAGAATCCTTCTCAACTTCTAATTTTCTCCCGGGTTTACGTCGTTTCTGCATCGTGCGATAGACTAGTGCAACCAACACAACCCCCTTTCCTCACTTTTATTTCTATTTGTTGGCCCGCTCGCGTATCCTTCTCGGAAAATGCAGCGCCCTAGTCCCCGTGTCGAGGTACTATGGTTGGCACGGCGCCGTAAATATGTCTGTGGTGCCCTTGGAGGGGGAGACATCCCAAATTTTCGATGGCAAAGAAGGGGTCTGCGATTACGCCCAGGAGGGTGGGGAGGTAGCGGAGGTATTCGGAGAATTCTGCAGGAAAAGCTTGTGCATGGAGAGCTGGGACTTTATCATGGACTCCGTGGCTTACAAGGTACCATCTGGCTTATCGTCAAACCAACTACGGTACGGGCCAAATATTACTCGTTACATTCTTGCAAGTCAATGATGTCTCTAATACTGCACAGGCACCCGAAAGATGCCCCACGGTATGTATTATCGAACGCAGCACGTATATGCACGACACAAAGCGGGCCAAGGCACTTGAAATGCAATCGAAGTTACGCGGTGTCAAGAGAGGTGCTTGAGATCTTCTTGTACGCCAACGACACTGTTCCCCCCGAACGAATCCCCGACCCGTTCTTGAATCTGCGCTCGATCCAGAAATTGGCCAACCCGCACGAGCAGTTTACATGCTTCATCCGCATCATGGATCGGTACCTTCGGCCCACGTCCCCACAGGAAGTTAACATCGGTAGCAAGATGCAAGACCGACTGCTGTCATTCCAGACAATGTGAGAATGGCCGTTACCTGTGACAAACATGTACAATACAGCGCCAAAAACACAAACTTGTGGCGGAGCATCATGGTCCCCAAATACTATTGAGGATAATGTCAGAATGTGCGCCGACCTCCTCTACAGAAAGCCGTCCTCCCGTTTCCTGAAACCGTTGCACATATCAACATGTCGCAGAAGCGCCTTTACGCGTCTGGATGAGGTCGAGAGAAGCACCATTCTCGAGGAACCGGTGGGTGAAATCGTCCTGTTGCTTGAACAGAACATATTGGCCAAGTTCAAGCTCACTACAGCGATGCGACAACGCGAGCAGAGGAAGCGCGTAGAAATGGGTGGGTAGCAACGACGAACCTTACCAACGCTCTATGATGCACAGCTGCGTGCGTGAAGGTGATGGGGCAATGGTCAACGCTACCACCTGCGCAATCTCCCATGCACTGTTTACTGCAGGCCGGATCCACATTCGTTCCGGTAATCGTCAGCAGCCGTCGCACTGGACCTCAGCGTTGTAGCAGGGAATGGGTGGACTGAATTCTTCTGCTGCAAAGGCCTTCCCTCACGCAGTGTATTCCCCCCCCTGCGTGAAGTGTCGTTAACACTTATAACGTTCTCCCTTGGGTGTCAAGTTGAATGCTTTGGAAAGCGAACTTACGTTCACATCAATAGTTATATAGAGTATCCAATACAATACCTATGGAGCGCGGCAGCAGCACGAGCTTTTATCGCCTATCGACCTCGATTTGTGCTAAATGACCCCACCCCCCCTCACCCCTTCAATGGCCTCCTCCTGCCGACGTTAACCCTTTCTTCCCCATTTCGTCACCCCCGAACGGCTCACCGTTACCCCCTTTGTGTTTTTTACTCCGTTGTTGTTGTGTGGCATGGCGGGACAGATATTCGTTCAGTGCGTCATGTGCCAGATGGGGACGAGGGCATGCTGGCATTGATGGCAAGCGCTCCCCATGGGAGAATGCTATCTCCGATGACCCATGCTGGCGGTGAAGGGCACAGAAAATCGATACCTCCACGGCACATGTCTATTACCGGGCAACCCAATGGGTAGTGCAGCTACGCCATGATTGTATTTGAAGGCGACCGCTTCTTCAATACCCCTGAAAGTGTTAGAGCTCGGGGGAGAACACACTGGTCTGCGGTTAGAATTGTTGAGTACGATGTAACTGTCACATCGACGCTCCGATGTTTTCAGGGGGGGGGACTCTAACAAAAAGCACCCGCCGTCGGGCCTGATGCATCCGGCAACATCAGATGCGCTGGGTGGGATACGAGATCCCTGTCTGAGTTCTCAAGGTACAAACATACGCAACCGGTGCTTAATTCGAGTATTGAGGAAAGTACTTCTGCCCACCTCGTTGCTATACATTTCTGGCCGTGTGTGAACATTTCACAGTCAGTTGTTTGTCTCCACGACATAACCCAGCGAAATTCCTGTTGCGCCGTCTGTTTCATCAAACTCGCAAAGTTCTCGTCCTCGAACGGGAAACGTATGTAGTGTCTTTTACACTGGCTGGCCCTGTACGTCGTTCGCAAGTGGTCTGAAACGGCGGACATATATTGTCCTTACACCTACCGCCCACGGCCCCCGAACGCTGCACACACCGTCACCGGTGAATCCATCGTTTCACGGGTCTCCGTAGCGTTGGTTGCGCCTACCGATGAACAGCAAGTCCGACTGTGTGCAAGTCGGAAGCTGGAGCCGCCACTTCTGTTTGTGTTCCTGCTTGGGGTGTGTTCGAACGCACCGTGAGCAGACATTATGGGAAGGACGTTTGGGTACATGGGGATTATCACTGGGGATTTTGCGTGATAAGCGCGAGTGGTACTCTGAAATAAAAACCTTCTACAGTAATTATAATCCTAATCGCGACGGCATCAGCACGTGTTTGAACTGGGGAGCGGCCAGCCATCGCCCGGGCAGAGCAAGTAGAGGCGGTGGGGTGAATCCCCATATCCCATTGGGTTGAAAAACACAGACGGCAGAAATTATTACAACAGTGACAACAGCAGCCGGCTTCCTCTAATTATTTCCGGTTGCCTCGTCTGGTGTTGCCTGGTTGTGCTTCGACTGTATCTGATGCTACACGAAGGTCGATAAGACTGGAAAAATTGTTGAGCATCACAAGCAATCGCCAACCAAAACACTTGAAAGTCGATACCGACACCAAAACGAAGGCTATAGCGTTAGCTCTTGAGCCGAGCTTTTACTATGGTATTATGTCTCTCTGTTGCGGATCACTTAATGTAAGTATTGGATTGGATGAGGCCTCCTGCGCCGGTCGGTGGTCCCACCCAAACTTTGAATTTCCTTACTGACCACTGGCGTGGAATCCTGTTACTTCACCTCACCCAAACTTACGTTATTTGTAGCAATACCTCCATGCGCCGACAGAATGATTCTCCGCGAAAGCCGGTGGGAAACCGTAGATTGAACGCGTTGGCTCAGGTCCGCCCCCGTTGCCGCTTAGCCTCCGCTACTCTCCGTCATTATTGCGCCCAACGTACGCCGCGTTGTCTCCGTCTTCGCGCCACCAATTGGAATGATCGTGTTCGTTGATGTTACTGCGAATCACTTGCTCCAGCAGCGCCTGGACGCAATGACTACCATGTAAAATGAGGGAGTGGTTCTCCAGTGCACGTATGCCCCTGCAGTACTGTGGCCATGCGCAGCGCGAACAACGCTCCGTCTCCACGGCTCCCAACTGACAGGACTACCTGGAACGGGTGCTCGCTGGCGAGATCCCACCCGATACTATGTATGTGTGGCCGCCATAACTTGTGGGCATTCCTTGTCCGTCAACACAACGACAACCTCGCTAGACTTTCGCAACGTTTCCACTCGTAGATGTGCGTCGATATAAAGTAATAAAATAAATAAACCCACCGCAGACGAAAACGTACAACCTCGTGGTCGGCACGATAACGACGGCGGGAAGACGCAATCCGACCACTACTCCCATAAAGGGCACTATGGCAGTAGGGATGTAAATATCGCCGATCGTATCCAATGGAGACACGTGACTACGGACTTTGAAAGCTTGTGTAAAAAACAAATCGCAGGGCTGCCGTGGACGGTACACCTAGAGCCTTACAACCGGCTGCGTAAAGGCACTACGGCAGCCAGAGTATACAAATCCGTGGTCCTAGGCACCGGCGGCACCCCCTCCGCGGTGTACTCGCGGGGCTGCGTAACGGCAGAAACGGCAGCGCCGTAAAACCCTGCAGAGCCTGAACGGCCCGCAAACACGCAGTGTATATGCCCCCCCGGGGAGATGGGTGGATTTACCGCAGGGGCACGAGGATGGCGGGACACCCGCGGTGTAAGTAAATACTACCTGCAATAGTGCGATCGTAGCAAAACGAGAATGGCAAGACACCACGGTGCACATACCAGGACGCCAAGCAAGCTGAATGTATATAACAACGTGACCCTCGCAAAGGCCGCCGAGTGCACACTCGTTGTGTAGCTGCCCTAGTGGCCATTCCGTGCGAAACCTATATCGCCCCCAGCCCTACGGCACGTAGGTGGAAAGTGCTACCGCGGGAAGAAGCGGCCAAATCGTTTACTCTATTCATAGGTTATACGAAGTATAGGGAGAAGTATACCTGCACCAAGTATAATGTCATAACGGGCGGCCTACCGCACAAGAAACCGCCTAAGTATATACTTACCAGGACGGTAATGGATATACATATATACGTACTGGTGTCATGTACTAAAACACCTTCCGGCAGGGGTGAAGTCATCTGTGCATAAGACATAGACCGACGTATGTGTATGCCAGATACAGAGATTTACACATGTAATGTAATAGATCATCTTCTACTGTAGCAGATGTGATAACTCATCTATATATAGACTACACGTATAGACATATTTGTATTCCTGCGATGCAATAGACCCCCTTCCAGCGGAGGTGAGGACTTGCCAATGTATAGCCTAAATAGGCAGAGCATGAATACACGTAGTGCAATCGATGTAATCATCTAATCTATACAGACCCAATAAAGAGAGAGTCATAAACTGTATGCTGTGCTAAGTCAGCCTCTAGCAGGGGTGAAGCATTCTAACTATAGATATATGAACCGTACGCTCTCTGCGCCTGGAACTTCAGTATTTCGTGAAACCGAACCAACACAGCAAACGTAATATGCAGGCGTGTGCTGTAAGCAAACGTCGAAGCAATGCTGTGTGTCCAGGCGGGCCGTCGATAAAACCTGACGTTGCACAAACAACTGCAAAGCGACTCCGAGCGCATCCTACCAGTGTCTTACGTTCGAGTACACTAGGAAAAGGGTGCGAAGAGTCGCGCAAGTGTCTAACATAAAAGCATGATGTGATACGTGGGAACCCCACGATCCTTGAAGAAAGGAGGAGTATCGCTCTTCCGAGTTCTGCATGACCCAGACAATGTTTACGACGAGCGGAGCCATCTCTGATCAGAGCGGTATGCGACGGAAAGCAAAGGCAAACAAACCAGAAAGAGGAGGGGACGCCCAATGGTAAGACCGGGCTTCGAGAAAATTGAGTGCGGCAACCAGACCCGTACAACGGGTCGCGCGATACGGGCGTGCAACTCACTATGACATGCCACCTAACGCAGAAAGGGCAACTCAGTAAGAAGACGGGAACGCCAGGGAGCTAGACGTGGCCCGCAAACCGGCGGTACCGACACCGGCCCAGAGCTCCGAAGGCACTGTGCGGAAGTCTAAAAGTCTGCAAACGAAAGACTAGAGTTTGGCGAACGTAGGCGCCGGCAAGGCGCACCTGCGGTGCACTCACTGAGACGGCAGCGCTGTAAGTCACTGGCGGCGCCCAAACCAATCTACATATGTCTACAAAGACAAGTATATACAGATGAACGCCGGAGCTGTCCACAAGCCGGAGGATTATCGTGCGACACATGGCCCAGCCCGGCAGGTACCACGTGCAAGCATAAATATCTACGATCGTAGGCATCGGTGACACTCACAATCCGTGTCCTCGACAAAACATGTCTCTGGCCGCGCTGGGAAACTCCGTAGCGCCGGCAAACCGGCAGAACCGCAAGTTTCGACGAGCGACACTCATCATAAGCGTACTCGCCAAAACAGCCGCGCTGTATGCAGTTGGCAGCGCCAGAATATACAGCCCCGCTGAAAGTGGAAGCCGGCAACGCCGGAAATGCCCGCGAATCACGGAAATATCGTGCGGCACGGCCAACGGCCATGACACCCATCATAAGCGTACTCGCCGAAACAGCAGCGCTGTGTGCAGCTGGCAGCGCCAGAAACCCGAGTCACGCCGGGAAGAAATCCCGGCCGCGCCGGCGATGCGGCAGCACCGCGAAAACAGCAGCGCTGTATGCCGCTGGCAGCGCCAGACAAATCCAGCCGCGCTGCAAGAAAATAAATAAATAAATATATAAAGCATAAGAACAAGAACAAACAAGCGAACAAACCCAGCAAAACAAAGAAAAACCAACAAACCCGCAGCGCCGGTACATCGGCAGCGCCGCCAGTGTCAACGAAAGACGGCGACACCCGTCCATACCGGCAACGCCAGAGAATCCAGCCACGCTGGAGAGAGAAACTGGCACCGCCGGAAATGCCAACGAAACACTGGGATATCGTGAGGCACGGCAGCACCCGTGACACCCATTATCAGCGTACTCGCTGAACCAATTACGCTGAATTCAGTTGGCAGCGCCAGAAACGCCAGCCACGCTGGCAGTAAAAACCGGCAACGCCGGGAATGTGGCCGTGCCGTACGAACAGCGGCGCCGTACACAGCTGGCGGCGCCAGAAACATCCAGCCACGCTGGAAAGACAAGCCGGCCATGCCGGAGATGCGGCAGCGCTGCAACCGTCGACGAAAGACAGCGGCACCTATCATTAGTGTACTCGACGAACCAACAGCGGTGTATGCAGCTGGCTGAGGCAGAAAATCCAGCCACGCTGGAAATAAAAACCGGCAACACCGGGAATACGGCCGCGCCGCAAGAATAGCAGCGCTGTAGAATAGCTGCGCTGTAGGATAGCTGTGCTGTATACAACTGGCAGCGCAAGAAAACTCCAGCCACGTTGGAAAGGCGAACCGGTCATCCCGGAAATAGGGCAGCGCCGCAAATGTCGATGAAAGACAGCGGCACCCATCATCAGCGTACTCGCCGAAACAGCCGAGCTGTATGTGGCTGGTAACGCCAGACAATACAGCCACGCTGGAAAGAGAAACCGGCAACGCCGTAAGCAAGGCGAATACCCAATACCATGGAGGGGGTAAGCCCCATGGTAAGTCTGGGCGTCGATAAGCTGAGCACAGTAACCCAACCCGTATGACGAGCCGCTCGATACTGGCGTGACGCGCACGATCACATGCCATCTGACGCAGACATCGCAACCCCATAAACAATTGGCAACACCAGGAAACCAGCCGTGGCCTGCCGACCAGCAACGCTGAGGGCATCGGGCGAAAATCTACAGTTCTGCCAAGGTAGACCCTGGCGAGCCGCACCGGCGGTGCACTCGCGGAGAAGGATAAGCCGTAAAACGACGACGAACTCCGACCGTGCGAAATCTACAGTTCTACCATCGTGGGCCCCGGCAACGCCTGTAACGCTTATCCTCAACGTACTCGCCAAACAACAGCGCTGTATACCGCTGGCAGCTCCAGATGGTATCAACTAACATAAAAATATATATATGATATATATACATATCTATATACATATATATATCTTGTGCGGCAAAGGCAACTTCCTCGTAAACAAACCGCCGAACCAGCAGCGCTGCATACCGCTGGCAACGCCAGAACAACCAGCCACGCTGGAGGGTATCCCCGGCGATGCCGGAGATGCCTGCGAAACTCGAGAATATCGTGCGGCACGGGCAACGCCTGTATCAATTATCCTCAAGATACTCGCCAAACAGCAGCGCTGTATACCGCTGGCAGCTCCAGAAGGTATACAGTAACATTCGAAAAAACAAACAAAAAAAACTATAGTATATATCTATGTATTTGTATAAATATCGTGCGGCAGAGGCAACCTCGTCGTAGACGAACCGCCGAAACAGCAGCGCTGTATACAGCTGGCAACGCCAGGACAACCAGCCACGCTGAAAGGGTATTCCCGGCGACGCCGGAGATGCCTGCGAAACTCGAGAATACCGTGCGGCACGGGCAACGCCTGTAACACTTATCCTCAATGTACTCGCCAAACCGCAGCGCATTATACCGCTGCCAGCTCCAGATAGCATGAAGAAACATTCAAAGTGTATAAACAATAAGTTTAAAATATATATCGTGGGTCAAAAGCAACTTTGTCGTAAACAAACCGCCGAAACAGCAGCGCTGCATACAGCTGGCAATGCCAGAACAACCAGCCACGCTGGGGGGGATCTCCTGCTATCATACGCCGGAGATGCCTGCGAAACTCGAGAATATCGTGCGGCACGGGCAGCGCCTGTATCACTTATCCTCAATATACTCGCCAAACAACAGCGGTGTATACCGCTGGCAGCTCCAGACGGTATAAAGTAATATCCAAAAGAAAATAAATGAAAATTAAAATAAGCCTCGCGCGGCAGAGGCAACCTCGTTGTAAGCAAACCGCCGAAACAGCAGCGCTGCATACCGCTGGCAATGCCAGAACAACCAGCCACGCTGGAGGGTATCCCCGGCTACACTGGAGATGCCTGCGAAACTCGAGAATATCGTGCGGCACGGGCAACGCCTGTTTCACTTATCCTCAACGTATTCGCCGAACAGCAGCGCTGTATACCGCTGGCAGCTCCAGACGGTATAAATTAACAGCAGCGCTGGATATAGCTGGCAATGCCAGAACGACCAGCGAAGCTCGAGGGTATCCCCGGCGACGCCGGAGATTCCTGCGAAACTCGAGAATATTGTGCGGCACGGGCAACGCCAGTAACACTCATCGTCAACGTACTCGCCAACAGCCGCGCTGTATACCGCTGGCAGCTCCAGACGGTATAAAGTAGCATTCAAAATATATAAGTAAATTTAAATTTGAGATGCCTGCGAAACTCGAGAATATCGTGCGGCACGGGCATCGCCTGTAACACTCATCCTCAAAGTACTCGCCAAACAGCAGCGCTGTATACCGCTGGCAGCTCCAGGCGGAATAAAGTAACCTTCAAAATAAATAAGTGAAAAATAAAGGGCATTTGACAAAGAGGGGGACACCCCCCATATATCGTAACAAAAGGGGGGACACTACCAAGCACCGGCGGCGAGGTTATCGTTAAAGAGGCGGTCGTCAACAACAATCCAACGGCCCAGCGCATTACCGGTATACTCATAGTCATATATCAACCATCACTCTGACCGAACAGCTCAACAGCTCATTTCCTGGTACAATAAGACTCTCCTCTCCTTTACGCCATGGTACGTACCTGATATACGCGTATACGTATACGGCGGTACCGGCACGACTACATATATATGTACAGCAGCCAGCAGTAGTACCAGAGGAGTGCTACTATCATTTGTTACGTATATATTTACGTATACTCGTTTATATATATGTTGGTGATTTTTTATTTTAGGACAACAGGGCACAAGGCGCCAACCAATGTATGCTGATCTGCTGGCCACGTTTGCCCATAGGTATGGGGCATTGGTCTTTTCGACATTAGACGTCGTCTATTGGGCGTGCCACAACAACCAGAACATGGAGTGGTCACTTACCCTTGGTTTTCTTGACACAGAAATGGGGATACCTCTCTGCATATTTACAAAAAGGGGGACATTACGAAAAAAAGGGGGACTTTCCCAAACTAGGTACCGTAGATGAAAAGGGGGATACCCTCGCGTAGGCATAACAAAAAGGGGAATATGCTCACACCCCCCTTTTGATCGCTCTCGTTCACCCGTTAAACATATGAAAAAAACAAACAAACGCTGGGGATGGTAGGGAGGTGCCATGTGAGTGTGGCAAACGCATCAGATTTTAATTTCGAGTCGATTTGACAGAGTACATAGGCTTACCCGGCGGCGAAAACCGATGTCACCCTTTTTGTAACGATACAGGGGGGTGTACCCCTTTTTGAATAATCCCCAAAAATAAAAGTTAAATAGATATCGTGCGGCAAAGGCAACCTCGTCGTAAACAAGCCGCCGAAACAGCAGCGCTGCATACCGCTGGCAATGCCAGAACAACCAGCCACGCTGGAGGGTATCCCCGGCTACACTGGAGATGCCTGCGAAACTCGAGAATATCGTGCGGCACGGGCAACGCCTGTTACACTTATCCTCAACGTACTCGCCGAACAGCAGCGCTATATACCGCTGGCAGCTCCAGATGGTATAAAGTAAATATTAAAAGTAAATACGTAAATTTGAGTTAAAAAAATATAAATAAAAATAAAAATAAAGATCGTGCGGCACTAAGTTTAAAATAAATTAAAAATAAACATCGTGCGGCACTGGGCACGTCTTAAGCAAACCCAGAGACGGGGCCATAAGCAGGGCGGAATATACTGACATCGCACATCCTGCTGCCCTTGCTGTGTAAAATAATGCCGCCCTGATGAGCATTGCATCCTTATTATTTACTTGAGCAGATGTGCGTTGAGAAATTACAGTCGCCTGCCCTGTGTCCGGGAACGGAGCCCTGCATGCCCGGTATATGCACCAAACGGTTGAGCGCCGTATACACAGTATTGTGGTGTTTATACATATATATCATATAGCTGTAACCATACTGCTGCGCGGTGACCAATCCTCAACGTACTCGCCAAACAGCAGCGCTGTATACCGCTAGCAGCTCCAGACGGTACGAGTATAACGTAATATTGAAAATAAATAAATAAATTTTAACTTTGAAATAACTAGAGTATCGTGCGGCGGAGGCAACCTCGTCGTAAGCAAACCGCCATAACAGCAGCGCTGTATATAGCTGGCAACGCCAGAAAAACCAGCCACGCTGGAGGGTATCCCCGGCAACGCCGGAGATACCTGCGAACTCGAGAATGTCGTGCGGCGCGGGCACGCCTGTAACACTTATCCTCAACGTACTCGCTAAACCGCAGCTCTGTATACCGCTAGCAGCTCCAGACGGTATAAAGCAATATTCAAAATAAGTAAATAAATTTAAGTTTGAAATAAATATCGTGCGGCGGAGGCAACCTCGTCGTAAACAAACCGCCGAAACAGCAGCGCTGCATATATAGCTGGCAACGCCAGAACAACCAGCCCCGCTGGAGGGTGCCTGCAAAAACTCGAGAATGTCGTGCGGCGCGGGCACGCCTGTAACTCGCCAAATGGCAGCTCTGTACACCCCTGGCAGCTCCAGACGGTATCAAGTAATACTCAAAATGAATTTATTTAAAATGAAGATCGTGTGACCCTGGCCACGTCGTAAGAAAACCCAGCGACGGGGCCGTAAGCAGGGCGGCGTATACTGACATCGTACGTCCTGTGGCACTTGCTGTGTAAAATAATGTCGCCTATAATGAGTAGTTCATCCTTATTATTTACTTGGGCAAGTGTGTAGATGAACGGCAGCCCTGCACGCCCGGTATATATATATATACAGCAAACGATTGAGCGCCGAATAGACGGTAATATGTATGCATACATATTTAAGCACGATAAATCGTTGAGACTGCTGCCCTCCAATGGCGCCTAGTACGTAACCAGGACCAAACCTGGTACGTACGTAGACATACTGTATCATATACTTGTGTACTACCTATTAATATTGGACATTCAAGCCTGATATAAATATACCAGCATATATCATATAGCTGTAACTATACTGCACAGTGATCATACGACGACATACCAACATATACGGCCCTATGATATACATGGGTCGTATTTTAGTAGATTCGGTGAAGATTCATCACATATATATTACCCACGATATATCCTGATACTGCTGTAGCCCAGATTCGAAAATATTCGTGTTTGAGTAGATTCGGTGAAGATTCATTACATATATATCACCCACGTTTGTTTGTTTTGTTCTTTTTCCCCCTCCCCCCCACCGCCGCACCATTGCACCACCCCTTCGGGATGACGTGTCAATGTGTTGTCTCTGCGGTCTTGTTTGTGTGAGTGTTTGCTTGTACTTTTGACTTGTCTCTTTGTCTTTGTCTTCGTCTTTTTCCCTTCGTTGCTTTTGATCTTTTGAAGTTACACTGCTCGCAGGCCGGGGGTACATCAGTCACACGGGACCATAGTTCCCTTCCCCCGTATCATGTCTGCGTTTATAATCGGGGTGGAGGACTCGATTTGTTTGCCTGACCGGTGTGAACCCGGCACGGAACACCCCGGCATCATAGGGGCACCAATATAGAATCAGGGGGCGTGTACCCCCGATTGGTGATGTTGACTTTTCCATTTTTATTTTTACCTTCACATAGCGTGTAGAGGGGAGCGGAGGGCTCCAGACTATCTGTTTTTGACTGGCTTTGATCGCTTTGCGGACCCTTCGGGTTCCACTTTTATTTCAGTATACCTTTTTTGGGTAAGTTAGCCTGTGACCACGGGAATCGACCGTGTCAAGTGTTGGATTAGTACGGACAGATGGAGGTACTGGATAGAGAGACCGGCACGGTTTTTAATGTGAAGACAACAACAACAACAACAACAACGATATATCCTGATACTGTAGCCCAGATTCGAAAAGATTCGTTGTGCACCCCAACCATTATATGTATTTGCTGGGCCTCTTTGCTCAACCAGTGCCCGTGATACCCGTTAACCGAGTCAGTACGTACGCGTTGAACACGCGCGACCAAAGATGTCGACATGTCAAGCAGGGCAAAAGATGCGATGTCAAGGTGTAGAGCCGAAGTGTTCCCTACTAAAACCTAGTAGTTTGGTGTCAGTCCCGACATGTCAAGGCAAAACTGCTGTCTGTTAAGGGTTGAAAGTCCTGCCACCCAACATCTTTGGTACGTACGCGTTGAAAACGTACGAGATGAGGGCCTCATGCTGGCAGAGGGACATAATTTCCATTCCATATCGAAGCTAGACTCCAGCCAAAGGAGTCATCCCCGGCCAGTAGGCTTCAGCAAGTTGGAAGAGAAACAGAACGCGGCGGCGTGCGATAGTCCACTATTCATAGACGTGTCCACTACGCCGACCGACAGGTCACCACCGCATGGTAACCCTCCCGGGGCCACGGAATGGTGACCCTCCCGAGTCGGAGGCCACCGAAACATCACAGGCGTAGAGTAGGAACACATGACGTATAGTAACATTATCGTTATCATAGTATCGTTATGATAATGCCGATTAACAAATACAGTAATCCAGCCTGTGTCCAAGAAATATCGATGCGAACCGTGCATCTCACACTAGCTTCCACTGAACCAACTCAAAGGTATGGTGATATGCATATAAAAAGAACGGAACAAACACAATTTGTCCTGTCCATGCTGCCCGATAAATATCGGTTCGAACCGGGCATCGCACACCTACTTCCAGTGAACCAACGCAAAGGTATAGTGTCAGGTATATAAAAGAAAACCAACCTCACCCCTACTGCTGTACGAGTAGCTGCGAATGGCGAGATAAAGAGGACAGGGCTGCCGGGAATATTAGCTCAGTTCCATATACCAATTAGATTCCATGGAGGATGTTATCTCGGACCAAAACGACTTTGTATGTCTCATGTATAGACCAGGAAGTCAGTTCCAGCACCACCCTTGCCAACCTGGCGCGGTGGCTCGCGAAAGGCCACTAGACGTGGCAGCTATGCTCGACCAAAGGGTGACCACAGGATAAATTCCCGAGTCGGAGGCTACGGGAACATAACAGGGTCCTTGGCTTAGAGTGGGAAACACATGACGGACAGTAGTATTGTCTTATTGTCGTTCTTATAATACGGATGTCGATTCGAACAGTTCCTCGCACGCTGACCTCCAGTGAACCGACTGCGGTGTATTGTCAGGCATATAAAATAGTACCTACTGTATACTTCTGCGTCTCAAAATTAATACCAAGGTTATACTCGTAGTTAGAGTAGACTTTTGGGACAAGCGAAAGGAAGAGGACCCGGGCTGGCCGGAAATATAGTCCCTGTTCCATATACAACTTAGACGCCAACCGGTCAGAAAGCCCTCTCCAGAAGAATCACCGCCGAGCAGAGATCCCCGAGACGAGCCTCCTTGCAAACCTGGCGCGACGCGCGAAATGCCACTATAATGTGGCAGGTATGCTCATCCGGACACACCGGATGTGTATCTACAACAGTATCACCTCACGTATCAGCAATAGGGAGCAGCTATAGATACCCGGTCGTTTGATCGCAGGCGCTGCAGGGTAGGTACTACGCCGTAATCAAATGCGCTCTGGTACGTAGGATCACCGGTATATGATACTTACGGCAGCGATTAATAGCTGGACACTCTATCAAATGGTGTGCCCAAGAGCCTACAACGCAAACTAATGAAAATCGCACGATGCGAAATTACTCAAGCCGAGAAGAGCGTACTTCGAGTGGGTGCAGTCGGTGCCCAGGGGTCCGTCGCCAGGACAAGCTCCGGCGCCCGAGCAGCCAAGGGCGGCGACTGCATCTATCTGTAACTTGCTATAGCCTCTTAAATGTTTCACTCGTTCGTCGTATTTTATCGAGGTTGACGGGGAGATAAGGCGCAAGTGATCTCCCTTCGTACAGTTCTCCAGTGAATAGCATCGAAGGTGTGGTTCCAACATGTGTTCCAGATTTTGGAACCATATTCTTAGATGTCGATATTACTATAAGTATTCTTCGTAGGTAGTATCGTGGAGCACGTTATCCATTTTTCCAATTGGGAGGCCGGCGGCAGTTCACTTGGAGGAATCGCGATTGACGGGAGAGGCGAGGGGCTGAAATTTAACAACGGGGGGGGGGGGGGGGGGGGCAGAAGGATTATAGTTGTACCTTCATGATTTAGAGGCGCACTCTACCAATGTATTGGGCGTATGTTGGTACCGTAGCATGGGAGACCTGCATCGCATGAACCGCCATGAGAATATGCCGTCCGTTACGTTCGCTTCCCGGCGAGTGTTCGGGATATCGTACCAATAGTAGCGTGTCCATACGAATGCCACACTGTCTCAACACCAAAACGTGTCGACGAGCGCCCTCAGGGGGCTGCTCTTACTCGCGTTCAAAGTTGTGGAACACTATCGCAAAGCCCACAACATACTATGATGCACGGAAAAGGAGCTTCTCTCCTTGCAATGGCGTGTGGTGCAACGATGGCATGCGAAGGTCGACGATTCTCCGGAGATATGAATACCATAGCGTATGATACAACACGAGCGAATGCTACCGTATACATTCCGTGAGTGTTCGCAATAATTGTACAACACTCGGCCGTGCTCAACGAAACTGCTGTAGGGTTTCGTCGTTTACTCCCACGCAACAGCGCTCGTAGTCATGTTATTTTACAACCAGCTCTAGCCAGAGGGCTGCCAGGTATACTCTCGATAGAGATACTCATGCAAGTGCCTGCGTGTTTCTGTTTCTATACCGCCAGTATACATGTGCGTACTCCGCACGGTGTTGTCAAAGAAGGACGTCTACTCTACAGTAGCACTACCGTAGTACCATATGTATAGGTACCAGATTGACATTTTCCCGGAATAATTTCACTTTTCACATCCGGCCGCGGGTCTTTTCTCGCGCTATCGGCTGCGGGGCACGCAGAGGGCCCGCGTGTACGCCACGGCGCAAGTGCGGGTCCCGGCCAATGCCCGTGGGGCGTGCTCTGGGCCTTTAAGTAGCAAATTCTGGCAAATACCCCAGGAGAGACGTTCCGACTTGACACCGCCTCGCAACTATTATGAAAAACCTTTCGTACGACTGTTTTTTTATCCGGGTATGAATTAGAGTTGTAACCCGGCTGGGCGAGAACCGGGTACCCGGTGCCGGGTACCCGGCCCGGCCGGGACCGGAACCGAACCGGTCCAAGTCTGCGACCCGGCGGGTATCTGTGCCCCGGGTACCCGGTTCTACGATATACGGAGCCCCTCAAAACGTACGAAGCCCCTGAAAACTTGCTGCTCACAGCTCACAGCTCACGGCTCACAGCACACAGCACACCGAGAATACCCAACACACGACACACACGATACTCTTACCAGCCGCTGGTGGCCCTCCTATACCATAAAGTTGTAACCCGGCTGGGAGAGAACCGGGTACCCGGTGGCGGGTACCCGGCCCGGCCGGGACCGGAACCGGACCGGTCCAAGTCTGCGACCCGCCGGGTATCTGTGCCCCGGGTACCCGGGTACCCGGGTATCCGGGTACCCGCATCAATATACATTATATTCTCCTCCGCTGTCTGTCGGTGACGGGATTTGCCGCATGAAATTCGAGCAATCGTACTCGGAGTAGGATTTTGCTGATGACGAGCGCAATAGGCAACAAGGGTATGACAACAGTATCACAGGTCAGTATCATGTATCATGTATCAACGAAAACAAAACCCGGTCTAACCTATGTTCTTTTCACTTTGCCACAAAGTAGAGATATCCACCCCCCTTGCCTTCCGTATTTGTCAAGATTCATCGTACAGTAAGAGACAAAATCAAGTCTTGTTCTCCCACCTACCTCCTTACCACGTCGTTTGAGTACCTTTCCGCTTTCAGGCCGGCAAAAGCAAGCGCGGGGGGGGTAAATGCGGTATGATACCCCGGGTATCCGGGTACCCGGGTCCTCCGACCCGCCGGGTACCCCGGCCGGGCCAGTCTTAATCCCTCAAAACCGGGCCGGGTACCCGGTCCAGAATTCTGAGGCCGGGTCACAACTCTAGTATGAATTTTGATGGTTCGTTTTTGGCCCGCCGCATGAACGGAACACACACAGTACGCACCACGCACGAGACAGCAAGGACCACACCGACATTGAACGAGGCATAAATTAAGCGTCGTGCAGCAGTAGTTGATACCATGTTGCATGCGTCTGCTCTCTCTGGGCTGTGTACAGCAGTAGAGCAGTTGTACGAGACGCTTGCAAAATCACATGCGCATTTTATGTAAATTTATGAATTTGGTTCCAAGATTTTGGAATCTACGTAGAGTACATACACAGATCTACGAGTACTATGTACAGCAGTACGAGTAGGCATATTATATTTACCTCTCTCGATCTACGTGAACGATAGGCCGATCTACATACGTACGAATACGAATATTTTGGTGCAGCAGTAGTAGTAAGAAGCTGCAACACACAGTAGCCGCTGTTCAGATTGTTGCCTTTGTGACGGCTGTGGTGTCCTGTTTGCGGGCGCAGGACCCGTAGCACACAGCTAGCAGGGGGGATCCAGCAGGTCTAAAATTGTGACAGCTACGAATTACTGCTGTGTTCACTCTTTCTTTGTGTATGCGTGTGTGCATGTTTGATGTATGCGATACCAGCAAAACTTCCCCCTTTGATTTGACGTACCCACGCAGTACAGCAGCGATTGAAAACAACAAAACAGCCAATACCCGTCACGGGTATGGGTAACACTTCATACTCGCCGATAATTTGGGCCCCGGGCACCCGGGTACCCAGCTGTTCGACGGGTACCCTTAGACGAGTACTCGGCTGCTAAACGCGTACCAGGGTACCCCCCCAAAAGGTAGTAAATACTCTTATCTAGGACCAAGTCGGGACTCGTCAGGCAACAACTCTGTCATAACTATATTGTGCATATACTCATCTGCACAGCGTAGAACAGCCGTGATACCTCGTTGTGTACTATTTATTGTGTGCACACTCTGCTCTCCAGCACAACAACTAGATATAGCTGTGTGTGCTCTGTGTACTCAATCGTGGTGTATTGTTTATTGTATGTGCTCTGTGCTATGCTGTCGGTACTGTTTTGTATACAGCAGTCACTTCTTCTGTTGGACCGGTAGTGCGTATTCTAGGTCCGCTCTGTGTGTATAGTCTTCGTATTGAACTATTTATAGTCTATGTACTCTGCGTGATATGTGCTGCTGTAGTGTGGCCTGGCTGGCGAGATGTCAATCTCACAGGTTGTCTGCCCGGCCTCGCCCGGATTATCAGGGTGTTTTGCTTCGTTTTTGTTCGCGCTGTGCTGCCTCCTCCTCGAGGTTTCGAGGCCGCCACGTGCGTGTTCGCCAGCGCCCAGCGGATGCTTTGGGGAGCCGCTTGCTGTCCATAATCGGTGTACGCAGCAGAGTCAGCTGTATGCCCTTATACCGGTCCTGGGGTACAATATACCGTTGCGTGGATCACACACGAAGTACCTTTATCAGGCGCATTTACTACAAAACAGTACTCGTAGCCACGACAAAAAAAATGTTGCAGATCGTGATTTCACATTTTTTTAGGTTACATCACAACACCTTGTGTACCGGTCGGTTTGGTTTACTGCATATTAGCTCTTCCAAACTATTTGTGTTTGGGTATGTGCTTCTACGCGTCAAACCGCACAACAAAAAAAACGTTTCATATTTAATAGTTTCAGGTGCGGGGGTGCAATCTGGGCAAAACAATAAAAAAATTAGATTGCATTTGCAATTTTATATTATTTCGTACCAGAATTACAGAGTTAATTATTTTTTTCGGAGTTTGGGCACACGAAATGGCGTCGCGATTCACGAGTTGTTCGTGGATCTACTCGACATAACAAACCACCATTCAACACAAATACTCGTAGTAGTGGATGCCTGCAGTTCACAAACTATGGGTCAAGAAAAACGAGCTTAGGTGGGCACGAACAAAAAAACTTCGGTTTTAAAACAAAGCTCACCAGTGTGGGATCGACTTTTAAACCCTACACAAAATAGCTAGATCGACGTCGGAAACAAAATAAGTCGTTGAGCCTGGACAACGAACTAAAGTTTTTATACACCGGTAGCCCACTGTACCTCAGATACGACATCGTCTCGTGACATATTTTTCGTTAGCAATGGCGGTCGCTACGCACTACTTTTTCCTTTAAAAACAAGACAGCAGTCTAATATACCACATGTTTGCTCAAAAAAGAGAACTACTCGTATGAAGCATGTGCGATCTCTTTTCGACTTGCGACACCCCCGGGATTTCAAGTGACCAACATCCCGAAGGGGAACCTTGTAGTATGTACGAGATCTCTCATGTAAAAAAGCGCCTCATGCCCGAACGTAAACAAAGGAGGTGCACTCACAGAAGAATTAGGATGCCAAAATCATGACGTAGCAGGATAATCCCTTTTGGCTTCCAACCCAAGGATAGATTGTATGAACATCGCCAAAAATACGACGAGGTGGAATCCGATCCAGAGATCACGACGAGGACGGGTGCCCTCGCCGCTATCTCGAACGCGTATCTCAGGACCGATGCTTGCCAGAACAATGCTAACCACACGCCAGCGTTCAGGAGAGCCGCTACCATCAGAGCCCACGAGGCGGCATGCATCGTGGTGCTCGAGCCGGAGTGCAAGCAATATTCTGCCTGTAAAACGACCCTCAACACGACGCCTGCTCGTGATCTGGGGCAAGACCCCAAACGGCCCCATGAAAAGCATACCAGGTAATAATTACAGATATTTCAAAAATAATCTCGCCAAAGTTGAGTATCAACCATTCAATCGGTGAATCTCACAGCTGAAATGTTTGTGGTTAAAGGTAAAAACAATAACACCAGGTGTTAAAAAAGGTCAAAAGCCCCCAAAAAATGGTATACCTATTAATAGGCGTTTTGAGCCATTTATAGGTGCACTAAAGGTTGCACTCGGCACTATACTTCCTGGTCCTCCCTCTGATTGGCCAGCGCCCGATTGTACCGGTTGTTGGCAGAAGCATTCCAGGTATACTTCTCCGTGGCAACTCGACTTGCGCTTCACTTATTTTTGGCTTCGATTGTACCCATAAATGGCGCACTTAAACCCCTTTTTCGCGAAACTGGACTGTGGCCACAGGGCCGTCGGGACAAGGTGACCCGAGCTGTCAACAAAAAGCACGGACATGTTGCGAAATAGTGTTTTGAGGGGGAACATGTATGGTAACACGGAGTACCGTAAACTCAGTAAAAACCCAGTAAGAAACTGTGCTGTTGGCTAGGAGAAGCTTTTTGTCTTAAGCAAGATATCTTTGTGTAGGCACAGGTTGGACCATTTATACGTACAATTGAAGCCAAAAACAGGCAAAATCCATCTTGGGTAGCCACAGAGAGGTGTACCTGAAATGTTTCAGCCAGCAACAGGTACGGTCGGGCGCTGGCCAGTCAGAGGGAGGACCAGGAAGTATTTTACTGAGTGCAATATTTAGTGTACCTATAAATGGCTCAAATTTCCTTGATATACCTAATTTTGGCTTTTCTCTTTACGAAAAACGTAACGCCATTTTCATACCGGCACAAATTACATATTTTGATGGCCGTTTCGGATCATGTCCCAAATCACGAGCATACACGGGGTTGCCAGTCACTTTCCAGGCGGCATATTGCTTTCACCCGAGCTCAAGCACGGGCATGCATGCCGCATTGCCGGTTCTTGTCGTGGTCGCTCTCCTCACCGCGTGCGTGTGGTCAGTACTGCTCTGGAAATTATGGGTCCTGAGACATGTGTTCGAGATAGCGGCGAGGGCACCCGTCCTCGTCGCGATCTGTGGAGTGGCCGCTCTCCTTGTGTCGTTAACCTTGTTCGTGCACTGGATCCTTCTGTTGGACGGCAGGGGAGTGCCCTGCTACGTCATGCTTGTGACGTCCTATTTCTGTGAGTACTGTACCCTTCTGGTATCTTCCGAGGTCGAGGCGTGTTTTCGTGATATATTTATATATAGCTGTCGAATACTTGATTGAAGCTGCGAACCTGGCATGATACGTACGAGTACTGCAACAGTGCAGTACGTACTTCAGCATAGAGTATCCGACCTTGTTCTTTCAGGACCTCGTACTCTCAGTAACGACGGCAAATGCGTTGGAGGGCTCATGAAATACCAGCTCTATCGAGTACTTGACCTCTGGCAAGAGCAATATTATATAGATAAAACCAATCGTGCAAGGTTGTGTTCTGGAGGGTTTGTGTATTCCGGGTAAGGGTATGGAACTCGTAGGCACGTACGGTTATTGAAGTCTTACGGAAGTTCCGGGTAGGTACACGAATGTTGTACCCGTATCCGAGTATTTTTAAACTAGCATACCCGTACCCCCGGTACGTGCTACGGGCGTACGTAACTTACAGAAGTTCCGTGTGCGGGTTCGAACGCCGTACATAACTTACAGAGGGCACAGTGTAGTACCCGGGAAAATACCCCCGGTGGTTAAGGTTCTGTACACATCTTTTCACTTACAGAAGTTCTGGGTACGGGTATGGAGGTCGAACTCACAGAAGTTCCGGGTGCGGTATGGACGTCTTACAGAACTCACACAAGTTTGGTAAACGAATGTCGTATATACTCGTACCCGTACCCGTACCCGCTTTTTCCAAAGGGCTTATCCGTATCCCGGGTACAGTGGAGGCCCGCATTCAAGAAATACCAAGTATTCGGGGGGACATAGTAAACAGGACGTACGGTACACACAATAATCTATATATTTACGCTCGTACCAATTTTTACTGACAATATTATTTGGTCCTATTTACAGCGGTCGCCCGTAATGGGGAGGCTGACATTGTGAAACAAAATAGGAAATTGGGTGTGCGAAAGGCAGCTCAATCCCGGCAACGAAAATAGGAAATAGCCGAAGTGAGAAACAACAGTGATTGCCGTCCACCCAACTTAGGAGGCGAGGTCGCTCCGGAGCGTGGCACGGAATAAGAAACGCCAAATGTTAAAACGTCTCAGCCGCGCGACGAGTACCGCACAGAAAAGTACGCCAGCAAGTCTCATTACTCATCATCCATCACAGCGACAGTTGTATCATTATTTTCCGACAATTTCATCATCTGTGGAACGTCCCTTGATAGGAAACAAAAAAACAAAAAATAAACGTGGCAACATATCGAAGGGCAGGTGCTCAGACTTGCCTTGAGGAGAGGGCGAGGGGGTCGGGCCGGGCGCTGACTCCCCATGCCCGCAACGTGGAGCTTTCATATCAGTGGGGGGCAAGTTGGTCCCCGTAGTGTTAGTCTATACGTGCAATAGGTAGAGTGTATGTCATGCCTGATCGAGGTATCTTTGAGTTACGCCAGTGTTATTTTGTTCTTCGCGCAGCTCGTGGTGGATACAGCAGGTTGTGGCTTCAGCCGTACCTGCAACGTTCTGCGCATTGTTTTTGATTGGCGAAGTAAAGAGGGCGCTCGTCAGTTGCGGCTGACCTGCACAATGTCAACGTAATAGTATGTGGTTCTCGCGGTACGTGTAAACCAGAAACAAGACACGCTGAAAACGGTTCGATACAAAGGAAACTAGAAATCCTCATATAAGAAACGTGGCAACTGTTGCCGATGAGGGCACACGAAAAACGACTTGGAGCCTGGACACCAATCTGACGTTTCTTATCAGCGGGCCCCAACTACGGGCGAGCAAACTTACAGAAGTTTCGGGTACGGGTATGGATGGATGTCGTACAAAACGGGTACTACCCGGCAAAATACCCCGGGTATGGTTATGTGCGTACCCTACACTTGCAATCTTGAAAACCTGGCAGTCGTACGTGTAGTATCATATACCCCGGTACCTGATATAGCTACAGATACGAGAGTCAGCGTCGGCGCGGGGTGCGATAGTTTCGGTAGGTATGGATATCAAACGAAAATCGAATTCGATACAATATCGATAAACAAAAAATCCTATCTGTACAATTCGATTTTCGATACCAAGTACTGTACTGTGTCTAAATTTCCGTTCACGGTAATATCACCAAAACCCACAATACACAGATGTGAGGGCATGGAGGACAATATGCGTTCGATATGGTATCGAAGTTCAATACTTTGATATATCGAAACGTTTTGATACGATGTCCAACGCTAGCACTACTTTACGAGTAGTGACCATCAAATACCTGGCGTACCGGCATCGTTTTATGTTATGGCTAGGATTTCGATCGCTTTTTCAATGGGGTTGCTGTCGTCTGAAATGCGCACCATGCGACACGCGGCTAGCATGGCTGTTGTGGTAGCATGATGTACATAAGTCTCACGACTTTTTATAGGTATGTTCTGCTTCGTGTTGCCGTGCAGTTCTACTACTGCTGGTGGTGATTCTAACACTATTGCCGAGCACATGTGTGTGCTGCATCATTACCTGCAAACAGTCCTATACCACCGCATGCATTTCTTAATTCGTTCGGACGATCTGCTGTATCCAGATTGTGCCGATCCGCCATTGGGGCGGAGATGACCATTCTATACCCTAGTCACGTAGTATATGTACGTGCGACCATTTTTGGTACGGCCGCATGCAAATCCCCCGATTCCGTTAGGGTTGCCAATTACGTGTACGACAACGATCGTTTCCACACACAAGTGTCAATATTAATGCATTGTAGCTAGAATACCCGTACTCGTGTAACATACCCATATCGTCGGCAAATTACGTCCTGCGGAGAAACGTCGGTCTTGGTATGCCATCGGCACCACGTGCAATTGTCATAAGGAGGCAGCTCGATTTCGCCGCTTGTCAGCTTCTCCTGCTGTGGTTGCGTATATACGTCTAAGGGGGCGATAGTGTGTCGCAACTTTGACGTTGAGTACGGGCTTCTCTCTGCGAGAAACCGCCGACATGCACCGGCGTAGATTTAATGTGGCATTCGTGCGGCGAGTAGATCGAGGACTCTTCATTTTTGTCAGACTGCGCGCACCGCAGACAGCACAGCTCGCCACCAAGTTGCCCACAAAAGGAACCTCAACGTCATGTTGAAGACAGCTAGCGACAGGGCGCGAGTAGTGCACGTTTAAGCCACACTGTACACCTCGCTGTACGCCCGACGCGCTCTTTGTTATGCGAAACAAAACGAGTTGCCGAAGGCATCAAACAGCGACCAGAACCGTTCTCGGGCTACGACGTAGATGCCTACTGTAGAGGCATGTAACAATCGCCCTCAGTGTCAATCAAGGGCATGGTTATATCCCACAACCCACAGCGGCAACCTTTGAAGTAGATATGCCGTTAAAGACAGGGTTAGACACGCATACCCCCCTGCAGAAACCGGAATCAAACCATAACCCGGTAGTGGTGGAACAATGGCCGTTGCCGCCCATGAGTCAAGTCTCGTGCTCCGAAAGCAAATACGAGAGTGTGCCAGCATTATCTACACCTGAAGCCACAGCGTAACCCCCACGCAGAGAGAATCCGAGAGGGGGGTTGGTGGGGAGGTTCTATCATCAATATACGCTGTCGATGCGACCGGTCACTCTCGAGGATGAAATGTTAGGCCTGTGCCGTCATGGCACCCAGAAGGGGAGAATATTAATGGCGGTGTTTTGGCCATGACGCGACGGACGGATCGCCCGCTTGATAACCGGTTCCCCACATTGTATCCTACAGGCTAGACTGACAAATGTGTCGCCGACACCCAGAAAGCGCCTGTGGATGAGATTCATAAGTTTAACAAGCAAACGGTTTCTCCAAACTCTCGCCATCCGGTTCTGCAGGGTTTTGTTAGGATAGCAGAAATCGGCCGGATAATTTGCTCAATACGGGGTCCGACACGATCCTAGGTAGCTGCTCTGCGTTGCTTTTGCTGCAAAGAGGCGAGCACACTTTCCGTCGGAAAGCGTCTACGAACAGTAGAGGTTCTCAATGACATATTGTGCCGTCGACCATTGGGGAAAATCTAAAGAATGTCTGCCAAACGACCATAAAACCAGATGCCGATTAGTATTTGTTGACACCAAACGCGACGGAGGTCACCATCGCGTTTTCATTCATTGAAGTAGAGGACGACGCATACATTATCTAGATATTCGGAAGGGGTATTGCGTCTCGTTCGGACGATGCGGCCGTGCTCGCTACTCGTCTCGCCGGGCAATGGGTGCTGACACCCTTAATCAGGACGTTTTTGCCAGCATCAGCCGTTGCTATGTGCCCGTTGGTGCGTATAGCAAGATACATAAGGCAGAACAGGCGATGTTGACTGTGGAGTTCCATGGGTAACGGGATGCGGGTATTGGGATGTCGGGCTTTGAATGCGCCGATGTCGTTTATACTTGACTCGATGACTTGACATGGACTTGGCTTCATGAGAACTGCATGAAACTTGAAGGAACTTGGTATGGCTGAATGACTTTGGTAACACGTCTGTGAGCGCTCTCTCCACCTGCTGGGGTTGACGAGGGGCTCTATAGAGATATATACTACACATATGAACAGCCTTTTTCGTCTTCGCCCAGCTTCTCCGCTCCACTTGATACAAAAACTCCAGGCTTTACGGTCCAATCAGCACCATGTTTCGCAATCAACTATGGGAAATGGATGTGTTGCTCTTGGTCGCCCCCCGTAACCATGTACACATAACACCTTTCAGCTACTTCCACTGACATGGAAGGCACGTTCAGCAAGTCCACCAACATTCGGTATTTTCGGCATGATCGACCCTTCTGGATCTCACTCCTGCATCGAATTGACGTCAAATCACCGCCTTCCTAGCCTGGAAGTATTGTTTGTTGCAAAAAGTGCATCGGCCAAGGTCGTTTCCGGGCCGTGTGGGTGGGTCGAGTCGGGAAATGGTTCTTCCTGTTCTACTGTCGATTTTGTCCTCCACTACCGAAGTTCCTTCTTTGCAAGATCGCAGTCCCTGTCCGTGCACGTATATAGTACATTTTGTTTCCGTGTCGTACGACTCCTTGCATTGTAGTGCGGACACCAAAGCTCCCCCCCCCCCGAACCGAGCAATGGCCGATGATCTGGTCGTCATTTCTTTGCCGTCGCGTTTCCCATCGGAATCCTCAAAAGGGCCAATTGCTAAAACGTTTCGTGGTAGAATGCCACATGTGACAAGTTGGATGTGAACCAGCGGTCAAACATACTGCATATTTGGAGACACAGATGCGGTTGCGGTCAGGGAAACTAGTTGCTTCCCTTCTGAAATCACGTTAGCCCTGTTTTGTCGCGCATAAGTATCGTCAAACAGAGAATGAAATTTTTCTCAAGCGAATCTGACGTTTCTTCTCGCCGTGCGCCGTCCCACCTTCCCTCGCGCCAAAGGTATGGCGGCCTGCATGTTTCCGTACTGCCTTCGAGCTTTGAAACTCGTGGTAGCCTACAATACGCAATACCGACTGAAATACGCTCGGTACGTCAAGGACAAGAACATCTTGAAGATGTCTTTGGTGATGGTGACAGGAATTTCCATCACAACCCTGCTCATCTTCATATACATGCCTGAACGCTACGGCAGGTACGCTTGTTTGTGAGGTTGTGTGCGCTCATGGAGATTTGTTTATAGAGATTCTCATCGATTTCAGCGTGTGCATGCCGCGGTATGGTTAAGGTGCAGTGAGATGATCTAACGAACAGGGAGGAGGTTTGTTACCCCAGCCTTGTGGTCCTGTGGTCAGCCGAGAGTAGACTAGAACAAACAAGCATGGATGGGACCACTGGCTGGGTGTACAGGCCTGAACTAATCCAGTACTAAATTCAGAGTTGTCGGAGAAGGGGCAGAATAAATCTACCGGACGTTGCGCTCAATCAGCCGCTTTTCCGCAACTGTGCACGTCTCATCAATACGTACGATTTTAAAGCTATCGGAGTCCGTGATATAACACGTCGATTTTCCACTCACCGATGTACCTGCACGTTGCCGGGTGGCGGAGGACAGGGATCAGTATGGCTGTTTTTTCTTCAATGAGAGGCGGGCGATTGAGCTCACTCTCCTTCTCGGTGTGGCGCCGACGATCTTCGCCGTGGTCCAGCTGATGAAAGTGCGCGATGTGTTTGGTATTGGGCCGGAGATCATCCGTGTGATCATACCCATTTTGCTCGGTGTAGGTACGTTGTGTCACAAGCTCGACTTGCAAAGGTTAACCAGGATGTACCGCTGATGGTACAAACTACGCGTAGCGTATTCCAGACCGGACTCATCTGATTACGGCGGACGTTGGTATCCAACGATAGCCTCAAACTTACCAAATCGTGTGTTATACGGTTGTCGCCTGTTGTAGAGTTCGAGACGGGTCTGTCGACAGATGCTGCGTGGTACATGTATGGTGGGCCTCGGAGGTGGACACTGTTCGAGGTCTTGAATGTATCTGAGTATATGTTGTGTTCGACGTTGTGTGGCATGTTTGTGAATTATGTCAGTCGGGGGCCGGCCGTGATTTTCACAGGAAGTTTGTTTCCATTTTCGTCGATCAAAAATCGTCAAAAACCGATTAACAACATATTCGGGTTCAAGCTCTGAGGTCTGGCATTGTGTGCTCGTTGTAAACGGCGGTAAGTGAAAACATCAACCAAACACCATCGGTGGGTACCATGCGAGTGTTGTATATGTTCAATAAGCCCGTTTACATCAACGTGGTTTTTAGTCCGCTCATCCATCGTTTGTTTTTACACTTGATTCGCTTGCTGCAGTCTCCCAAATGACAATTCAGGAGCTGCTGTACTACGCCGTTCTTCAGGACAATCACATAGTTCACTTCTTCATGGAGCTGATTGTACTCGTTTGCACGTCCAATATGCTATTTTGGAGGTGAGTGGCGAGATCGATATACAAGGCTTGAACTTGCTATTCCGTTCTTATCATACAAAGCAGTGTACATGGCAGGCTACTAATGACGAATTGGTCCCTGTGTGCGAAACCGGATATACGCTAGGTATAGAGCTACACACATGATTGTGAGGCGTCAAAACATGCCGTCCACGATGTTTTTGTCTCTGGGTGTTTTTTTGTTACGTCAAACATGGCGAGAGTCAGAATTGCAAGTTTTTCATGTTTGGCGGCAGACAGTTGTCGCAGTTAACCGAGTATCTTGGACCTATCATCACCATAAACACCTTTCGTGGGCACTGGTCCCGGCGCACTTTTAGCTTTCTTCGTACCGAGCTATGTAGGCATGCCCTTCGGTGTCCACGCCACAAGTAGCCTTGGAGGAGGGCTAACGTCAACAAACTCGACAAAATCTGCGCGAGGAGGCGCTGCAGGAGTCCACCACGCGCCCAGCGTCTATCTTCACTCGAGGTCCTGGCGGACATGATTCGGCAACACTGTTCGCCGGTGATGTTTCTCTATTCACTACCTTTCAGTTACTTGGGTGATCCCGTACTCCGGCTCTGGTGGTTTTGTGCCGTCTCCACTTCTCCTGGAATATGACTCCACCCAGCGCGCAGGGTGCTCGTACGAGCATGCGCCATGCATGGCTCCTTCCTTTCGGAGGCAATTTCTATAGCCCCCACGTTTTGGAGACGATGTGTGCCGTCGGTACCATTCTTACATACAACGACCGACAAATATTTGCTTCGATGCTCTTCCCGGTTCCAGAACTCCTTCCAATACATTCTTCACGAGAATGCGCCCCATATAACTCTAACGAATACTGTTGAAGAGAGGTTCCTCTACCGCGCAGTAGTAGCCAATGGTGTCGATGATTTGCAGCCAGGCATATGACAAGTCGTACGTGTAGCGTGCGTATCCTTCTTACTTGCCTACTGTAGCCATGTAAGTAGCTGTTCAACAAACCTATTGGCGACGAATTTGCAGTTCGATGAACAGCAGTTAGTTGTGCCGCCATGGAACCTCGATTAACAGCTCACAGTTGACAGCTGGATTACACCGATAATGTTTCAGCGAGACACTCTCACAGTCCAGAGGAACGGGAGTGTCTGCGCACCCCCGCTTTTGCCCACGCTTTCCTTTACCCCCTGCATGTGAGATCTCTACAATTCACAGTGACTAACCTCGCCTTGCCAAGAGAACCGCGTTTTACATCTAGCACGCCTGCGTCTTATACACCGTCGTCGTCAGCGAAGTTCGAGTTGTCTTTCAGCTGCTCTGAGCTTGGACTCCAAAGACCGTACCCGGCCAGTCGCTTTAGACCAGTCCTCGGCAGATGACGTGAGAACGGACATTACCAGACCATCTGGATATCAACAAATATCAACACATGGCCTTCTAACCGGAGCGCGGGCGCGGAGCTAACGAAAACAATAATCATGGGTGCACAAACGTTAGGCATACGAACCTAAGGCACCGCCCACCTTTTCGGGACAATAACGTTCACCAATTCACCTGGGTTGTGGTGACGACTCGACTTCCTCGCGTCCGGCGTGGGGTTGCTGGCCTACACGTCTTCGTCAAGAAGACTGGCTGACTTTTTGCTATGCTTCGACTCTGACGCAGGTCCCCGACAAAGACGTGTCTTATTCTCTATACCACTAAAACACGGTTTGTCCGTTTCCGTTACTGGGTTTGTGGAGGCCGTATCCTGGTCTACGCACGAACGTATCCATTATGGCAACAACCATGGATAAGTTAGCGTATTCGCCGGCGAAAGCCTATGACCCGCGGATTCTGCCACGTCATAGACAGCAAAGCTCGAGCAAGGGCAAACATCGACGTGAACAGTATCCATCTGTACGACCTGGACAAGGCGTGTGGTGCGCGTAAAGCAAGCTTCAGGGGGTTCTGTATGGAAACGTGAGCGGCGAAGCAATGGGCCTATAATATGATGCTCGCTGATCGAAAGGTGTATATTGGGACGTATGTTGATGTTGACGGAACCGGGGTTCGAGAGATTCATGGTGGCAGCTTTCACCAAGCAACGCCAATTCAATGTCTCCGTGCTACAAGATACTTGGCGGAAATGGCCAGCATCCTGGCCTAAGATGTTTAATTTCGTCATGCGGCGAATACGTTCACCAAATGTAGCCACTACGTAGACATATTCACATATATATTTTCGGTTTTCTACTAACGACACACTCTGGCGCTAGGCTGATTAGATCGCGGGTCGCTCCCAACGCAAACCCCGCGTCGAGGTCCAGGGTGAACTATTCCCGCACCGAGGCGACGAGGGAACCTGATATACATACCATAGGCCCGTATTGTTTAGCACCATTTTTCATCCCCCAATCAAGAGGTACACGGCTGCACGTTGGATAATCCAAACGAAACTGGGGGCGATGACCAACACCACTCTAGTGTAGTCCACGCGCCATTGCCAGCGAGTTCGTCTGAGACAGAAGTACAACAGACCCTCAGCGGTGGTGCATCGCGGCGTGCGAACCGATTCATGTAAACTTCCCTTCCGGGGGTTTATTCGTACAGACTCCATTCTATATGCGGAATGACGTGCTCTACGACCCTCGCAAACAACCGAAGGAGCACACGCTGTTGCTGTGGGACGAACGATCGTCAACCCCACGACAGTCTCTAATATATAGCAATTCTCAGCATCACCGCTCGAGGAAGACGCCTGGGCACCACGATTCGGCGTACACGTGGTCTCGGATTGTGCAGCGCGACCCGACGCACGGCCGACTGGCGTCACTGCCAACCCGGCATCACCCATGGCTGTAGCCGACCTAGCGTTCTCCGTGACTGTCGTAGATTGGGCCCCTCCTGAGTGGCTCGTCGTGTCTACCCGCCCATCCCGCCCACCACTCCCACAATGCTCACCACGCCCATCTCGCCCTATACTCACACCGAACAGGTAATGATAGTTCCACAAAAGTCTGTGTATTCGAGTTTTCAAGCGTGGGACGGAAATAATCACCCACTATATACAAAATAATGACGATGTGTCGAGGCTCTGTCTCTGTGAAGGGAGATGGCAGAGGTGGCACCGAATTGTCTATGAAGGTCACTTGTGAAGAAGAAGAAAGGCATAGTTTGAAAAGGCGCTTATGTGGCCATAGTGGACAGAAGATTGATCTGAAAAATCAAGAGTTGATCTGAGAGACCAACAGAAAATGAGAAGAAGACGAGAAGACAGGAGAAGAGTAGAGTAGAGTAGAGTATAGAGGAGTAGAGTGGAGTAGAGTGATCGAGGTGGGGAATGCCTGCGCCTGATCATCTCGGGACAATGCCCGTGCTACCGACAGTTCATTGATTATCGTTCGAATTGCATTGCCATTATCGTTTGTTGTGGGAGAGAGAGAGTTCTCTTCTCGGCCAGACACACCTATCGCAGCCTCCTGCAATCCCCTATGCATCTCGCCCATACATCTACCGTCTCTCTCTCTCCAATACGATACCAGCCGGGTTTCTAACTATTACCGCCTACAGTCATCTCGGATGACCAAGCCTCCGAATGGTACCGTACCATTCGACTCCTCCGATTTAACTCAAGCATTCAACAAAAACAATAACAACAAAACAAATACGGAACCCGGCTACTTCTACCTTTCTCCGTCCCCCCCCCCTCCCCCTTCGAAAGAAAAACGGGGGCGGCGGGTGGGAAATACAGACTCAAGCGTCAGTCTTCGTTGGCTAGCCAACCGACTTGCGGATGTCTTCGTGCTTTTTCCGAAGACATCCCTCTGACTCGCTGGTGGCCGGCGTCGGTGTGCCAACGGCTGCCCCGTAACATACTACAACTGTACTGGCGATTTAGGGTCCCAGTGTCCCAAATAGATTTACCATTCTATGATCCCCGATTCCCGATGCTGACATGCCAAATTCTCTTAGGTACAATAAACCAGGGTTTGTTCTTTGACACTCCGGTAGCGGACGCTGATACTGCATGTACGAACAAACCTATGAATTATTGATTATCGTTCGAATTGCATTGCCATTATCGTATTTCTGGGTTGTGGGAGAGAGAGAGTTCTCTTCTCGGCCAGACACACCTATAGCAGCCTCCTGCAAGCCCCTATGCATCTCGCCCATACATCTACCGTCTCTCTCTCCCTAATACGATAACAGCCGGGTTCCTAACTATTACCGCCTACAGTCGTCTCGGATGACCAAGCCTCCGAATGGTACCGCACCATTCGACTCCTCCAACTCCGAGGTAATTTGAGACTACCGCTGCAGTACACGTTGTAATTTCCTACCCCAGGCTGTACCTTCCCCCGGGTGCCTCTCCTTCCATGCATGTGTCCAACGTTAGATAGCTTACATGGCACCCTGCTCAAACCCCCATACAAGGTATGTTATTATTCGTATACGCCTTGTACGCGTCGGATTTCTACCTTCCTACTATTTCTAATCCCTCGTTCCAATATGCATCCTACGGTCGAAAGCTCCCTCCGGATATTTGCATCTTCCAGCCGCGAGCGTGGTCGCTTGTCCGATACGCAACGAGTACAGGGCGAACTCATCGGGATTACAACCTGCCTCCATTACTAACTCCCCGTTGCTCGAAGGGCACATTCCTATCCCACTACTCCAGTAGACTTGCCACAACGACACGAGGAGAGGGTGGCGTGGTCGGAAAAAAAACAGGAAAGAATGACGTCAACTCCAAAATAAAGGCAACGGCATCGCCGTCGACCCTAACAAACGACCTCGACCCGCGAACCTCGTTCGGTGTCCACACGCGTATGGTTCCAATATGTTTCTGGTCACCCGTTTTTACCGTGTCGACCGGTTGCCATCGCAAGTATTTCGACTTTTTGTCTTCGGCGTAAACCGCAACATCGCCCCGAGTCACGCCATTCATGGGTTTCGGTGCACTACTCCCGAGTCGGCGGCGAATCTCTCGTTTACCGGGGCCATCCGACAATAACTCAAACCTAAACACAGCCCCTACATCTGCCTCTCTATAGACAGTGGGGGGACGATATTTCGTTTTCGCGGTAAGCATACCGAACAAGACCGGTACGCCAACGCGGCGGGGAGCCCCGCCGTCACGTGGGACCATACAACACACACAACCAAGCTCAACCCACCCACACAACTCACACACACCCTTGCCCTCCAGATCCCATGGGGGATAGAGATTTGTTGCCGTGGAAGGCCTATCGAACAAGACTGGCAGGCGTACGCGGCGGGTAGTCCCGCCCTCGAGTAGAACGGTACACCCTCACGCACTTTTCTCTGCAGACCGCAAGAGGTGTGAGTTAGGTTTCCGTTTTACAGAACAAAGGCGGTGGGCGAACGCGGCGGGAAGTCGCGCTGTCGTGTGGAACCGTGAACCAAATAAACACCGTCCACACACAAACAAGAAATAACACAAAAACTAAAACACACACCCACACCAATACAAATACTCAAACACACCCCATACACTCATCATCACCCCTAAATATACAGAACACACTGTAAATCAGGCGACCAGATTCGTACGTGCACCTAGTCGACCCCGCAACTAAAAATTGTCGGGGCTTGCCCATCCCATCCGCCTTGACCGCTGCTCGAACCGCACATCTAGGGTTCAGGGTGAGTGTATGTACAGTCTTCCCGAAGTGGCAGGTGCGGACTCGCTGCCCTGCGGAACAATCAGAATCCCCGCCGCCTCCCTCGGTCTGCTGGGCGCGCTCTTCGGCTTAGGTAGAGACCGCCGTCGCCACGCACGGTCGCCATAGTTTTCCGCCCCCCCTAGGCATCGAATTGCTGCCACAACCGGAAGTCGTACGCGGGCCAGTCAAAACCTGATACCCTCTCACTATTTTTCGAGTTGCCGACGGCATCTCGTCGCACGAAGAAATGCGTGTCCGAGTCATTCAGACGGGCGAGGGGAAGCGCGGGGAAGGGGGGGGGGTCAATATCCATTCCAAAGATGAGGGCGGTGGCGATGGGCGACAAGAGAGGGGTGGGAGGTGGAAACCCCCCCCCCGGGGGGGAACCCCCTGCCCTCGTCCCCGTAAAGACGATGTAAACGTGTCATCTACAGAACAATGTGCGCAAAATAACAGAGGGTGAAGCGGCATGGCAACGTTGTGCCTCCGCTCGTAGACCAACTATTGTGATGGCTACCTCTGGATCAGTTGTTTCCCTGTCCCCAACATATGCCGATCAAACGGGGCAACACGCCCGCGATGATCAAGATGGGGTGTGTGTCAGGGTCAAGGGAATTACACCCCCCCCCCCGACTAACACTCATTCGGGAAACAGAGGAAGTAAGTAGTCCGATAGTTGTATCACAAGGCACTACGTGATCTTCTTGGCTTCTCTATCCCGATACGCGTATTTGTTCGTGTGTGTTTCTCTCTCTCTGTCTCTCTCTCCCGCTCTCTCTGTGTCCCTTTGTTCCATTGGCACCGCCCGCTTTAAGGCAGATTCGCGGCCACTGGCCCACAGAAGGCGAAGGTATATTTTCAGTAATAGGCCAAATATACTCGTGTATTCGGCCATATAAGAGGCGATCAGAACATGAACAGCACAACAGCCCCAAATTGACGGCATAACGGAGCTTCCTTCCGTCAGGAACTACTGTTAAAATATCCATGAATGTCACTAGCTCAGGGGGTGAAATAACGGACCAGTACGTACCGCAAACTGACTGGTCAATGGACGCGGTGTGGTGGCATCGCGTCCCCCCCACTCGTACACCACTCCTGTGATGATACTATTTTATCGATTACTATCCTCTCGCGCTCTCCTGTAAGTTCTACCTCGCGCGATGACATCGCATAGGGTGGTTTTCAGCTATGTGCGGCGACGCGGTACACCCGTCGCTCACCAGTAAATGTCTACTGCATGCAGTAGGTGATCTCCTATATGTTGCCCCGGGACCGACCGCCCCGGGAAACATTATACAGCCTTGATTGACGCTCCGCAGGAAATGTACACACGTATATATATATGTACCTGTCTACGGCATGGACCAGGGGCGCTATATATATAATAAATCGTGCGGTACAGCCGTCGCTCGCTGTTTTTGTTTTTGCTCTGCAGCAGCGGTAGTTTCATACCTACCAGCACCCCGGGACCAATCGGCCCCAGGAAATTGTATACCGGGGCATGAGTACCTGTCTGCAACCGGTGCGCTATATATATAATTAGTGGTGAAATGCTGTTAAGCGCCGGCAGGGAAAACAAACAAAAACAAACAACCTTACGCAACACCACTATTGTTGGGTCTGTTATCATGTCTACACCAGGGGCCAGGCGTACTATATGAAAGGTCGTCGTGCCACGCAGCCCAGATATACTCTACAGTAGCCCGTACTGTTTCCTGTAAAGTTCTCTACAACGCTCCAGCAACGTTCTAGCAACCTTCTCAGCATCGCTCACGATGGAGATGTGTTGGACACACGGTATATCGTACTAGCAGTAAGACAAACTCGTAATTCATCAACATATTGTATTGACCCGAATATCTAAACTAAGATTTTATATATTTCTTAATGCGTTGGTTTTAGGGTTCGGGTTTGGGTTGGGTTAGGTTTCGGTAATGGGAAATACACCGATATAAGCGGAGGCATGTGGTATGCGGCCATCCGGGGGGTGGGTTGTAGTACCCTCCAAGACACGTGCCCCCCGAGGATGCAATACATTATATTCCAACTGTACAGTAGAGCCCCCGCCAATCTATGTTTCTACCAAATCCAATACATCGCGTCCGTATTGTGCTTATGAATACGAGTACAACCAACATCACCCCCTTCCTATACATTCCTTGCCTTTGTTGCGACCCTCATGCCCGTCGTCCACGAGTCTTGCAGCGTTTTTGTCCCAGTGTCTAAGTACCATGGTCGGCACGGCAAAGGCAAGACAGGCGTGGTGCCGTTGGAGGTACCGATACGTCGAACCTTCGACAACCAAAGAAATGTCTACTATTACGCTCAGGAGGGCGGGGAGGTCGCGGAGTTATTTGGAGAGTTTTGCAGGAAAAACTTGTGCATGGAGAGTTGGGACTTCGTCTTGGACTCCGTGGCTTACAAGGTACAAGGAAGCATATATGTATCGACACACCAACTGCGAGACACGGAGTCGCCGACGTTTCAAGCACAAGACGGCAGCCGAAAGACGACTACGTTTTGTTTGGAGCCCGGCGTGTGCATGGGATTGAGAACCGCACAGGATAAACATGTAGCTGAGTTGGAAGCGGGGTTTCGAATTGTCAAGGGGTTTGCTTGAAAAAGCCGTGTACCTCCACAACACTGTTCCCACAAAACGTGTACCCCGCCCGCCATTGTATCCTCGCTCGATCCAGAAATTGACCAACTCTCAAGAGCAGTTCGCGAGTTTCATGCGTATTGTGGACCAGTACCTTCGGCGGACGTCCCCGCAGGAGGTTAATCTCGGCAGCAAGATGCAAGAACGACTGCTTCCATTCCAGACAAGGTAAGCACGATTTTCCCGTTATCAACAACCTACACGACAACACTAGAAGCAAATCCCTGGGTAGCTTCATGCCCCCCAAACGAGCTTTTTCATGGTTTATTGTCACTTCTCCCCCTATATTGAGTGCGGTCGTTCCATTTGCTGCGGCGGTCGGACACATCGAATTTTCGCAGATGTGTGTTTACTGCTCTGGATGAGGATACGAGACACACCGTTCTCGAGGCGGCAGTGAATGAAATCGTCCTTATGCTCGAACACAACATCGGGGCCAAGTTCAAGCTCACTCCGGCGATGCAACACCTCGAGCACAGGAAATACGTGGGACTTGGTGGGTAACAACACGAGCACAACGAATGCTCCATGATACGCAGCCGCCTGTGCGCTGGTGATGCGCACACGAATATTTGCACAATATTCCACCTACCTGGTACTCTTTACTAGACGAGCTGTCTTGTTCATCGTCAACAGCCGTCGTGCTGGACCTTTGAGTTAAGGTGTAAGCGAACAATGGACGGGTTTAATTGCAACAAAGGCAGGTTCATCCCCTCATGCGAATGGGAAAATTTCCTGTCTCGATGGCGAGGTCAAACTCTGTAGAATTCTGATAAGGGTTCACGCACGTCGTTTGACGGAGTATCACATAACAACCCTCAATGTCACCTGTCGGGCTCCTGCCACCCCCAACGTCTCCGCCCACGGACTTCAGTCCTCAAATCCCCCAATACGCCACTCCCAATCGGGTTACCAGTCCCCCCTCTTCGTTTCGCTGCGTTTTGTTGATATGTGGCGTGATGGGACAGATATAAATTCAACGTACGATGTGGCAGATGAGGACAAGAGCATGATGACACTGATGACAAGCGTTTCCGTGGGGTCGACGATGAGAGACGCTGACACTGGAGCGTACAAGATATTGAGGCCTGCACGCAACTCGTCTATGTCCTGGCAATTAAACGTTTAGTGCCAGTATATCTCGAAGGGAATCATATTTGTCAGCCGGGCTCACGGAAACGTCTCGGTTTCTTTGCCCCTCAAAGTGTAAAGTGTTTGGGTAGCACATCGACCCGCGCTTTGAAGTGTGTTCAACACGAGAGAACGGCCAGATCGACTCAGTTTGATCGACCGAATTCGCTTTCTGATGCCTTCAGGCATGTCTTCAGCCGGGTCCTTTAACCGACGAAATTTCCGTCGCACCGAACGCAATGGTATCGCTATGGGCATCATCGGATGGATTCCGTTTATATTCGACTACTGTCCGGGTGCTCATGACACATACGCAGACACGACGACACATTGCTACAGTTGTTTATAAAACGACACCTGCGTACATGGTCACCTTTCGCAGGTGGTTTAGTACATTTCATAGTCAATCCTTAATCTTCGCAATTCAGTTGCCTCTACTCGCTAGTACAGGCCGAAGGCGGGGACGCTTGGTCCCTCATGTTCCCCCCTTACAGTGAGGGCCCCGGACATCATGTTTAAACCCCCACTATTAACCGGCTACAAAATCAAAATGGCATGTTTAGCAGCTTCTAAAGGAGAACAGTACACCACTCTCTTCCCACGCGGTACGCCCTGTGTCTCTTTCGCGAATGGTCCGAAATGGGGGATGTAGCGTGTTAACACATATTCCGCCGATGGCACTTCAAGGCTACACAAACGCTCGCGGCAGCGCAGGTACTCGCTCTGGCTTCACGCCTTTCTACAGCAGCGGTTGCACGTAACCGCGAACGACGACAAGTCCGCATGCATTCAAGGCGTCTCCTTAGAGCACGTGGGCGTCCTTTCGTTCGTCAATAGTTTCGTTTGAGGTGCATCCGAATGCACTGCGAGAAGTGGTCGTAGGCAGGGCCCAGGGGGGGGGGGGGTGTACTCATGTTGTGCACGGCCGTAGTCATATGACCATAGACCCTCGCATCCCTACAATGCCGGGACGGAGCGCGTTGGGTTTTCACCAACCAGGCAGACATTGCTTGCACCAAGCGCGAAACGCCGTGAGATAATGGGCGAGTCGCATGGAGGGTGAGCTGCATCCTGCTAAGAACAGCCTCTGAGGCGGACTTGCATATGGACGACAGCTTCAATGAATTAATTTAATTTCTGGTGTGGCCACTTCCGGAGACAGCAATGGGTTTTACTATGTAACTGCCTCGCGGACGCCTTACCATATTAACACTACGTGGTACGACCATTCCCCTTGTGCGGAGCAAAGGTTCTCCACCCCGCACGGGTGGTTAATGGGAATAACGCTTGGTGAATGGTATACATAATGTAAGGTCACGCAGCAGCATCCCGTTTGCTTAGTTGAGGGGCAGCCGCCGCGCGGATAGAGCAAACGCAGGCAGTATAAGTATTTCCACGTCATTCACAATGTTTGACAGCGTAGACGGCAACGTATGGTGGCAGTAGTAGCAAGCGACAAATGCCGTTTCTCGCTTCAACGTTTCGTCTGTCCTCCTGCCTGGTTGTGTGTACATCGTCGCGGGCGCTACTCAAGGAAACCCTATCGACAGAGAAATCCAACACCATCATCGACAACCTAAGCAAGTCAAAGCGACTACTAATACGGGGGACGATAGTAAATAGGACCGAATAGTGTTGGTAAAAATACCTAAATATGCATGTTTTTGTATGTAGGGTAGGTTCTATTTACTATGACCCCCCGTAAAGGCAGTGCCGACACCAACAACACAGGCCGTAGATCTGGCTCTCGACCCAAACTCTACAGCACGGCTCTAGAACTGTACTATGTATCTACCCACCAGGGGGTGGCAAACATGTTACGGTTGGAGAGATTGGTGGTGGTATACATAGAGGATTGTCGTTTAGAGGAAGAGGTGGAGGGCTGGCGTTTGGCAGGAGGGGGGGGGTCAAGCTTGAAGTTTTCATTTTCGAGATGAACCCCGCCCGTGTGCATCGCCTTTGCCGACACCGTAGAGCGGAGGGCCTGCGGGAAAGGGAACATCATGAACGGGCACCGTCCGGCATATTCGCTTCGTCGTGAGTGTTCGGGACGCCCTATCTACAGTAGCATGTAAGGTCAGAGCTGACGTCTTATCCAACGCACGGTGCCTCGCTGCTCCTACACCGCTCCGACGTGCCGCCCCGGTGCCACTCGTAGGCGTGCCTGCAGGATCGGTTGTTAAATTTCTCTCATCAGAAGAAACGATAGCGTCTGCTTGAACAATGCGACCAATGATGCTGCCCATTTGAGGTAAGCACGGGCGAGCGCGTGATCGGCAAGAACGAATACCCGTTTGGTAAACAAATCGGTGTGGGTTGGGGGGCTAGACAAACGACGATCTCGTCCTACACCGCCCGGCCTCCCCCGTATCGTCACCTCTACCGCCACCAACTCGACTTCCACCTCCCCTCAAAGCCCACTACTAAATACCACCCTGATCTTCCCCGTGTGGCGTGTTGGCATCGGATGTCTTCGTCAACGTGTACGTGGTGTCAAGACACTGTCGGACCCTGACCAATCAACATCCGCCGTAAATGTATACCCTCATTGGGGTCAGCCCCCCGACTCATGAGCGACCTCTTCACATGCTCCGTCTGACGATGCATAAAAACGATTTAGCCCTGCCCCTCCTCCTTCGCTCGAAAAATTCGGTGTGCTGTCGATCTCCGACGAACGTTTGCCGAGATCATACGACGGCCTCGAAGACGCAGACGTGACAACAACAGAAGCGGGGGTAAACACGCGGCATCGGAAATGTCGGCGGCGTCCTGCAGTAAAGGTTTGTATGGGGAGGTCATATGAGATGGACCAAGTGAACCAACAGGCCGTGGCGCTTTGCGTCGAAGCGCGCACTTTTTTGCGGGGGCATCGGGTGAGGGGGGGCGGGGGGTTGGGGAGCCGTGCTACGCTACGGGCTGCAAGTATTAGCCAAACCGTTCGCCCCTGACGGAACTCCCTCGCCGCAAGAGCTATCCAGCACCTTTGGAGTATCCGATGCGATGTGTGGATTGTACATCATTGCTCGGTAGATAGCTAGTCGATCTAACTGTTTTTCGGGATAGGCATTCAATGTTTGTCAAAATCCGTTGTTGGGGGAGATGAAGAGCTTACCAAGTAAGGAAGATCACACATAGTACGTGCCACCCCATACTGTAGCACGCTTCTGGAGAGGGGCGGGGGCGCACGTGACGTGACGTGTGGTGTGATGTGTGAGTGGCAGTCACTCGGGGCGGTGGCTTCAATGGTTGTCGGGTGGTAGTTTCAATAGTTGAGGCCCAACAGGGGTGGTCGGCTGGGTAAAAGCTTTGGATTCTGAGGCAACAGCAGCTGCAGCCATCCCAAAGCTCCTCGCGAAGTTTGGAAAACAAATTCAGTCTCGCTTTTCCATGCCTGCTACCTACGCATTGGCTTTGGCCATGTGTCCGCTGTTTGCTTTTCGTCGCGACCTACAAGGAAACCGAAGCCACGGGGGGCGGCCGGCAGCGCCAGCGCCTTCAGTGACGAAGAAGGGTTGCTTACACTCCGTTGGCTCAGGAGAGCCAGCAAAGGGCGGGAGAACAATCAGCGGCGGCGGCTTGCCGCTCGGCCGTTCGGCTATTACTTAGGCTTGTATTCGTTGAGTGTCGCGCTCGCCGGGATGCAGAGCTTCGCGTTGTTCGACGCTGAGGCCTGACCACATGAACAACTTGGGAGTACCCGCTGGAATCATCTACTCCAGGTAGAGACGCTAGGGCACAGGGGCGTTTCGGTCGGGCTGGATGACTGGGGACTGGACGACTGGCGTCCGAGACTCAAGGAGGATGCAGCATGTTTGATGTACAGATGCGGAGGTAGCGAGAGAGGGGGAGGGGGAAGCATTGGAGGATACGTAAGAGGAACCGCATGTGTAACTCGGCGTATTATTTAATTCACCTGAACCAGGCAGTGTGTCGATGGCGTACCAGCGACGGTGGCGGATCTGTTAGCGAAACCGACACGATGCGAAGGAAATAATTATGTTCTGGCGTACTATCAATGTTTAGCTGGAAGCGCAGGGGCGTGGCCACGATGGCAGCGACGAGGAGTTTCACTTCCGACTTCGTTGGGTCGTTGACGAACAATGGCGTGGATAGCGATGTCGCGGTGTCTCTTCAGCTAGAAAAAAAACTGGTCCGCATACCAGCAAATTGGAGAAGACGTACGTGGGTGGCATACAAGCGTTTGCAATTCGAAACGAGCGTATCATGTTCGAGAGTGAAGCGGGGATAGGCGGGCTTGAGCGCACAACATGCGCAATATTCATGATTGCCATACACAAATGCTACTGATGCCCCCCCCCCCTACGAGTCCCGCCCATAACCTCTGCCCGTGGTGCGTTCGGATACAACCCACACGCAATCAAGAACGGAAGTGAGGGCCCCAGCTACTAGCCCTAGGGATACGACTTGCATGCAGCTGGACTTGTTGTTCGCCGATGCGTGCAACCGATGCTACGGAAACGTATGAAACGATAGCATGCACTGGTACTATTGTGCCGGTGTTGTGTATCGTTCAGGCCGAATCTGGGGAAGATGTGGTGACGAGCAATGTCCCCAAGTCCAAATAACACGCGAAGGCGATACAGGGTCTGCCGCGTGGAAGGAAGTACCGGCTGCGCTCCTTTCGAGGCTGCAATCATGCGACTTGTTTCGATATACCACCCGGCTATTGCCACAGGATTTGGTTGAGTTCCGTCGTTTGCAATGTAAATAGGAGGGAACACGAGGGACCAATCGCTCTCACCTTCAGTTTCTACGAGCAAGCAGCTGTCATAAAACGTGGAGACTAAATATCGACAGTACAGTGTGTACATACCACCGGAAATGTGAGGACGTACGGAGATATCGTTTCCTCATTGCTAAAAGATAAGCGCAGTTTGATTGTTGTCTGTGCCATCACTACTCGGACGGAGTGCCTCACATTCCAAACTTATCCATCTGATGATACCGATTGTCATCAGATCAGGCAGCAACTGCTTTCATTTAACGGGTGCCTGAAAACATCCGAGTGCGCATCAGGCGTATCCAATCACGTCGATGTGACAGCCATATCGCGTTGAAACCCAAACCTCTCAAACTTATTGGCAAGTACAAAGAACGTTGGCCTGCGAATGCAGTCCCCTTCGATATGTATTAAGCACTTGGTTGCCAGGTAATAGACGTGTTCCGTACATATTTCTATCTCCTGTGCCCTCCAGCGCCAGCACCGCTCGCAGGAGATATCATCCTCCCAAGGGAAACACTGGTAATTAATTCCAGCATGCCCTCGTCCCCACCTGCCACATCGCGCGCTGATTGAATCTCTGTCCCGTCATGCCACAAATCAAACACATTGCATCACGCAGAGGGGATAAAGGCGCACCAGCCGTTCGAAGTGGGGAAGAAGAGGCTTTACGTCAGCAGCCGGAGCGGGGGGGTAGGAGCTCGCTTGGGAGAAACGATATCGACAGGTGATGGCAGACTAGTGCTGCCACATGCCACTGGCCTTGCCTACGATAACCCATGGAACAACGTGCGTCAAATGGCACTTTATTCGATTCGGCCACACTTCACCAAGGGGGTAACGCTACGGCTGAGGAACATTCGGCGCATCTGTGGAATACGACCCGCGGAGCTACCGTCACAACGCAGAGGTCCAGTGCGACTGTAGATCTAGCGTGAAGTACATATTGCACGGAAGGTTGTGCAGATGGTCGTGCTAAAAATTTGCCAGCCGCCCGTGGGCGTGTGGTTGCGCGTCGCAGAGTTTTGGGAACGCTCGGTTTTTAACCCACCTATTTCCACGAGTTTCCTCCGCTCGCGTTGTTGCATCGCCGGGGTGAGCTTGAACTTGGACAAGATGTTTTGTTCAAGCATCAGGACGATTTCACCCACTGGTTCCTCGAGAATAGTGCTTCTCGTGACCTCATCCAGACATGTAAACATGTCTCTGCGAAGTTTCGATGTGTACGACGGTTCCAGGAAACGGAATTACAGCATTATTTCAGAGGGGGGCGGGGGTCTACATCTGGACAACAGACGCAATACTTCTAGGGGACAAATGACGCTCCCTTCAGTTTCGTTGTCGGCGCTGTATTGTGCCTGTTTGTCACGGTAACGCCATTCTCACATTGTCTGGAATGGCAGCAGCCGGTCATGCATCTTGCTACCGAGGTTGACCTCCTGCGGAGACGTCGGCCGAAGGTACTGATCCACGATGCGGATGAAGCACGTAAACTGCTCTTGCGGGTCGGCCAATTTCTGGATCAAATGAAGACACCAGAACGGTCGGGGTTTATTGGGTTGGACCAGCGTCGTTAGCGTAATAACGACCTTTTTTTGGCAACGCGGAATCTTGTTTTCATCCGAAATACCTTGGCACGCGTTACATATGGTATATTATGCTGTTGTATAGCCGATGCACCCTCACAAATGTAAGGCCATCCTTCGAGTGCCTTGCAGTTTTCGAAACATCGTGGATTCCCAATTGTTATGGTGAGTTTTGTGGCGCGTACTTGTGGGTGGTTTGGGTCGTAAGCGAGTGGGTACCTTGTAAGCCACGGAGTCCATGATAAATTCCCAGCTCTCCATGCATAAGCTCTGCCTGCAGAACTCCCCGAATATCTTTGCTACCTCCCCACCCTCCTGAGCGTAGTCGTAGACTCCCTCTTTTCCCTCGATGGGTTGAGACATCTGCCCCTCCGCCGGCATTACATACATCGTTCCGGCGCCGAGCAAACCGTAGTACCTAAACACGGGAACCAGGGCGCTGCATGACTCGTGTGGATGATATGCGGGAGGGTAAACAGAAGGAGGAGGCATACGTAGGAGGGAAATTTCGTTGGCGGTATTTGTAGCAAGATACAGACGCGACGCCGTATGTAGATCTGGGAGTTTGTCCGGGCGACAGGGGTTCGCGGGTTGGAACGTGTTTCTCTATATCCCCTGGGGTCACCTGCCTCGGGTGGCAATACACCCGATGTTCCGGGGGGGCGCATGCCACTTGCGCTTGGATGTATTTGTGTCACAACAATGACACTCCCGATATAGGAGTGCACTTTGAGCCCATGCCTCTCCCTGACAACAGCGGTTGTAAAGGTACAAGAAACGCCCTGGGGCAGGGACCAAGAACAATGCTGGCTATGTTCGAGATTTAGTCTCTTGTCGCCTGTAAACTTTGAAATAAACGTTGTTTGGTGAAAGCTTCCACCATAAATCTCTTGGGACGCTTCCACCATAGAATATCTTTTGACGCTTTTCCGCCATCATTTCCACACGGCGCAATCAATATGCGCCCTGTCCTCTACAATTTTCCAGTGGACAGCAAACTCTAGCTTCATGTGCTCTCGCCTTTCATGATAGATATTGCATTTTCCTCAGCGAGGACGAGACACTATGTTCAGGCCATACAGATGGGTACCGTCCGAGCCGACCTCGGCCTTTGCTCGAGCCTTGGTGTATGCTCTAGAGGACGCAGGCTCTAGACTCCTATATCCGCGAAAGCTTTAAATCACGTGCTGCAGCTACGAGAGACGCGGCGCCACCGCGGCGAGTCGTCACCACGAAACTCGTGAGCCGAAAATCGCCATTGCACCGAAAACATGCGGTCGTACAGGGTTATGCCCCCCCTTGTGTTTGCTCTACTCGATTGTAGTGCTCGTCAGGATCAAGCCCACTCTCTGGTTCGTCGGGCACGGAATGATAGTGGTCGTGTTGTACGTGGCGCATGCTCGAAAGAGCACCCTTCACGTGCCGTGCTGTCATATTTCGTGAAGAATTTCATGCAAGGAGAGATGGAATCAGGACCAGCACCGATGTATAGCTAATTCGGTGGCTGCAAGAATGGAGCAGACGACAGACAGTGCATCCAAACCACGCGCGTCAGCAGCTCGAGCAATCACACAAGTCGGGCACGTTGTGGTGGACTCCTGAGATACCCCCTAGAGAAATTTCTATAGGGCTCCTCCTCCCCCGGTGCTTGTGGTTAGGACAAAAGCATGGCCAGGTAGCTCGATTTGACAGCGAAGGAAGCGTGACGTGCCAGTGCTTCCGGGGAGCGCGGGGAATAATATATGCTCGCGAGTGATGCCTACGCTGACACAAACGTCTACACGCCCATGTATAGCATGCTTGACGCCCAGTGTGTCAAGTACACGACGCTACGTAAGTGTAAGAATGTTCTTGTTTCCGGCCCTTGCCACGTTGTACGCAAGGTCTGATCGAGAGGAGGATCAGAGGGGAATGTTTGGACGCCCCACAGTCAGCTCTGATGCCTACAGTACGTTCGGTGTTGCCCACACCCACCGCTTGGGCGTAAAATAGCCCGTCGTATACACGTCTCGTGTACATGACACGACCTGAATCGCAAATCCACCTTCATGTATGTTTTTGGTCCCTCACCTCCAAAAGAGTAGGTTGCACCCACAAAGGAATATGGTCATGTCCAGCAAGAAGCGAACCGTGTGCGAGTCCTCAAGAACATTAGCGTGCAGCAGCTCCTGAACTGTCGTCTGGATTACTTCAAGAGAACAAGTCAAGTCAAGCGTGAACAAGACGGTGGACAAGCCAAGGAAAGAAAAACGAGTGAAAGCGGGTTCTGTAGGCATATTTGATACGCCGTTGGCGTGACGGCCACAGATGGCGTTCGGTACCGATGTAAGTAGCTGGTTGCTTATCGTGCAGTCGCCTACAAGAAAGACAAACACGAAAGATACTGGTGCCTGAACCTGGACTTTGTGGTTAGCTCGTTTGCTGATGGTCGGAAGACAAACTTATATCTGGCAATTCACCTCGATGCATTTGTTTCGAAGTCTACGCGCATGTCTGTATATTCATGTTGCGAATATTGAATTGCCATTGGCCGTAACCATTCGACCAGAGCAGCAGTGGAGTCGGTAAGATGAGCGCTGCTTTGTGCCATCGGCGGTGCATAACGGGGTTCACGTTTGTTTGTGGTTGTGCATCTTGACATGACATACCTCCTACGATTACCATGGGCACGATCACACGAACGATTTCCGGCCCAATGCCGAACACGTCTTGCATTTTCATGAGCTTGAACGTGGCGAAGATCGTCGGTCCGATACCTAGAATGAGCGTGCCCTGAACCGCCCGCCTTTCGTTGAAGAAATAGCAGCCATAGTTGTTCCTGGCCTCCACAACCGAGCAAAGCGCAGATCAGTTAGCGGGTTATGAGTATATAGCTGACGGACGGCGGCATATACCGTGGAGCAGGGGTATTCGAAACACAACCGACACAACATACGGCTTTGAGTCCCAGACACAGGGGGTACTAAAACCAAGTAAACATAATTATAAACACACTGTAATGGTTTCATTTCCTCCAGAAACCTCAACATCATGGTTTGTTTACTATTTCGACCTAAGCAAATAGTGTAGGTCGCTCTCTCGGTTTTCGTGTACTTTCGCTCGGAGTGTGCACGTTATGCTCAGTCGTGAGGAATTTTGCAGGGGTACGGTCGTATATGGGCATAGTGTTACACAAGTAGCCGGCGCACACACGCGGACATCTATGCAAGTTCCCAAACTTGCACTATTCGAACACCCGCACCTTGCGTAGCGTTCCGGCATGTTGTACCAGACGAGCATGGCAGCAACGCAAACAGCCACCCCTATCACCACCGAAGCCTTCAAGATGTTGTTTGTCTTGACGTATCGGGCGTATTTCAGCCGGTATTGCGTGTTATAGGCAACCACGAGCTGACAAGCGCGAAGGAAGTAAGGAGACATAAAGACCGCGATATCTTGGAGCGAGGGAAGGGGGGACAACGGATTGGCGGAACGAAGACATAGGCATCGGTATTGACATGTGCCTGACGAGGATGCGGCACGACTAAACATTCTTCACATGCTTCATATTGGCGACAACGTAATCGCGGCGAATATTGCAGAGGATTTCGTTACCCGACCTCGTATACCAAATTCACCGTACACAAGGACGCGATTCCACTCGTTGCCCTTGGCATGCCTACGCGCCTTTTCGAGTGTTTGCTCTTGCCATAGGCAACCGTCGCGGCCTCCCGTTTTCGGTTCAAGCTTATTGCTGCAAGCCTCCTGCATGTCTGACCAGCCACCATGGTAATCCCCACAGCATGCAGGCTCCCGTCACGCAATACACGCTCGATAACTGAATCGCAAAAAACAATCCCGCCGTACCAAGCCATCAAAGCGGGCGTTGGCTCCTGGGTATCGTGCAGTCTATGGTGGGCGGGGTAGAATCATCGAGGTCGTCTGCGAAACACACAGAAACGAGCTGCCATGACTATTTCGGCGGCGCGAGATGAACATCCAGCGCTCCCACTGGTGTACCAACTTCAAACCAGAGCTGGACTTGCACTCCTCCAACCATTACTTTCACTCTCGCATGTGCGTCGGTGCTGCGCAGGTCGAACTGCCACGTATTAGGAGCAAGCACCTTCGGTCACCTGGCTACGGCTATGTCACTCGTCAAGCGTACAACAGCAGTCGTTTTCAGTACCACACTTCGATTGTTTTATGAGGCTCCTTCTTTGTACATGGCTCGGGATCGTACTTTGGGTTAGAACGAGCATATGTTCACTCACCAGCACCATACCCCTCTGTCGTATGCTTCCTTGACGACCGGGGATGATCAAGATCACACGCTCCACTCTCCTCAAACTACATACCAGGTAGCAGTTAAGGGTTATCGGCACTTTCTGATTGTTTTGCCATCCCATTTATTATCTTCGGACTTCTGTCCCTCCCCCTCCATAGTCGTAACTCAGATCTGGGGTCACAAAGCAGGCTCTTCTCCCTCCTCCCCACTACGGTTCGTGCCTTGATGTTTACCACCCAGAGGGTTCAGCATTCCCAACGCTCGTCGATTTTCATCGAATTTTGCTATATCACGCTCTCGCGCTTTCCGCTAGTCAAGATATTTTTTATCGAGAAAAAGTCCCTACGAGCATGCACTCGGGGGGGCTCGAACTCACGACCTTGACTCAAACAGGGACGAGATTCACCTGTCATTCCACCGGGGACGCCGGCTCTGTACGAGGCTATTTGTGCCTTCAGATTCGAACCAATTTGGGAGCAGCGGGTATGGAGGACAGGCGACACGCGTTGCACTCTTTCCGAGTGGGGGCGGCGGCAAGCCTCCATATGGATGGTGCAGCCGTGTACCTTCTTGTGGCGTACATAGGATGGATATCCTCGGCCGTAGCCAGGAGATACATAGGGTTAACAGCGTCAGTGGCAGCATCGACGGGGATCAGGAGTTCAAACGCCACGGTGTTTATAGCTGAAATTGCCTTACCACTGCCGGAGGGTTTTGTGACATCGTGCGCAGCGTTCCCACGGAACGACCACCGGTAGCAGAACCCCTGAGGAGCTAGGCAGGCTGAACGTTTAAAGATGGTAAGGAAGAGAAGCAACCCTCTGGAAGGACAAGAGACGAACACTATACGACGGCATTTACATATAACGGTACTGTAGTTAAGAAACAACACGTGTGGGTGTGGTATCATGCTACAGCAGGTATACCTCATTAATGTTAGGCTACTTGATTATGCGAAGTAAGTTACGGCGCAATTTTACATACACCAGAAACGAGGAGACACCAGCAAGATGATCCCCTTTGTGGGAAAGCCTCATTTTGGTTTAAGGAAAGGAAAGTCGCATTCCTTGGGCGGCACCGCAGCTCTATAACAGCGTGACAATGTATAAAAAGGAGCCATAGGTACAAAACAGAGAGAAGAGAACATCCCACACGCCCGTCGTTGATAGCGAAATGTACTATCGACAACGGCATTGGTTAGCGTTTGTTTTTCACCGGGAACGTGGTGCCGCGTTGGCTTCAAGAGAATCAACACGGGGGGAGTACATGGGTAAGAATCGGCTAGTTGCGGCAGAGAGGCCTCATTGATACCAACCTATATTACAGCAGTGATGGGTGGGATACACGTGGTATAATAAGAGAGCCTTGTGCAGTCCAAACGCGTACGCTCGAGACATTCCCGTTCATTGACCGTTGTAGGCACCCGATAATGGTTATTTTCGCGCATAGGCGTATACGAGTATAGGTTACGATATTTACCCTAACACTAACCCCAACCCTAGTCCAGGCTAAGGCTCGACTCGAGCGCGGCTTCGCCTCGCTTTTTGGATAATCTGAAAAAACTGTGCCGACCAACCGCAGAATAAAAACTACCGGCGTTCCATACGTCGTAATCCTATGCACCCCATGGGATGGTCCATGGGTCGGCCTATGGGACTTCCCATGGGACCGTCCACGGATCGTCCCAGGGTATACCTATGGAGATCACAGGATGATCTACGGGATGACCCATGGGAAGACCTATGGGACAACCAATGGGGCTAGCCATGGGACTACCCACCAATGGTTAATCCCATAGGTTGTCTCATGGGTAGTCCCATGGGATCAAAATCACATGGGACGTCCCGTGGGTTGACCCGTGGGACGTCCCATGATATTCCAAGATATGCACTGTAGTTCATACAGTTCTGCCGTGCCACGGTGATACTACGGTATTACCGTACCGTACCACAATAAATATGGTACAATACATACAATAGCATCTGCTGTTTATACTACTGTACGTACGTAGTAAGTGGCTCTACTGTAGTGCTGTAGTAGTGCGTACGAGAGCTGACATGTATGTGAAGAAAACACGTCTCGCACCCGAAATATGTCAGCGATACACTCACTGAAGTAGGATGCCATCAGCATGACGTAGCAGGGCAACCCCTTGGCTTCCAACAGAAGGATCCAGTGCACGAATAACGCCAATAATACGGTGAGGGAGCCCGATCCAGATATCACGACGAAGACGGGTGCCCTCGCCGCTATCTCGAACGCGTGTCTCAAGACCCACATTTTCCAGAGCAACCCTGACCACAAGCAGGCGCTAAAGAGAGCCACTGTGATCAGAGCCGGCGAGGCGGCATGCATTGTCGTACCCAAGCCGAGGTGCAAGCAATGTGCCGCCTGCCAGGTGAGACCCTCAAACCTCAGCACTGCTCTTGCTCGTGATTTGGGCCATGACTCGTAACGGCCGTGAAACTACTGAAAATGGCGTTACCTTTTTGTTATTAAAAAATCTGAAAAAAAGGGCAGCGGCCAAAAACAGGTACACCTGGTCCGTTCGGGGCCAAAAACAGGTATATACTAAAATCAAGTTTAAAACGCACCCCACGAACCTGCCGTTCCTTACAACGCAAAGTAGAGTTTTTTCATGTTCTTCGTGCTCGCCCGGTGGCTACGTATACGAGTAGCTGCTATTAATAGTACGAGGAACGAACGCCTGCTGCTGTATTCTCCCTTTTCAGCTTGCGACGCCCCTGGTATTCCAAGTCAATCACAATCCCGAAGGGGAGCCTCCTATGTCGTATTATTTCGGCGGAGGTGTGCAGGCAGATATGTGTGTCGCTCGAGTGGCGTGTGTGGCGCGAGGTGCGAAGGGAGGAGGGGGTCTCCGCGTACGTCGGCATTTGTATAGAGGGGGCATAGGGTGGGACTATGAAGGGCTTGAAAACGACAAAAAAAAAGAGAAAGTCAAGCAGAGTAGACAAAATCAGGTATACCTAGGCTTTAAAGAGGCAAAAACAGGTACAACGAGTTTTTGACCAATGGCAGGGCACGTAGAGTGCGTGTTTTACTTGCATTCAAGTATGTACCTGTTTTTGGCCGCAAACGGACCAGGTATACCTTTTTTTGGCCGCTGCCCAAAAACAAACATGCCTCTCTGCACGGCTCCACACGCGTACTGTACTTTTAAGTCTAAACAACAAGTAGGAGTACTCGTACTCGTAAGATGGGAGGGCGTACAGACGACAGCAGTTTGGAGTGGGGCCACTAGGCACACAGCAGTAGTATGGAAGGTTCTTGGTCCATGTTTTTCCAAAAAGAGAGACCTAAGATCTACGAGTCGGGCATATTGATCATGCCGGATATGTTGATCATCGATTGCTACAGTAGTACTACTGTACTGTAGATTGCCAACGGTCCGCGTGCTACAGCATTGATTGGCTTCTGGTGGAGGAAGATATATTTTTTGATATTTTCTGTCACGACGATGATACTTGCTTGTAGTTGTTGAGTTGGTGACTCAAGTCATGCCGACTCGCAGATAGATCTACCAACAACAAACAGTCGGCAAGGTACCTTATACGTCGGAAAGGTGTGGCACCCTATGTACTCGGGAACGCGTCATGTATTATTCAGAAAAATGCTAAACTGCGTGTATGCGGCCGATTGAACGTTGAAACTCACAATTTTGCATACGCTCATTGGGCGCTTGGTTTTACAAAAAGGTAAAAATGCGTCAGCTGTGAGCTACAAGCAGTAGTAGTTTTTATCCAATTGCAAAAATACGTCAGCTGTGAGAGTACGACTTGTTTTAATTTAATTTCTTCCTTTTTTCAACGTAACGGCATGCTGGTATGATATACCAGGTGGTACTCGTACAAATACTGTACGTAGATCTATTTACTTTTTCGTAATGTTTTCACGTAATACTGTAATACATAGGGTACAGGGTAAATCGTACTGCTGTACGGTACAAGCGAGTGGGTATCTTTTTTTCTAACGGCAGTTACAAGTCATGCCCCTATTCACCAATCACGGGCAAGCGCGATGCTGAGTCCCACATTGCAGGCACCACCTACCTGGGCATGCAACTTCGTCTGGGACCATACCAGACGACGATGCATGCCGCCTCGGCGGCTCTTATCGCAGTGACTCTCCTCAACGCGTGCGTGTGGTTAGGGCTGCTCCGGCAATTATGGGTCCTGAGACACTCGTTCGAGATAGCGGCGAGGGCACCCGTCCTCGTCGGGATCTGTGGAGCGGCCTCCATCATCGTGATATCAGCCATATTCGCGCACTGGATCCTTATGTATGAAGCCAAGGGGTTACCCTGCTACGTCATGCTGCTGGTAACCTACTTCTGTGAGTACGCCTCTGTTTTGATTCGGGGGCGGGGCGAGTTTTCTTGGCGTGAGAGCCCCCGCGCACAAAAATAAGCTACGAGTACCAGCACGTAACATAGTAGACCTCCTTTACTAAATTTGAAAAACACGAGGGTACTTGTACTCGTACGTACGCGTAGCTCTATCGAGAGTACCTGGCAGCCTCTGACTCGTAGAGCTGGCTGAAAAAATAATAATGCTGCGTGCGTACCTGTGAGCCTAGCAGCGTGGCGCGGCCGACTGTAATCCGGTGAGTCATGGAATTTATACAAACATGCATTTTACCCACGACCACACACAGTACGTAGCCTTAACTCGCACGTATCGTGTACAAGGTATCTGGTATAAGATACGACATGCGACAATGAAAGCAACTAGCGGCAAGGCCACATCTCCGCCCGTAGCGCTAGCCCTGCATTGCCAATAGTAGTATGTAAGTACGTGGAACGGTAGCTGTAAAAGGTGCCCGCAGTTTTACATATGCTGCTGTACATTCGCGGGCGACAGTCAACTCTTCGTACACAACTGGGTTTTTGATTGGTCACAACCATTCTCAAAGTCGCCTGTGGAGGAGGATGTGCACATTGCACCTACCGACCAAATATCTATGTAATGGAACAATTGATAACGAGAAACCTATAATAAAGCACACACACTCTCTCTCCCTCTCTCTCTACACACACCTTTGTATACGTGGCGTTTTTTCCGGCTTCTTAGCCTAGCAACTTAGAGGTGTGGGAGCGGTTTTGAGGAGCCGCATCTTCGACTCATGTTCTAGTTCGGGGAACTGGGATTTCCCCATTTTCCCCATATTTCTACATATACGGCTCATCAGGGTGGGCTAGTGTAATGGTATGGGCTAGGAAGGCCGGTAATTGCCTCTGTATAGGCAATTGGTCCGTTTTTGGTATAACTTGGATGACATTCGTATTCGGGGTATTTATAAGATCTGAGGGCCATACTTGAAGCCCGTCCGAGGCAGATGTCATCTGGCTCGGGATTAATATAAGCTGCTTCTCTTCTACGCTTGACTCTAAGGAAAGTGATAAACACCAAGGATGCTTAATAGACAAACCTGCGACGGGGATACTCTGTGTCTCACCCAGTCTTATCACACCTTCGGAACAAAAATGAAAGGGTGTATGTTTATATGGCAACACATACATACCGATGGGTAAGTACTCGTAGTGTGCTGTGATGCGCCACTCTGAACGGAAATGTAAGGACCATCGCGCGGGGTAGTATCGGCCCTGGGGATATCCGTTTTGATCGCCGGGTTGTTAAAATCGTGCATGTATGAAAGGATTTATGATCCGGAGATTTGGCCCTATTATCCCCGCGTGCTGGCTCTATGAGCCATGAGCTTCAACAACGCTGTAAATCAGCGAGTGGGGTTGGGGTTCCCACACCTCGCGGGGCGGTGTCGACCCGGGGTAACTCTGTTTTCGTCCCCGGGTTGTTAAAGTTGTAGATTTATGGAAGTATGTATGATCAGGGGACGAAAAATTATCATCCCCGGGCGCGGCGGAACCTCGACGTTTTCCCGGAGGACAGCTCGCGCCGAGCGCTGGCTCAATGAACCCCAGATGATCAGCCGATGGGGTTGAGTTTCCACACCTGGCGGAGTGGTATCGACCCGGGGGATGCCCGTTTCCGTCTCCGGATTGTTGGAGTTGTACCTGTATGGGAGGATTTCTGATCCGGGAATGTGAATATATCATCCCCTGTTGCGGCGGGACCTCGACGTTGTCCCAATGGGAAACTCTCGTCGCGCGCTGGCTCCACGAGCCCCAGCCCAACCAGCAATTAACCAATGGGGGAAGGGATTATATACCCTGAGGGGCGGCATGGACCCGGGGGATGTCGGTTTTTGTCCCCGGGTTGTTGGGTTTGTAGATGCATGAAATTATTATGATCAAGGGTTGGGACCTTATCGTCCCCGCGTAACTCGGGAGGAATTCTCGCCGCGCGCTGGCTCCATGAGCCGCAGCCGACCACAAATTATCCAGTGGGGTTGGAGTTTCCACACCTGACGCGGCGGTATCGACCCGGGGAAGGCCCGTTTTTGTCCCCGGGTTGTTGGAATTGTAGATGTATGGACGGACCTCTGATCAAGGGATAGGACATTATCGTCCCCGGGTGCCGCTGGCTCCATGAGCCTCAGCCAATGAGTGATCAGCCGATGGGAATGGCGTTTTCACACTGTGCGGGGCAGTGTTGACCGAGGGGATCCATTGTTATATCCCCCGTTGGTCGAAAGTGTAGTGATATGGTGATATTTTTTATCAGGGGATGGGAAACAATCCTCCTCGGGTGTGGCGGAACCTCGATAGCTCTGTTCAGCACCAGTCTCCTAGAAAGAGCCAGCGGCCTCTGGCATAGATTTGACCAACCAATCAGCTGCCGGAATAGTAATTCCAAATTGTAACTCAGCAGCTAGGCTGGCTGGATGGCTGTCAAGATTCTCTCAGGGATTGTGACACGGCTACGACTGTCGGTAACGCTCACCACACGACGGTCAGGACTCGGTGTGACCTGAGACGCAGTGTCCCGCTTAATTTTTCTCGCACTCTCTCTACCGATGCCGTGAGGCGGGACTGAAACGCTCTTTGTCGCGAGAAATCGCGAGACCATGACGGTGGTACTCGTAAGGACCAATCTGAACGGAGATATAAGGACCATTATTGGTGAATAAAAGCACAGTTGGAAGGGCCCTTACGCCGCCGTCCGTTGTCGCTGTCCTTGGGATTGGGGAAATACTCAGCGCGGGACGGCCAGGACAAGGCGGGGCATGAGACCCGGTGTTCCACTGGTTGTGGCACCCAGCGTCTCTACCCATGGGGCAAGGCGGGGCTCAAGCGCTCTGGATTGCGAAACTATGATTCGAGACAGACAGACGAACAGCATCTAATTATATCGATACACTTGTGGAGCGCGTGAGGCGGGTTTGGTGACGTCATCGTCAGGCACCCAATATAACCTCTACGCATTGGGACTTCAAGCGCAAAAGGTGTCGAAAACGAGAGACGATTACAGCAGCAGTCGCACACGAAGCACCCCGGGCTGCCGAGGCAAGGGGTCCACCCCGAGCTAGAACGCAAGACGATCTGCGACACGCATGCAGCATGACATCACTGTAATAATTCGTACTGTATACTTGGTGCACAGCGCAGTTCTTCTGCACTGTCTTTCTACCTATAGTATCAGCATTTCGTCGGGCAGGATATTTCTGAGAATATTTCAGGTCACTATTAGTGTCGTCGGGATTGGGGTTAGGGTTAGGGTTAGGGTTGGGGGTTCTACGCCCGTGCATTGATCCAAGATGTTACCGGACGATTTGTTAATAGTCCTCCTTTCAAAAGTAGATGGTTGACAAAAGTACTGCACCATACCTTTTGCTTGTGGTTGTCGATATATCCTGGGTCCCGCAACGCTTCATGTGCTCGGGTCTAAACCTGTTGCTCCGTCTCGCCGTCCGTCGCCCGCCCTTCCCTCTGTCCTCGACCCAAGGTTTCGCAGTGTTTATGGTTCCGTATTGCCTTCGCGCTTTGCAACTCGTGGTTGCTTACAATACGCGCTACCGGCTGAAATACGCCCGATACGTCAAGGGAAAAAATATCCTCAAGATGTCGGTGGTGATGGGGACTGCCATCGCTGTTGCTGCCTTGCTCGTCTGGTACAACATGCCGGAACGCTACGGAAGGTGCACCTGTCTGTTTCGGTCGGGTGCGGTTAGTTGTGGTTGCGCGTATTGTAGGAGCGTTCCGAGGCTTCTATCCCCGTTTGCGGGCAGAGAAAATCGCACACGATAGTTCCTCTTCAAAGGCTTCACACGCCCGTCCACATTCCGAAACGCGGCGTCGTTTGTACATGCGGCGGGTTTTGTCACCTATAAACGGGAGAGCTCTGCCATGGCGGGGGGTGTCTTTTCAAGCCTAAACAACTCTGCCTGCGGCTGGCGGCGTTCCCCGGCCGCGGGAAGTAGACCCAGGATCTTGGGCAATCGTTTGTTTCGTGGTTTTCGTTACATGCTTCGTTACATCGTTACACGCCCACAGATTACCCCTCGGGTTGCGTGTATTACGGGTGGGCCTATGTAGTAAGAATAATCAGAACCCAAGATTGACCCAAAAAATCATGCACCCCCCCTAATGTGTACACACCCATATTTGGCTATGAATACTATGTACCCCCGTAGACTATTACGGGGTGGGCTAATGATGCCATAGTAAATAGAACCTACGGTACACACCAAAACCTATATATTTCCCTATGTTTACTGACAGTATTTGGTCCTATTTAGGGTCGTTCTTATCGAGCAACTTGTTTCCAAAATTTCCATTTTTTTTCTCCAAAAAAACCCAGGAAAAGCAAGAAAAACAGGATTTATTTGGAAAGTTTGGAATGTTAACAGAGGGCAAAATAGTTTTAGAAAATATGGAAATCCTAAAAATTGCGCGAAACGTTTATTTGGAAATTTTGGGGAAAAGTTGCTCGATAAGAACGACCTTACTGCAGTATCGTCCTCCGTCAATAGTGCTGCAGTTTTTTTTCCCACAAATGAGTTTGGGGAGAGGCGTACCGAGCCGATAACACCAATACTGTAGAAACCTGACAACAAATTAGGCATGCATGAAACTCTTAGTGGGCTGACTGGCCTGTGTACTTCGGCCTGCCCCGGGGTAACGGAGGGCAGGGGTGTGTACGGCTGCTTCTTCTTCAACGAGAGGCGGGCGATCGAGGGTGCGATCATTCTGGGCATCGGGCCGACGATTTTTGCCGTGTTCGAGCTGAGGAAAGTGCATGATGTTTTCGGCATCGGGCTCGAGATCGTCCGTGTGGCCATACCCCTTGAGGTTTGCGCAGGTAGGTCGAATCAACTGTGATGGGAATTAAAAAAGGCGTTAACCTACTGCGCTGTTCCATTGGTGGTGTGCACGCCAGAGTGGACCCCGACCGAATCACCTGTTTACAACGGATGGCGGCGGCTGATGACCACCATATTGTTCTCCCTCATTCGCTAAATTAATTAATTATACCCCCCCCATACCACGAACAACCTACCTAAAACATTTTATTGTACTTATACACATCATAGCTATATAAAAGAACACGACGCGGTTGCTGCCCCTATTGTTCTACTACCACGTCCCGAAATACAAGCAGCCTTTGTATGAAATATTAATATGCCAACACGATCCTTACCTTTGAGGACCGAGCAGTACACCAGAGCCTCGAAAGGTGCTTGCCTTACGCAAATGTTGTAACTGTGAGAATTTGTAGAGCACTCTCAAAATCTACAAACCTCGCAGAAAGCGCGATCGAAGTATCACACCAACGCGAAGATGAGTTTTGGACCACTTTTTCGATCTCACAGGTTCGGTTTACTTTGTTTTTTTCCCATACGTTGTATACATGTAGCCCGAAAGGCGACAACAGCCGATCGCAATTGTAAAAAATGCGCTCTGATTCGAGCTCTGACTTATTTTGTTGGGGAGGGGGTTAACAACTGTACGTGAAATCTCCAGATGAACCCTACCGGCGATATCCATGTCAGTGGTGTACATACACACATATAGAGATCTATCCCGAGCACAACCGTTTTTGTTTTCTTTCGCTCCTGCATCGTTTGGGTCACGCTCGACTCGTTTGCTTAAAGTGACCGAGATGATTGTCCAGGAGCTGCTGCAAGCAAACGTCATTGAGGAGTCGCGTGCCGTTCATCTCTGGATGGAATTTATGCCATGCGCTGTCTTGTTCAACAACCTCTTCTGTAGGTAAGCGTGTTGAACGAACCGTTTTTGCTATGTTTGGGTGGAGTTACGATTCCGTCCGCAGCGCACACGAACCGTGTACATGGCAGGTTAAATTTGGCCGAAAGGTGTGATTGTGTGTGGCACCGAGCGTACTACTCGTTTATATAGGCATATGGAACCAGGCATGTCTGAGTATAGTGTTGACTCACATTACCATCTACAAACTGGTTTGCGCATACCGCCCCATATTTCGTGAGCACCAAGTATCCACGCCGTTTTTGGGAGATTGACCGTGAAATTGGGGTCATGTGTTCCATAAACGCATACAAACCCGTTGCCTGATGGGGTTTCTCGTTTTGTTTTGCATTTTTTCCCGCCAGGTGTTTTTTTTGTTTTTAAATGATTGGGTCTTAAGAGACCTCATTTGTTTCCAGCGAACAAAACATAAAAATACAACACATTCGTCAACGTCTTGGCAGGGATTCTTCAGAGAACAACAGGTGTGCAAACAATCAGGTTTATTTCCAAACACTTGCATGGACATTTTGCCTTATGTGCACTAAAAGCGGGAAAAAGCAAGGCGTTGCCTGGAATGTGTTTACTTCCAGTGTGGGGTCAACTTTATACGTTAATCACGACTTCATGTTGGTCTTACGCAGTCAGCTCTTCCAAATGTGTCTGGACACGTCCTTGATCCACACAAGACATACACACAACCGTAGTGAATCCCTGCACACCTTGAACAACCTCGCACATACTCCCGGTGCTCGCAGAAGCAACCGGGAGACTTCGCACTAGACAATCCACAATGCGGAATGGTTCGTACCGAATTCACACCGACTAGAACAAACATTCCACGCAGCTCGCAAAGTTGAGTATCTACTATTCAATCGGTTGTACTCACAGCTGACGTATTTATAATATTTTTATTTAATTCCGTGCCGGGTTCCCAATACACCCCAACATTCCTATGGTCGTTCCAACCAATTTTGCGTAAGATTTTTTTCCAACCACTTGTTCCCATTACTTTTTTTTTTTTTAACTTTTTTTCAGCTATTTCCAATTTTCAATGTGTGGTTGAAAACAATCCAACCATTATCGTGTTTTCAGCCATTTAAAAATGTACCCCAACCCCATATTCCCACCTTACTCCATACAACCCGCTCCCGGGGTGACATCGTGTCTGCATCGTGTTACAAGCACCCACCAACATAGCCCCCTTCCCACACATAACGTTTCTGCCCTTGCCTGATATTCCCGCGTATCTTGTAGCGTCCTGATCCCCGTGTCTAGGTATTATGGTTGGCACGGCGCCGAAAATAGGTTTGTGGTGCCATTAGAGGGGAAGGAATATGAACCCGTCGATGAAAAGGAAGGGGTCTGCGACTACGCTCAGGAGGGCGGGGATGTAGCGGAGATGTTCGGGGAATTCTGCAGGCAGAGCTTGTGTATGGAGAGCTGGGAATTCATCATGGACTCCATGGCTTACAAGGTACCTTCTCGCTTACGACCAAAACCAACCACACGAACGCACTACAAAACAATTGCCAAAAACTTGCTAGTCAACGATATACCAAGTGTTACAAGGTACTCGAAGGGTATGCTTAGGGTCGTTCTTATCGAGCATCTTTTCCCCATAATTTCCAATATTTTTTCCCAAAAATAAAAGGAAATCTTGGAAACCTTGGGAATATTGGAAATATTGGCGATTCTTCAGAGGGGAGAATGTTTGGAAGGCTTCACGTTCCAATAAATGGGGGGAAAAAATGAAAACAAAATGGAAAAATAAAAAATTGGGCGAAAAACAATATTTTGGAAATTTTGGAAATTTTGGAAAATTATGGCTCCGATAAGAATGGCCCTTACATTCGTAAGGGTACATCGACAATACAACAGCAGACGATACATTATATAACGCACGTGCCAAGGTACTACAGTAGAGACGAACACAAGGTTCCGCGTTGCCAAGACAAGGTGAACAGTATACGTTCGCACGACAACGACACTGGTCCAATCAAATACGCCCCGGCCCCGTTCTTTTGGCTTCACCTGATCCAGAAATTGGCCGACCCGCACGAGCAGTTCACGTGCTTCCTCCGCATCGTGGAGCAGTACCTTCGGCCCACGTCCCCGCAGGAAGTGAACCTCGGTAGCAAGATGCAAGGCCGACTGCTGTCATTTCAGGAAATGTGAGAATGGTGTTACCCGTGACAAACCAAGTGCAATGCAGTGCCAAGACATAACCTAAAGGGGGCATCATGGTCCCCAAATACTATGTACTAATAGCGATAGGGGTAGCACTTTTTTTGGCCAAACTATTTCTGACTGGCGGAGCTCCTTGACCTACAGGAATCGGTCCAATCGACGCCAAATTGGGGTTTAAAATATGTCTGTAGAGGTACAGGCCATGCCATTGTTCGTCGGAGCGCGCTTTCATGTGGCTTATGCGTGACTTACTAATAGTACTAACGACTTAGTAATAGTATTCATTACTTACTAGACGTGGTACTAACGACTTACTAACAGTACTCTTAATAGTGACTTACTAATACCACTAAGAATTTCTTAATAGTACTAATGACGTACTAGTAGTACCAATGACTTACAAACAGTACTAATGACTTACAAACAGTACTAACGACTTACTAATAATACCAATGACTTGCATATAGTACTAATGACAAATTGTCGGGACTAATGACTTACTACAGTACAGGACACCTAGCAAGAAACGGGAAATTTGGTCCAGGCTGGGTTTCTTATTTGAGAGTGGGTCATTTCTACACTCATTTCAAGATAACGTCTCCTGTTTTTTTCCCCTCTAAAAGACAGCCTGGCTTTCTTGTTGGCCTGTTTCTTACTACAGTAGGTGTCCTGTCCTGTGCTAGTAATGATGGCTCACTAATAGTACTGATGACTTACTATTAATAGTAGTACCAATGACTTACTAGTAGTACTAATGACTGGCTAATAGCACTACTGTAATTACTTAATAATAGTACCATGACTTACAAATAGTATGGAGCTCCTCAACGGCGGAACCTCGTAAACTAGTAGGTGCATCTCTATCGTAGCGTGCCTCTCTTGCGGGATGCAGACCCCGCCCCCCTCTACAGAACGCCGTCTCTCCGTTTCGTGAAACCTTTCGTTGCACACATGAAAACATCGCAGGGAAGATTTTACAAGCCTGGATAAGGTCACGAGAGACACCATTCTCGAGGAACCGGTCGGTGAAATCGTCCTGATGCTCGAACAGAACGTCCTGGCCAAGTTCAAGCACTCTCCCGCGATGCAAGAGCTCAAGCAGATGAAACTCGTGGAAAAAGGTGGGCAACAAAACAAGAGGCTACGAATGCTCCATGACACGCAGGCGCCTGCATACGGGCGACGATAAAACGATCAACACGAGACCGCTTGCACAATCCCCCATAAAAATATGTCCGGTAGGCTAGATGTAAAGTCGTCGTGCTCATCGTCAACAGCCCTCGTAGTTGGCCTCAGGGCTGTCGCAACGAATGGGTGGGATCGCTTTTCACCGATGCAAGGATATTTGGTTGAAAATAATGTTACCCATTTGATGAATTTGGTAGCATGACCTACAGCAATGATATTTTTGCTGCAAATTATTCCACTCGGTATCACAGGCAAGACCTGTGGCACGCGACAGCACGAGCCTGTCATCACGTACCGATGACGTATCTCGCAAGCAAGCTGCTACCCCCCCCCCCCCCCCGCCCATTCCGCGCCTTGTGCGCATGCAACCTCCCCTCCTTCTCCCACTTCGAACGGCTCACCGCTATCCTTTCTGCATGTTGCTGTGTTTTGTCGTTGTGTGGCGTGACCACCCAGAGTTTCTATCAGCGCAGGGTGTGGCAGATGGGGATGCGGGCATGCTGGAGTTAATGGCAAGCGTTTCCATTGGGAGGATGAGATCTCCGATCGCCCGTGGTGGCGCTGACGAGCACCGGAGATCCACAAGTGCAAGGCAATCAACTATTTCGCGGCCATCAAGTGCTTAGTTCATCGTGAAGGGGGCTTTGTTCGTTCGCCCAGGTTCCCGTACGTAACTGTTCCCTTCTTTCGGGCCTAGAGGGGCTTGACTGGATCACTGACCTGCGCTTGGAAGTGCGTTGAACACGATGCGTATCACTGACTGTTGCATCGACGAGGTTTGACAGCTACCTGGTATGCCTGGTGCACGCTCCGATGTTTTCAAGAGGGGCGCTTTAAGTAAACGCATTGGCGTCGGGCATGAGGCATCCGATAAACATTCGGATGAGTTGGGGAGAGAGAAGTGAGCGCTCTGTCCGGGTGCTGATGGCACGGACAGCAACCAACCGGCGCTTAATCTGAGTATTGAGATAACGCTCCCTGCGCACCCCCGAAGGTGTGTGTATGTCGACTTCCGAGTCAACCTTTAAGCCTCCACATAAGTGTGGCTTGGTACAAACTCGATCAAGCAGACCGAAGACGGAAGCGTTTCGTCACTCGTGTTGTCTCCTGGTTGTGGTGCCAAGGCCGGAGCCTGAGCCCAAACTCATTTTTAGTCGGCCGCTGTACGCACCGAAATCACTTTTTTCAAAGCTTGTAGAGGATAACAAAGCTTAAATTATCTCCTCCCAGGCGACGGCCAAGATCAGATCTCCTTTGTGAGTGATCTGAAACGGGGGGCATGCAATTTTTTTGTCGACCCATCAACCGCCGGTGACGCCTGGACGCTAAACGCGCCGGAGCAATAACACCGGTGCACATTTCTACTGAACACGTCCCCGCCGAGCCTGTTGCACTCACCGACGAACACCACGCATGATTGTTTGTAGATCGTCTCCCTAGGGCAAGTAGGAACCCTCGCTTCCGTTCTTGGTTCCAGGTGGAGTGTGTCTGAACGCACCGCGAACAGAGGATATCGGCAGGAACCATGGCGGTGGGTCCGATCAGTGATATTTTTTCGCGGTAAACAGGAACCCGACGCGTGTTGTTTTGGACTGAGCACCAAACACAACCCAAACAAGCTCTCGCAGAAGTCAGCTTGTTGGTTTGAGCTGGGAGGCAGCGAGCCATCGGTGGCGGCGCGCGACCCTTCCCTTGACGCCCACTGTGTGGGAAAGCGCAGGCAGCACAAAACCAAAAGCATGTTGAGGCAAAAGAAGCAATCGGCGATGCCCCTCGCTGTTTCAGGCTGCGCTGTGCCTGGGCGTTTACGTTGACCCTGGTGCCGCAAGCACATCGATACGACAGAGAAAAGCAGTATCGCAAATGCCGATCGTCGAAACAATTGAGAGTGGCTACCGACACCAAAATATCGGCATTACCTTTATATATTGCACCTAACTCTACAGAACAGCTCTAGGTAGGCTATACTTATCTAGATAGGTGGTCAACCAAGTGTTTCAAAACCAAGTGTTCCGACTGGACAGGCCATTTTCACGTGGAGGGTTGGCGATTGGCAGGTGAAGCGGGCGGCTGACCTTTCACAGCGGCAGGGGGGGGGGGGGGGGCAGAAGGTGCAGCATTGCAGCTCACGGTTTCGAGACGCACCCTGCCAATGTATGGGGCCTCTGCCGACACCATAGCGCGGGAGGTCTGCATCGAATGAAACATCATGAAAGTGCCCTGAGTCCACAACACGCGGACGTGCACCGTGTTGCTTGCGCCTGCAGACACGCCACCGCCGCCAGTACGCCAAAGCTAGTTCGTTTTTCGGGAAAACTGGAGAAGACCTCGACCGATACATGCTTCTACTTTCCACTCCCCCACCCGTCTTTTCCCCTCCCCCAATCCCGCTCCCTCCGCCGTGGTACGTCAAGCGAGTCACGCCTTTTTCGAGTTTCGAACGCTAGTCTTCCGGTCCGACCTAGCGACTCCCTTCACCCCAGCGTTAACACCTCGGGGACGTAATTCCGGTGGACTCTCCCCAAATTATTCCTTGCACTTAAGCCTAGGCGTCAAAAATGAAGAAATTCACTGCACCGAGGCGCGCGCGACGCTCAGTGAATTCAAGCCAAGGTGATAGCCGAACGGCAAGGAACCGTTGCATCCCTATTTTTCCCGTCTTTCTTGGCCCACCAAACTCAACAATGGGTAGCAAACCCCTTCTTCGTCACCGTATGTGCGCGATATCGCTGTTGGCCGCCCCTGTGTGGCCTTCACTCTGTCGGTCGTGACGAACACAAAACAAAAAAACTAAAATATTGTTTTTAAGGGGGACATCGGGCGGGGGAACAGCCATGGAAAAAGCGAGATTCGATTTTGTTTAGCTTTCAAACACACGCGGGGAGCTTCGTGGTGGCTGCAGCTGCGGTTGCCGCAACGTTCGCAGCTTCCACCCAGCCGATCGCCGCTGTAGCCCCTCAGATGAGGCAGCCTACGCCACGAGCGGTTGCCCGTCACACATCCCACCACACACCACGTTCTCTTTCCAGAAGCGTGCTCCTATTTTCCCTGAGCCTCCTTACGTAAGGAACTCCGGACCCCCGCCAACGGCCGAACTTGATAAGCATTGTAAGCTGCTGTAAAGGCCATTCTCATCGAGCAAACGTTTTTTCCATAGTTTCCAACATTTATTTTCCAAAAACAAAGAGGGAAAAGAGGGAAAAGAGGGAAAAGAGAAAACATTTTCAAAGTTTGGAAATTCTTCAGAAGGCTTCGAGTTCCAATAAATGGGGGAGGGGGGCGGGGGGGAACCCGGAAAACATGGAAAATACAGAAAATTGCGCGAAAACAATATTGGAAATTTTGGGATTTTTGGAAGTTCATGGCTCCGACAAGGATGGCCCTGAGCCCGATATCCAATCCTATGGGTTGGGTATCTACCGCACTATAAAGGTATTGAATCCCTGGGGAGGTTAGGTACGTAGCTACAAATGCGGTATGGGGCGAGCCCGACTACCATGCAGGTTTGAGACGAGACGCAACTCAGTTACTCACAGTTTTGATGCTTGAAGTCTTACATTTATTATCACTTCCTGTGCTCAGAGAATTCTGGCACAGAGGGGCGGCAAACAATGATTTGCCGATGCGTGTTTCATCGGAAACACGCCACGTCAACAATAGAGGGGAAACGGGGATACCATGAATACCATGACACAAGCCCACCCCGAAGGGCAGTATATGTAGATGCATATAAATCAGGAGGGTACAAAATCCATCCAGAAAATTCTGAGAAATGGATCGAAGATACTGTGCTTCACAACCCCCTCCCACACCTCTATAACTTGTAAGGCGAAAGCCTGGTAAATCCGAAGGAAAAAAAATAATCTGCAACTTTACAGAAGAATACTCGAGGGAACGAAAGGTACGCCGGCACGCAATGTTGGCAAGAAAAAGGTTCCAGCCATGAATACCATGACAGCACCATGTTGCAAAATACACGATGGCGCGTGCTACGATAGAGAAACGTAGCACTTTTTGGTTGAAACTCTTTCTGAATGACGGTGCTCCTTGAACCCATAATCTTCGGAATTCAATTTTTGTGATGCAATATGTTTCATTTTATACTTAGGGCCCGTATTAACGAAGATTAAAAAAAAAAATGGGAGAAAAAAAAAAAACAAATGATCTTTTCATTGGTCAACACACGCACCAGCGCCAAATATTAGGATCTTGGGGTATAATCTTGGGTGGTGGTGCGGGTTCTGACCAATGAAAAGCGGATTTGATTTTTTTTTTTCCAAGTTGATTTTTTTTTTTTTCTTCGTTAACACGGGCCCTTACGACCATGAGATTGTTCATCGGGTATATATATATAGCACTTTTCGTTTCCCCCAAAGACGCATGCTACGATAGAGGTGCACAAGGTTTTTTCTGAGCTTCTCACTTAAGTAGCGTCACACCTCACCGAAAAAAATGATTTTGGAAGAAAATAAAAGTGAATATATAAGTGCTGCCGGATGCGAAATATCCTGACCGAAGTATACTCTGAAACCTTATTCGTCACAAAAATGAAAGTCCGACGAATTTGGGTTAAGGAGCCCGATCGTTCAGAAAACGATCTAGCCAAAAAGTGATACCTCTACCGTAGCACGCGTCCAAAACTCATTTTTTGGAGTTATAGGGTTAGAGCTTCTCAATCGACCACCCTCAGAAAGATAGTGGCGCACCTGCATGCAGGCCACCGTAGCATGGGTCACAATAATATCGTATCTGATCGCGCAAGGTGTTGGTTGGGTGGGGTTTTCTTCAGTTGAGAGGGAGCTCCGTCGGGGGCACGGGGACGCGTGTGCTACGCTATTAGAGGTGTACCTTATTTTGTTGTTTTTTTCGGTTTCTGAATGACGGGTCTCTCCTTAGGGCCTGTTTTAACGAGTATGAAATAAATTCAATTTGGCAAAAATAAAATTCAAATACGCTTTTCATTGGTCAACACACGCACCAGCATCAAAGATTAGGATCTTGGGGTCTAATCAATTTGAATTGGACGAAAAAACCACGAAGGTCCCAGGACCTTCTTTTCCAAAGAATTCAAATCAAATTGAGGAGTTGGCCCGACTTGGACCGGCATGTCCACGGTGGGCAAACGCCCCCGGTACAATCTGGTCATTTCTTGGTGGCATCGATGACCACGACCGAGGCGACAACACGTGAACCACAACCCGAGGCCACCGGGACAACAGCCGCGCCCACGCCTATAGACCATAGCACAGCGTACCCCGGCGGTGGCGCCTCAAAACCAATCATGGCGGTCGCAATCCCAACTTTTCAACCAGCTCGATGCTCCAACCCGATAAAAAACCGAGCGATCGACCCAAAAACAGCATGATACGCTCAAGACTTCGATAACACCATCACCGCCCCTGTCTCGCCCGTGGCGTTCCAGGGATCCCTACGCCCACCCAGGAGACCCTGAGAGCGATAGCTTCCTAGCCTGGGCGGTCAAAAGCAAAAGTATGCTGGCGGCGGCGCGCACGCGTCGACGCATGCTTTCCCTCTCGTCTCCTCTCGTCGACTTTTTTCACCTGGGCGCTGTGACGCATGCTGCGTTTTTTCGATTTCATAAATATTTGAACGAGCAATTCACTATTCCCCATAGGACGCAAACCACTTTTTTTTTGCGAAATCACATTCAAATAGGCTTTTATTTTCCAAATTGAATTTTTGCTGTCTTCGTTAAGATGGGTCCTTAAGGGCCCGTTTTAACGAAGAAGAAAAAAAAAACAATTTGGAAAATATATATATTCAAATCCGCTTTTCATTGGTCAAAACACGCACCAGCACCAAAGATTATAGGATCTTGGGGCATAATATTTGGTGCTGGTGCGTGTGTTGACCAATGAAAAGCGAATTTGAATTTTATTTTTTTTCCAAATTGAATTTATTTTATACTCGTTAATACGGGCGATTCAAATTCGCTTTTCATTGGTCAACACACGCACCAGCACCAAATATTATGCCCCAAGGTCCTATAATCTTTGGTGCTGGTGCGTGTGTTGACCAATGAAAAGCGGATTTGAATTAAAAAAAATCCAAATTGAATTTTTTTCTTCTTCGTTAAAACGGGCCCTAACCCAAACTCGTCGGAGTTTATTTGTTACAAGTTGCAGTATTTTCCATAGTATGTATACTTGGGCCGTGGGATTGTTTCCTCAGGTAGGTGCGTACGAGTATCTATTTTATGTTTCTCCCCAAAATCAGTTTTCGGTGAGTGTGTACGAGCTGGTTCCAGCGATAAAGCGTGAGATTTATTCCACCTTCGGGCAACAAAAACTGGAATACGTTGATATTTTTCTATACGAAAGATATCCACATACATACCCGCATGAACGGAGGGGAACAAACAAATCGCTGAAGAAATTTTTGGCGTACGAGTTGTAGTTCGCGAGGTATGGACATTTTTTGTATTACTTGCGGAGGCGTTGTTATATAGGGGTTGAAACTGTCTATATATAAATTCGTATGTAGGCCATAATTCGGCCAAAAATCGTCGAATAATTCGACACTAGAAGTGTTGACCATGATCGTATCAACAAGGGGAAGATGTTTGTGACATTTGTTTTGTTCTGCGAAGCATGCAAGGCTGATATATTTATCGCCTTCCAAAGTACTAGACTTCAACATGAATCGGGAACAATTTTCGAGTACTTTCACGGGAATCATTTTTGCACCTTGGTTTTTGAGAGTTGAAAAACGAAATTTGGCATGGTTGTGCGTCATGACAAGACAAACAAACTGACGGCTGGTCTTTTTTAAGATTTTATTTTCGTGAATTAGGGAGGGTTAAAGTTGCCGGAAAAAAAACAGAAAAAAATCAGAAAAATGTATCCCAAGAACCAAAAAAAAGAAAAAAGAAAAAACATTAATCAGCTTTTTCATCTTGTCATGACGCACAACCATGCCAAATTTCGTTTTCCAACTCTCAAAAATCAAGCGCAAAATAGCGAAGAAGGAATATTTTGGGTGTCGCTGGAACCAGCTCGTAGAGCTCTTCAAGTGACCACTCTCAGAAACGGAAACGTGCCCCTCTACGGCAGTATGCATCCAGAGGGATAAAGGTTTCGGCTCTCAGGCGTGCTAGGAAAAAGGAAGCACACTTTTTGGTTAAACTGTTTTCTGCGTGGCGGGGCTCCATATACATATCCCAAACTAATTTGGAATGCCATTTGTTTAGGAAGCGTTTTTTCATGTTTGTATCTAAGCCAGGAGCCCCTACACTACCATCAAGTAAGAAGCCTCAGAAAAAACATGGTACACCTCTTGCATGTTCAAACGTACGACCCCTACCGTCATGCGGCTCTCCAACTATGCCCCTCCCACCCGATCGCTGCTGCTCCTGCAGAACAGTGTGCGCCCCGAAGCCAAGAGCGATGGCCTGTTGACTCACTCGTTTAGGCTCGCCCCCCAACGACCCGTCCGAACACAAAATTGTAAACTGCGGCTCGCCGCTGACACTTCTGACGGTTCGCTGAAGTAGGATTAAAACGGGAGGACGTAACAGGACACTCCCTTGGCTTCCGATCAGGAAGGTTCAGCGTACCGATGTGACTAAGATCACGTTGAGGGACCCCGATCCAGACATCACGACGAAGGCGGGTGCCCTCGACTCGGCGATCTCGACGGCGTGTTTCAGGAACCACCTTTTCCGGAGCAGTCCTGACCGCACGCGCAAGACCGCTAACGAGGGGCGATATCATAGGAGACGGCAAGGTGAGCCTTAACCCTCGGCACCGCGCTTTCTCGTGATATGAAACACGGCTCGCAACGGCCGCAAAAAAATACCACGGCGTTCATTTAAAACAAAATTAAATGTGAAAGCATCGCCTCTCTGCACGGCTTCGTACAGTTTAACGAGTATTCGTCAGAGAGCTATAGACCAAGACTTATGTGTACGTGATGTACTCGTACAGTAGTATGGAGTTGAGCCCGCAGGCACACGGTGACAAAATATATGTTGTTGGTTCATGCTTTTGCTCAGGAGAGAGCTACGAGTACATCAGTACATAATCATGTTGGATAGTCCCACTTGATCACCGATTAGATTGCGGAAGGTCCACATGCTACATTAGCGCTATTGGTTTCTGGGGGAGGAACGTATGCGTTCCTGTTGTGAGACTGATTAAATGGTACGTTATACCTTAAACTTATTTCCAAGCACAGCGACACTACACAGAGTCGTCCCAAGCACAGCGACTTGCGTAAATCATTTCCAAGCGCAGTGTCTTCGTAGAGCAGTTCCAAGCGCCCAGCGACCAAGAGTTATTCCAAGCACGTTGACGTAAAGCATTTCAAAACAACCCCAAGCAAAATGGCGATCACATCGGAGGGTCAAAATAATGGAGTCATGTATTCAATCCGAATGTCTCAGAATTGGTATCCCAAGAGAAGTCACTTCTCTTCTTCGCTCCGGAAACCTCTTGGTATCAAGAGTGGGTCCCGAATTCCTTGCGAGTATGCCTAGAACAACCCTATCGACACCGACCCCTCCCCCCGACGCGGCCCAGACAGACGCGACGGCTCCGGTCCCGGCGTCGCCCGCGGGCTTGCCAGACTCGCTATCCAATCAGACTTTCGCGACGTGTATCGACCCGAACACCGCTGTCGAGGAACTTGCCATGCTTTACGCCGCGACCCTGGAGAAACCGGCGTGATACTCGACGTCACGCACGTCACGGGAGCGCTCGGTAAGGACAACGTTGACCTGCCCGGGCGTTGCTATCAAGGCACACTCCCGAGGTACGAATGTGTGCTTAGTTCCGGGTTTCATGCGAGGCAGTGTTATAACCATCCTATCGAGCGCTGGTCGTGCCCATCCAGTGTCGGGCTGGTGTGCATTTTTGCCGTGGGTGTATCACGGTGTCGACTGTCCTTCTGCGCCAGACAAGCGTTCACTCAGCACGGGGGGGGTGTACTCATGTCGTGCACGGCCGTAGTCATATGATTGTAGACCCTCGCATCCCTACAATGCCGGGACGGAGCACGTTGGGTTTTCAACAACCAGGCAGACATTGCTTGCACCAAGCGCGAAGCGCCATGAGGTATTGGGCGAGTCGCATGGAGGGTGAGCTGCACCCTGCTAAGAACCGCCTTTGAGGCGGACTTGGATATGGACGACAGCTTCAATGAGTTAATTTAATTTCTGGTGTGGCCACTTCCGGAGACAGCAATGGGTTTTACTATGTAACTGCCTCGCGGATGCCCTACCATATTAACACTACGTGATACGACCATTCCCCTTGTGCGGAGCAAAGGTTCTCCACCCCGCACAAATGGTCTACTCGACTGCCAGCCTTGGTGACCGCCAAAAACAAAAAAAAACGGCACCCTGGTTGTCTAGCTCACGCAGCGAGTGGCGTGTTGTACAGCGTCGTTGCCAACCGACGCCAACCCAACCTATAAATATATCATATATTTATAGGGGGGGGGGGCATACCAAGCGAGAACCCCTTGCCGGCGCAGGAGGGCTCATCTAACTCAGTACTTACATTGAATGATCCACGGTAAGGAGCAAGCATGCATTCGAACTTCCGAGCACGACGACCTACAATATTTCTTGAACTCGGCGATCTAGGATCCTCAGCGACCTAGAGTATTTCCTAGATCAGCGATCTACAGTAAAGCATTTTCCCAGAGCACTGTACCGGTAACATAGAGTTTTCCCAGCGCACAGCGATCTAGAATGTTTTTAAGCACAGCAATCAAGAGGGCCTCTGGGGTTGGGGTTAGAGGTAGGGCTAGGACTAGAGGGTTGGGCAACCAACAACCAACATCGCGCACAAAACAAAAACAAAAACATAAATCGTCGCCGTAAGAAGTGAACCCATCGGGGTCGTCTGTCAAATATTTGCTATGGGGTATTAATTTGCCTCGCCGAAGGCACATCCAGCCAACTTGTATGCGAAAGCTTGCAGCCTACTTGCATGAGCTTGGGTGCACTTGCACGCAATCTCTGCACGCGCCATGCATGGAGCCTTGCATGACCTCGTGCATGAACGCTTGCCCCAGCTCGAGCGCTAGAAACAAGTTGTGCGGCGTGCATATATCGACCCCCTGTGCCCTTGAGCTTCAGCACGGGTCATCGGAGATCTCATTTCCCCGAGAGAAACGCCCGTGATCGTTTCCAGTATGCCCTCGTCCCCATCTGACACGCGTGGCAGTGTAATCTCTGCCCCCCGTCAGAACACGCGACGACAACGTAGCAACAGGCGGAGGGGACAACGGCGAGCCGTTCCGGGGCGGCGAAGTGAGGGAAGAAAACACATTTTCGTGAGCAGGAGACGCGTGTGTGTCGCGGTGGGGTTGGCAACCTAAACCTTCTGAAGCTCCTCGTCTAAGGAGCTCTGTACTATTAGTAAGTCAATAGTAAGCCACCCGAAACCCGATTTCGATTAAAAAAAAAGCATTAAGAGCGCAAGCCGATGTACTTTACCTCGTAGGTATATCATCAAAACTGTTGCAAAAATACTATTTGTTGTGTATGCTAAGGGTATCTCTTCGATATTGGGTTAAGGAGCATAATGAATAGTCAATCCGAAAAGACAAATGGCCCAAACGTGGTACTAATCCTATTGTACATAGCACGCCTCAGGGAGTTTCCAGCTTGCTTGCGAAAGACGAAATCGATAGGTGATGAACAGGCTCGTGCTGCTGCCGCACGCCACACAAGTCTTGCCTTTTGGTTACCCCGTCGAACAATAAAACGTCAGTCAATTTTCGCTTTCGCAATAATGTTCGATCCCACCGCCCAGATACAGCGTCATGAGGTCTGCCCACAACTCGCCAAGTAAAAGTAGGTGAACGTAAGCGTGAGGGAAAATGAGCCCCTGCATCAAAAACTGGAATGAGGCCCACACGTATTCCACGTTACGACTCAGAGGTCCACTACAAGAGCTGTTGATGATGAGCGGCACGGCTGTGGATCTGGCCGCTAAAAAAGGTTTCATGGTCGAGGTTGTGCAGGTGATCGTGCTGCTGATCGCTTTCCCCATCGCCCGTGGTGCGCAGGTGTCTGCGCGTCGCGGAGCATGCGTAACGTTCGTTTTGGCACCCACCGATCTCCACGTCTTTCCTTTCCTGGCGTTGTTTCATCGCCGGGGTTTGCTTGAACTTGGTCAGAACGTTCTGCTCAAGCATCAGGACGATTTCAGCCACTGGTGCCTCGAGAATGGTGCTTCTGCCGGCCTCATCCAGACTTGTAAAAGTGTTCCTGCGACGTTTTGGACGTATACATCAAACGGGCGCAGCAAAAAGGAAACATGAACTTCTGTGGAGGGGGGACGCGGTCCGCATAGTGACAAGGTCCTCAATACATGATGCTCTCCACAACTTCGGTTTAGGCGCTGTAATGTACATGTTTTGTCGCAGGTAACGCCATTCTCACATTTCCTGGAATGGCAGCAATCGGTCTTGCATCTTGCTGCCGAGGTTAACCTCCTGCGGGGACGTAGGCCGAAGGTACCGATCCAAGATGCGGTTGAAGCACACAAACTGCTCGTGCGGTTCGGCCAATGTCTGGATCGAGGCAAGATAGAAGGACGGATCGGGTTAAGTTTTCGATAGGACAAAGTTGTTGGAGTACAAGCAGGTCTCAAGCACCCCCCCGCAGTCGACGACGCGCAGCCTCGGTGTCATCCCCTCAACAAATGGGTGCGTACACGTTTCATCGTCTACTGCATGGTGCTCCAGTGTGCTGTTGGGCGGTCTGTGTACGTACAGCATATCGTCTTCTACTCTAGTCCGCACATTATATCGATTTGCTCAAGTCATTAATGTGTTCCCCGTGGTCTCTCAAAAAGGAATGTAGGGTCGCCCTTCGGGTGCCTTGTACTTGTATTGGTTGAAACCTCGTTGACTCGCGAGTTTGTAACGGCGGAATGGCGCGTGCTACAATAGAGGTACTGTATCGTTTTTTGGCTGAAAATATTTCTGGATGACAGGGCTCCTTAGCCAAAACTCGTTAGAATCGCAGTCTCTTGCTGCAATACTTCTGATTTTATACTTAAGACCACGGGATTGTATATCGTGTATGTAGCATTTTTATTTTGCTCGAAAAAACATTTTCTGGGTGAGGTATACAGCACCTCAAGCGCGGATCTACAATATTTGACTTTTTCGTGGCACGTGTCGCGACACGTGTCGTGACATGCCGCGACACGCCACGGACGCTGCGGCGGCACGCCGCGACACGTGCCGCGGCATTTCGCGACACGCCGCGGCATGTCGCGACAAAAAGCCGCGACACGTAGGGTTAGGGTTCGGGTTCGGGTTAGGGTTAGCGACACTCACCGCGACACTCCCCGAAACACTCGCCGCGACACTCCCCGAAACACTCGCCGCGACACGTCGTGGGGTGTCGCGAGATGTCGCGACACGTGTCGCGACACGTTCCACGAAAACGTCAGATAATGTACATCCCTTTCCTCAAGTGATCCCCCACAGAAGGTAAAACATGCATAGTGCGCCTCTACCTCCGTAGCGTGCGTCTAATGCTGCGTGGCGTATACCGTCGTATATGTGGTATGTGTGCACCAAGCCGCGTGGGTACCTTGTAAGCCACGGAGTCCATGATGAACTCCCAGCTCTCCATGCACAAGCTTTTCCTGCAGAACTCCCCGAACATCACCGCCACCTCCCCGCCCTCCTGAGCGTAGTCGTAGACCCCTTCGTTGTCATCGACCGACTGGGACGAGTACCCCTCTACCGGAACCACGTACGTCTTTCCGACGCGGTGCCAGCCATAGTACCTAGACACGGGGACCAGAGCGCTAAAAGACACGTGGGAAGATCAAAACAAGGGCAAGGCATATACAGATGTGGGTAGAGGATTATATTGGTGGCACGATGCAAGCACGATGTTACTCCGGGAACGGGAGATATACGTACCGTGAGGAGGGTTCTGATGTTGGACTACGTGTTTTTCAAGTATTTTGAAAACAAAACTTAAATGGGGTTGGTTTTTTTTCAATCATGCAGTATCATTTGTTTTAAAGGTTGGACAACGGTTGAAACATTAATGGCAAAATGGTTACTCGTACGTAGATGTATATGGTGGGATGTATGGCGAAAATAGTTTTAAAAATACTACGAAGTAGAATAAGTTGGGTGTTTAAGAACCCGGCGTGAAATTACCGTGGGTGACCACCCGGCACGAATCTTAACGACTTTTGGGATATTGTTTTTTACGAGCACCGGGAATAGATACGAAGTTGTTCAGGATATGCAGAATGTTTCTACTTTTGTTTTATTATCCAGATCGAAAACCTGTCCAGATGCATGGCCAAAATCTCTTTTGCCAAACTAAAAACGGTGTCCATAATGAGCCAACACATGATGTGTTCTTAAATAAAAGTGGCAATCGGTACCCTAGCCCAAGGTGGTAATGTTACGGTATTCACAGCGCTACCCTATATCAACTCCCCCTAACCGGTCCCTTACCGCACCGGCCCCCTAATGCATTGCAACGTCCCCGGGACCTGAGGGCCTCAGGGGGTAGTACGCTGCATCTTCCGGACGGCCACATGTCACATGTCGTGGAAGACGTTGGTGGCGATCCGGCACCAATTACATCGAATATATATACGTCTACCTTGCCCTTTGTGCGTGTAGTGATCCCTCCGTCTACCTTCGTAAGTCCCGTCGAACGCACAAGGGAATGGCCAACACGTCCTTTCACAGCTCGACAAACGTCAATACTTGCCGGGCACTCTCACGACAGAGGTGAACGCCGGCTCGAGGACGTTCGTTTGTGATTCCGATTGGACGCGGTAACGAGGTTGCTGCTCCTATAAAGCGTTCGACAAGGGTCTGACTAAAAACGCAAGACCGTTTTGTTTTTGCTGCCTTTGCCGTGCTGTACGCAGCAGGTCAAGCTCAGAGAAGGGGTAGAAGGGGATGTGGCAACACCCCTCAAATACTATTAGGCTCCCTATGTCTGTACAGTACGTTGAGTTACATCTAGCCTGACAGGTACCCGGTTTGTGTAAGTTACGAACGGAACCGCAAGTCCACCCCCACCAAGCAGTAGTGGTGCCCCACTTGCCTCCAGAAGAGTATATTCAACAAGCAAACGAACGAGACCATTTCCATGGAGAACTGTACGGCACGAGAGCCCTCGATCACGTTTGCTTGCAGCAGCTCCTGCACTGTCATCTGGGTCACTTTTTACAAACACGTCCAGCGTGAACGAAATGGCGCACGAACGGAAGAAATGTAACGGTTCCACTCGGGGTTAGCAGGTGTGTACACAACTGGAACTGCGGCGGCCGTTTGGATTGGTTTCCCGGTGTCACGTGCCGTCGTCCGAACAAGACGCAACAAAACCAATTTACAGTAGAGCAAACATGACTCAACTAAACTAATCTGGAGCTTCAACCTGAACACAGCTAGATTGCGGTTTGTTTTTGTCGGCTCTCCGGCTACAAACTGTGTTCAAGGCTATTATCAGTACTTTTCGCGGCTCTGGTGTAGAACGCCATATAGGAGCAGAACCGTGTGGATTATATGCAATTATCGGTTTGCTATCAGTTCGTCATCTTCTGGCTTGAACAGCCGGGCTTGTTTGGGCCTTCTCTGGCGCACAAACTAACCATGGCGCACCATACAGTAGTTAACGTTTGTTTGTTCCATCAGTGTGACACGCCGTACCTACGCAAAGCAGAAGGGGTATGATCACGCGGACGATCTCGAGGCCAATGCCAAAAGTATCGTGCACTTTCATCAGTTCCAGCATGGCGAATATCGTCGGCCCAACCCCTAGAATGAGCGTGCCCTCAATCGCCCGCCTCTCGTTGAAGAAGAAGCAGCCATACACCCCCCTGCTCTCCGTAACCCAGCAAAGCGCACGGCAGTCAGGAGATCAAGCGTTCGGGTCATATCACGGAAAATAGGGTACCCATTACTACTGTAGTAGCAGAGAGGCAAACGAGGCGAGGCTGCCTGATACCTTTGCAGTACGCAACAGGTAGGCAGTGTGCGCTGGACTAAATCTAAGCTCCCGCCGAAATCAATTCGCACAGTACCAAGACCCATAAAAACACTGCAGCGCGGCGATCGCGGCGAATCCGAGTCCGCTGCGTAGCAACGAAAAACATTCCGTGAGTTGCGTGGTTGTGTTCGCTCCTGTAGGCTCGGACTTGTGGAACTTGGTTATGCAAAGGTCTCGGATCACAATGACTCCACAACGGACACACGGAGAACAAATATAAAGAACGAACCAGCAGACGAGCAAACGGACAGAATACCAAAATGATGGACACTCCTGTATGCAACTCGCAATGAAATGTGTGCCTATATGCAAAAACAAAACACGGCCCCGCGCTTGACGGGGAAAATGGGCAAGGCTGCCTGATACATGCCGTAGGCCGTGTGATTGCTTAATACCTGGTAAACGATAAACAAAACGAAATTCCGCCGCATTCCAAGCACAAAACGAAACAACTGCGGCAAGGCGACCGCGGCCAACTCAAGACGGCAGGCGGTGAAACAAGCCCCACGAGGTAGACTAATCTCCCCCGATTTCGTAAAAGTCAGGTTTGGGGAAATCGGGACGTACTTCTCTTGCAATACATTGCAGATGCCCACACGACAGGCAGTACACAACAGGTAGATTCATTTACTTATGGGAGCCTGTCGTACGCACCCCGGAATAAGGAGGGAGTTTTCCTTTAGACAATAATCTGCCTCACATAAGTCTTCCCAGGTTCCTAACAAAATAATCCCTATACCCCAAAAAAGGATATTGACACATACATACTACAGTGTAACACACTAAAGAGAGTAGACAACTAAATGCAATGCCGTGTCATCGCCCTGGATACTACAGGCACGAAACGCCAGGAATCCAGATATATATATATGCGTTCGAAGACATAATCCCAAGAAAAACAAGGAATGTTGTCCATTATGGCCAAGTGTGAGAATTTTCCAGAAAACGTGTCGAATCATACGCTCTTTTCCCTTGGCATGCACGCGGGCATGACGACGGGAAACGCTCCCATGTCTGTACGAGCCATACCCACAAGACTCACGAGCAGAACCGTTGTACCTTCCGTAGCGTTCCGGCATGTTGTACCAGACGAGCAAGGCAGCAACGGCGATGACAGTCCCTATCACCACCGACATCTTCAAGATGTTGTTCCCCTTGACGTATCGGGCGTATTTCAGCCGGTAGCGCGTGTTGTAAGCAACCACGAGTTGAATCGCGCGAAGGCAGTACGGAACCATAAATACCGCGAAACCTTCGAGCGAGAAAGGCGGGGGGGGGGGGCAACGGCCGGCGAGACGAAGCAAATAGGTTCACCCGAGCGCTTGCCGTTGAACACGCCCCACGCACTTCACAAATTGCCCGAATGTACGTGTGCCTCGATAGCGCCTCCTTCAAAGGTGCCCGTGTGATTCACTATGGTGATTCATTGCGTCAGCACTACTACAGTACCTCCTACCGGGCTACCATTCTCCCTGTGCGTTTCCTCCGCGTACGTTTTGAGCAAATACCACTGCGTCCCACATTGTTTGTCGTTTTTCATTTACTTACATGGGAGTGAAACTTCCATGATGTTATTTTACATTCGAAGAAGTAAACGTTCTTCCATTACTTCCATGAAAGTGGTTTTACTTTCATGGAAGTAATTTTGTTTTACTTCCATGAAGGTAAATAGTAAATTGGCTTATGTGGAAACTATCATGGAAGCAAACTGCATCACACTTCCATGGTTCCGTGGAAGTTTCCGTTTGAAGAGGACTTTCGGCCACTAGACAGGCCCAGTGTGGTTCAGAGCTGCGCGCTACACGGTTTTTAATATCGCGTTTATAGTTGGTCCATATTTTGGTAATCGGGATGGGCCCACTTTGGGTGGGACGGTGTACCAACTGGGAGCAGGGGGTGAATCCATGCCCTCGCTTCCATGTTTTACTTCCATGGAAGTACAATATTAACTTGCTTCACAATTTAATCACATGGAATTGAAAACACTCTCATCAATGGGAGAAAATGTATTTCCATGAAAAAATAAATAAAAACGCGGAAGTAAATTTTACTTCCATGGAAGTAAAAAAACTCTTTCGTGGAAGTAAGTTTAAAGTGAAAACAACTTTCGTGGAACCTTTCATAGAAGTAACCTCAAAATTCAAATAATGTGGTAGATCGCGGGTAGGCGGGGGGAAATTCGCATATATTGTCACGGGGAACCGACCAAGAGTATCCTTCCCGCAGTGAGCTTCGAAACGCAGCGAAGTCCTGTTCTTGCCAAATGGCCTCGGCCAAGGCTACTACAGCAGTGCGAAGCGACCAGGCCCCGGCGAGATAAGTAGCGGGTAGTGCACCGTCGCCCCCAACGACAGGCGGGCTTGATCCATCCTGACCATAAAATCTCAACACAAGAGTACGACGTGTTTATACACCGAAACATGTCGACGATCGGTCGTAGATGGGGCTGCTGGTGGTCGCTTTCAAAGTTGTGGCATACCAGGTTATTGATTGTGCTTGGTACTCGATACAGCAGGTATGATGACGGTTTCATATATTAGGGAGTCCATGTACTTGGTGAGGTTTTATTGAGGTATAAATGAGTGCCTGGTTTCTCCCCTCTGACTTGACTTGCGCGACTTCGCCTCGATGGTGTCCTGCGAGGTCCGACGATAATATATATACTTAACTACGTGGTTTATGTCTACATGAGGAGCGCTCCAGCTCGCTGGCCCTGCTCGCCTGTGCTAGGCCCCGTCATGCGCCCGAGGCCGTATCAATACGCTATAGCGAGTCATTGTCGTTCATGATCTCGGGTTGCTTGGGGTATGAGGCAGTGCGAGGGTGGCTTCTTTCACGTCGATATGGATGCCGTGGAGTTTGAAAGATGGAAAACGGTGCAGCTGATGGGAGTTGTCGACAAGCTGTATGCCGAGCGCTTCGTTCTGGTTAAACGCATAGTGAACTCTGAAGCTTGGGCTGCGCGTACTGGACGGGTTGCCGTGCTTGCGAACGAGAGGGCTCGTCTCAACGAGGTGGATTTTCGTATCAACTCGGCTCAGCACCACTTCAAGTGGCGGCAAGAGGTAGTCCACCCGATACGGCCGCGGCAACAGCGTGCCGCCTCGGCCAGACGTGATCTGGCGCTGGTGGACCCGCTTGCTGCTCGAGGCACGAGCAACGTAGGCGAGCAGCGGCAGCAGCAGCAGCCGGAGCAGCAGCAGCAGCATGACGACGCGATGGATGGGGCTGCAGACACTGTGATGCAGCTGACAGAGCTTCGCGAGCAGGTGGAGGAGATGAGGAGAGAGTTAGCAGCAGCGAAGATGGCAGCCCTTCGGAGGAAGATGATAGCGAAGCTGCGTGCCACGCCGAGCGGGGCCCAGCGCGCTGACTCGGAGAGGACAGCGGCAGAGCAGAGGAGGACAACAGCAGTTGGGACGACAGTGCGGCAACAAGGGCAGGAGGCCCACGCAAGCACGTTGGCCACTGCTGTAAACCATACCCGCTCTACGTCCACCCCCGAACTTGATGAGGAAGCGACGAGAGGAAAAAAAGGAGAAGATATAGGTGACGAGGACAGAGAAGAAGAACAAGCTGAGGATCTTAGTGGAGTGCAGACCTCTCGGAGCGGCAGCAGTGCACAGGATGGGCAGGAGGCCCTTCCGCAGCCGCTTCTGATTGAGAGACGCCCCTTTGAGCCGGTTTGTTGGGTGATCCCGGGTGCGCTAGTAGAGCAGGTGGCTCTGTCTCCTCGCCACTTTGAAACCCACCCACCCCGCGGCGACGAAGAAACCGTCACACGCGGAAGAGAAAGAGGTCGGAGAGATGGTTTTATGTGCGAGTGGAAGGGGGTCTCTGGAGGAGGAGCATATAGTAGGAGATGGAGAGGACGGCGTTGGGGTGGGCAAGGAGCAGGAGCATCAGCCGTTGCCACCGCCGCTGCCGCCACCGCCGCCCCTACCGCCGCCTCCGCCACCGCCCGCGGAAGGCACAAGTGCAGACCTCGAGAGGAAGCAGCACGCCCTGGTAGTGGCGAGCCGTTTGGTGCTGGCACACGGAGCCCTGTTATCATTCGAGCAACGGAAAGAGGAGGAAGAGGAGGAGAAGGAAGAGGAGGAGAAGGAAGAGGAGGAGGAGCAGCAGCAGCAGCAGCAGCAGCAGCAGGGGAGCAAGGACGGGTGGGGCGGCGGCAAGCAACACCACCTACAGCAAGGTTGTGTTTGGACCAGCATGGAAGCTGGGCCGAGGTGGCGCGTGGGTGCTGGCCTCATGCCTCCGTTCAGCCCTGATTGAGGTATACGCTGTGTTCATGCTGCTTGATTGATTGCCTTTTCTTCTTGTTTTTGATGATATTTTTGATGATACGTACGAAGATGACGCTACTGCTGTTCAGGTATATTAATAGTAGGTGTGTCGTAGATTAAGCTTGTTTGGACCACCTATTATTATACTGAATACGAGTAGTTGGCTCTGTTGTCTTGCGTTTATTACACGGGATGGTAGACTACGTACTTGGGTTGGGGCTTAGGGAGGATGATATATGATGCACGCATGATAGGATTGAGTACGCACGTGACGAGCACTTGACGAGCCGACATTGTTATGTTTCGGTTGTGTGCTTTGCTTGGAACGCTGTGCTACCTGCACGTACTAACCTTGTCAGATAGCAACACATCAGTATACGTATGATAATAGCCGACATGCAGCAATTCTGCTGTGACTTTTGCTTGGAACATGCTCATACGGTTACTTTGTCTGTTTGCGATGTCTTTGCTATTTGTACGAGAAGTACTATTATACTGCTGTGAGCATATCAGGTATATGCGTGCGGTGCTTTTCGTGATTTATGAGCGTACGGTTATATACGTAAATATATACGTACCCTGGTACCAGAGAAGAGCAGTATTAATAGCAGTAGTTGCAAGTGGACTCGTACCCTGTTTCTAGACGGGAAAATGCCGCAGCAGTAAAGATAAATGTGCCCCCCGCCCTCCCTCTCTCTCCCTCCTTCCCTCTCTCCCTCTATGCCCCCAAGATTTGGGTTGGCACGTAGAGATTGGTGATATTTGGTTCACGAGTAGGAGGATAGGGGAGCTGCAGAAAATAACTACTGCTGTCTGCTTATTGTCTTGTGTACCTGATGCAAACAGTAGTGCTCTGTGTGCGGAGATTTTTATGACCGTGAAGGTCGCATATACCCCTATGCATACGTATAAGACATTGCATTATACCAGGTATGCAGGTACAGGTGTACAAAGCAACTGCGAACGTACTGCTGCTCAGATAAGGTTATCATGGTTGGTACGGTGTTGGAAAATTCTGGGACGTTGTGATATGATATGGATATGCGATGGAATGGATGGAGTATTGCTACAGAGTGAAAATATGTTAATGGGCGATACAGATTGACTGCTGTGTGTGTGCTCTTCCGCCCTCCCTCCCTCCCTCCATAGCGAATCAGTGATGTTTCTGATCATTTATTTATGTAGCACGCATGCTATGTAAGTACTTAAAGCAGGAGGAGTATAAGCGGGGTATAGGTGCTTTAACCACGTAATCATACTCGTAGCAGTTTATGTGCTCTTTGTTGGCGATGTGAAATATGCACATGCACCTGTCTGACAACAGCATTCGAATCTTGATAAATACATGAATGGATTTTGTCTTTCCGCGCACTACTATTTGTTGGTTAAAACGCTAGTCTTAAGTCATTTTGTTGCTTGGTGAAAAAATAGTACACTTCAGAGCTTTCCTTGTGTGGAAAATCGCTCGAAGGTTCTTGATTATACCAGCAGCTCGTGGCAGGGGAGATCACGTTTCCCCGATAATAAGTTGGCATATTAACTACTGCTGTGAGCTTGAAACCATAGCACGCGGTCGGATAAATTACATTCACGTATGAAATGAGGATCTGATATTTATTATTTTAGTTTTAGAGTCAATCTCAAAGGTGATACCGTCTCTGGCTGTCTGGCCCGGGCGGCGTTTCTGGTAGTTCGGAAAATACATGGATTGACTGGTTGACCGACTGAAATGAGGATCTGAGATTTATTATTTTAGTTTTAGAGTCGATCTCAATGCTGATACCGTCTCTGGCTGTCTGGTCTGGGCGGCTTTTCTGATAGTTCGGAAAATACATTGATTGACTGGTTGACTGATTGAACGAGGATTCGCGAATGGAGGATATTTATTGAATTTTTGATTGGGCTGGTGGGGTTAAGGTTGGGTTTTGGTTTTTGATTGATGGTTTTCGGGCATTGAAGCTTCTGCCTGTTTACTGATTAAAATAGTGGATACTGCTGTGCGGATATACTGTTTTGGGTCGAACCGTGATCGGGAGCTGTATTGTTGATTGTCAGGGAGATATTCAATGATAATAACGGCTGGTCTGGTAGTTCCGAGAATACATTGTACGGTATTGAGATTTGTATTGAGGATCTTTCAGGTTTTGAGATTCTTGCAACGTGCAGTAAATCTGAAGTTAGTACTACTGGATAAACTTGTATCGACCTATTGACACCGAGCTGATGGCCGTCTGATTATCGAGGCCTTAAACCCTAGTTTCGGCAGCTGAGTGTCTTGGAAGATTGTTGAAGTTTGAGCCAGTATGGTTTAGATGTTGGTATCTGAAGTTCATACTACTGGATAAACTTGTATCGACCTATTGACACCGAGCTGATGGCCGCCTGATTATCGAGGCCATATGCCCTAGTTTTGGCAGCTGAGTGTCTTGGAAGATTGTTGAAGTTTGAGCCAGTAAGGTTTAGATTGTCGTATTTGAATTTGAATGGATGTGCTTGAAGTTCTGGTATTCGGTACTTTGAATTTGCTTGAGGTTTTGGGACTTTGTGGTCCACATTCGGTACGTGAATTTGAAATGTGTGATATTGATTCGGGGTGATGATTTGTGGTTTTCGGGACAGCTATGAGGTGTGACCATGCTATGATATTGTGATGCTTTATTGCCATACTGTTCCCCATGTAGGAAGGATATTAGTTGATGGGACTGCACACCTGTTCGGTATGCATACTGCGGATGCGTGGTGTCGCACAGTATCGATTGCAAACCAGGGAGGATATTGATTGTGCTTGGTACTCGATACAGCAGGTATGATGACGGTTTCATATATTAGGGAGTTCATATACTTGATGAGGCTTTCTCTATCTGTGAGGTCTCGTGCTTGCTGGTGACTTGACTTCTTTGACTTGCGCGACTTCGCCTCGGTTGTGGCCTGCGAGGTCCGACGATAATATATATATATACGTGGTTGATGTCTACATGAGGAGGGCTCCAGCCCCCTGACCCTGCCTGCCTGTGCTAGGGCCCGTCATGCACCCGAGGTCGTGTCAATACAGGTACATGTCACACAGAGCACAGCAGAAAAACCTGGTGTACGACTAAAGGATCTGACTCCCTTGCACTACGTACGAGCATTCGGTGCGTCGATGATATACGCAAACCGACCACTCTCCGGGGCATTCAATCAACATGTACATTGTCCCACGAACCAAGTGAAGATTAAGAGTGCTGCTATGTGTGTGGAAGTTCCCGAAATACCTATAAAAAATCACCAGCAGCCGTCACCGGAGTACAATCGGCTGTACCACGATGCTACAGTAGATTTCAGATCGTTTACTCCCACACAACAGCTCTCTCAGAACATACCACATCTCGGACAGATCTCGACCTGGAACATCCACTGCTGTACAGCACTTCCCCACCTGCCGTTGTGAGAGATTGTGCTGGACCTGTGTCCTGTACTTTATAGTACATATCCAACCCAGGAAACATGCGCTGGCTCATGCGGATTACACGGGCCGCACCCAACATGGTATTTTGTTGTACTGTAGATCATATATATGTACGTATAGTCCAGACAGAACGATTTTTCCTAAGGGGGTACAGGGTTTTTCTCCGTCATTTTTGAGAATTGACACATGAAACAAAGTGGCCCCGAATCGCGCGGCCGAGAGGAACCCAAAACCGGTCTTGAAAATAAAATCCATGAACAATGGCCATTTTTCGAAACAAATGACTTTTTTTTTCTTTTTACCTCAAAAACGGCAAAGATATGACCCAAAACGACGCTCAATGAATGCTGGAGTTGTCGAGAAGACACTCTTTATAACCAGGTTACGTGCGAACACACTGCAGAAACTGAATCACTGCGTGTTTGAAAAAAACAAATGAGCGCGCCATTTTTTACAACCGCTTTTCTCGGCCCACAGAGCTTTCTTTGAAAAACAAAAAACATGTGCCTGGGTCCAGGTCCAAGTCATCCGAATCCGAGAAATTTTTCTACATTCATCGTGTGAATTTCGCGCTAACATCTCCACAGCTGGAGCCGGAAAAATACGGTTTTTCACCCATATCTCGCTTCACAATAGAAAAAAAAGGGCAGCGGCCAAAAACAGGTACACCTGGTCCGTTCGGGGCCAAAAACAGGTATATACTAAAATCAAGTTTAAAACGCACCCCACGAACCTGCCGTTCCTTACAACGCAAAGTAGAGTTTTTTCATGTTCTTCGTGCTCGCCCGGTGGCTACGTATACGAGTAGCTGCTATTAATAGTACGAGGAACGAACGCCTGCTGCTGTATTCTCCCTTTTCAGCTTGCGACGCCCCTGGTATTCCAAGTCAACCACAATCCCGAAGGGGAGCCTCCTATGTCGTATTATTTCGGCGGAGGTGTGCAGGCAGATATGTGTGTCGCTCGAGTGGCGTGTGTGGCGCGAGGTGCGAAGGGAGGAGGGGGTCTCCGCGTACGTCGGCATTTGTATAGAGGGGGCATAGGGTGGGACTATGAAGGGCTTGAAAACGACAAAAAAAAAAGAGAAAGTCAAGCAGAGTAGACAAAATCAGGTATACCTAGGCTTTAAAGAGACAAAAACAGGTACAACGAGTTTTTGACCAATGGCAGGGCACGTAGAGTGCGTGTTTTACTTGCGTTCAAGTATGTACCTGTTTTTGGCCGCAAACGGACCAGGTATACCTTTTTTTGGCCGCTGCCCAAAAACAAAAGTCAACTCAGATTTTTTCCTCTTGACGAGATACGTTCAAATCCGGTGTAAAACAAAAATGACGACCACCGTGTCGACCTCCAAAATCTTGACCAGTTTTTGTCAGAAAAGCGGAATACTCCGACCCAACGACGAAAAAAAACATTCGTACGATGGTTCGATCCGCTTGAAAAAGAGCTTTCCGGCACTATATTTTTTGTCCTGTGAAAATAAGTGACCACCTCAAAACAACTCAATATCTGAACGTCGAAATTTAGGAAAAATTGTTCTGCCTGGACCATACAAGGTCGGGAATACTCGTAGATCTTCCTTGAAATACTCTGTTCGTGAAATGGGAATCGATGTTGGCCATACTTTGTGTATACGTACTGGTGCCATGTTATACGAGCAGCGCTATTTTTTCCGTCAGCTCTCGTACAAGCCAGCGGAGCCCTGTGCCAGGTGTATTTACATCAGAGCTACACGCACCCTCTTCGTGTTGTACAAAACACATCGATGAACATGTAAAGCTCTCGTCTACGAGCGGTTGTACCTGTTAGTGTTGTGCCTACGAACTAATAGCGTATGTGCGAGAGCTCTCATGGCAAGAGAACGCGCTTCGCTCCCCGAATAAAAACAGAGAGATACACTCACAGAAGTAGGATACCAGTAGCATGACGTAGCAGGGCAACCCCTTGGCCTCCAACAGAAGGATCCAGTGCACGAGTATGGCTGACAACACGGTGAGCGAAGCCGCTGAACAGATCCCGACGAGGACGGGTGCCCTCGCAGCTATCTCGAACGAGTGTCTCAGGACCCATAATTGCCGGAGCAGTCCTAACCACACGCACGCGTTGAGGAGAGCTGCTACGATAAGAGTCGCCGATGCGGCATACATCGTGTGTGTGATACTATTTCAGCCAAGGTGTATGTAGTGTGCCGCCTGCAAAATGACCTTAAAGACCGCAGTGCTCATGATCTGGGGCACGGCTCTCGTAACGGCCGGGAAAACGTATCCTTGGGGTATAAAAATGGTGTTACTTTAAAGATCCTGAAAAAACGGTGCCGATCTGTCTGCAAACATGAGGTACCCTGAGGTATCTGGTACTTTTTACGAGTACGAGTAAAAAGAGTAAGATGCTTGGTGTTACCGGCAGTAGTGGAGCTACACACGTACCTGGCACATACCTACACAACTATGGAGCGGAGTCCCGAGTCGCACAGTAGTCAGGCTGTAGTGTGTTGTAAGAGAACGCGGTGCATGCAAGGTAGGTGCTGCCTCGACAAAGTGGGATTCAACATTGGGCTTGCCCGTGATTTGTGATCGTTGTAGGGGCATGACCCTCGAAAATGCAGTAAATAAGCCGTATTAACTCGCTTGTAGAGAGTATGTACTGTAGTACAAGTATGACTGACCTGTCTGTATCATTATAATACTGTACGCGAATAGATTCACCGGGTGGTACCGTACGTGTTGTACCTGATATGGAAGTTACTTTGGTTATTCAATGGAATAAATCTAACCTTGTATCATATTTCCGCATGAATAAGGTATTATACGCACGCACCTGTATTATATCAAAGGTACTTTGCCTGCTACATACCAGTACATACCAGGTGTAAGTCGGCACCACTATACATTATACCCAACCCTCAGTCACCAACTATACATTATACCTGGTACACAAGGTTGCCATTGGTTGGAGTAGCAACACACCGTCACAGTTAGTTGGAGGTGCCATATCCGCCTGTTTATTGGGTTTCCTAAATCGTAGGCTTTTATTGAAAGCGAGATACAACTTTTCTCCGCGAATCGCTGTGGACATCGACTCGCGACGTGTTCGTGTGACTCTTGAACGGCCGCAGTATTATGTTCTTCTATAGATAGGGTGGCGTTCTAGTTAAGCCCCCCACCCTGAAGAAATGGTGTGTCGCGAAGAAATTGAGGCTCAATTCTTCACGAAAACAAAAAACGGAAATATATTCGGTGTAAGAAAAACCGCTCAAACTGGCCGGCAAGCAATACTAATAAAAAACGCATGAATGCAGCAAAGGTGCCTTGGCGAGATATGGCACAACAGGCTGGTTCAAGAAAATGCCCCAAATGTTTACGTCACCCGTGAATGCAGCATGAAATAGCTACTCGAATGGCATACATTAGGTATTTTACTGACCGTAGTGAACAGCGGAAGTGGATGGTATGGCTATTCGGTAGTCACTTTGTTGTATAAAGGGCCTAACGCTGGCGCTGGCGGCGAAATTGTATCACGACCAACCACGGGTTTCAAAAAGCTCAACAACAGTCTCGTCCGACCCCGCCCCCCCCCCCACCGATACCTACCTTCATGTTTGTCCCTTATACCACTACGTCTGTAAGTATAAGGTGTATTTTAATGTAAATCCATTGCGAAAGTGATCCATATATATCCGGACAGAGTGATAGGGTTCAACCGCGCGTGTTAGACTTATATGGGGTAGCACCATTTTCTCCTGCGGCTCCCGACCCAGTAGAACTGGAGAGGCGAAAAACAGCGACGTCCATTCAGATTATCATCAGCCAACGATGCTAAATCAGCTAGCTGAGGGTTTTCGTCAGCCACTTGCCCGAAACGAAAGTACAATTAGATGTTACGACGACAGCCAAGGGACGGCATAGCAACGCGGCAATATGTATCCTATCACAGTTTATTTTAGAAGTGGCAAGTTCATTTACGTCGACGATACGGGCGGTAAGCCTAAAAAAAGCAAAGGTATTAACGCCGCTCGCCGCTACGAATACTGCCGCGAGTTCCCTCGCGGCCTGCACCGCCCAATACAGCGGACCTCGAGGAAAGGATCGTACCGCATTCGTTTGCTTCGTTTATGTGATGGTTCCCTGTGCCCCCCCAGCTTTATGAAACGGCATGTTGTTGCTGCTGCTGCTGCGCGATCTTGAGTTGTGTTCGTTTCTTTATTCGAGCTCACGAGAAGAGACCCGTCGTATGCATGTCCACCACACACAATTTAATTTCCACGAACGTCCCCCACGACCATCGGTCTCTTCTGCTCGACACCTGTACTCGCGGGGTCGTTCACACCTTAAGCGGGGAACGAAGAACGAACAAACGAGAGGGTTCCTGCTTGCAGCCTCGGGGGGTATCTTGCGCGTAATCGGACGGGGTCATTCACGGGCGCGTGCAGCTGTCGGTGCAGAGGCGTACGTATGACGCGACCATCGACACCTCCACGAATGTGCGCGTGTGTGTAACGTCCAGGCGTGTTGACCAATTCCATCTTATGTAATACGTACCCCGTTAAACGCCGCTTATGAAGAATAATCCAGGCCCGTCGTGGGCAAGTAAACCTGTCGAATGTGGCTCCAGTTAGCCGGCGAAAATGGAGGTTTCATTATTTCGTTCTGACATACTCTGCCACAACCAGAGCGGAACATATTATGCGGCAACGTGTTCCCGTTTTCAGGTGGAAAACTGTGGAGATACGCTGGCGTAGGTTCCCAGTACTCCCGTCAAGGGCCGACAGGTTTGCATGTGCCTGTGCCGCGAGCATCTGGACAGCGGTCACACAGGCCAACGATACCAATCCCACGGGTTCCGACCCGATAATGCTACCTGTGGTGATGCGGCTACTACAGTACGGAATATACGAAGTACATCAGGCCCGACGGCAAGTTCTTAGCACAAACGATATGCCGGCTGAAAACACGAGAGAGCTCATCAGGTCTGTCAACACCTCCACGGTATCACAATTATACCGGTTCGGAATTCACTCCGAAGTGTGGTTTGTCGTTCCGCCCCCAATCTCTCACACCTTTATCATGGACGCAAAAAGGAAAAAAGCGGTGTCCTGGTGCTTGGCCTACACTACGTACTGTAGCTTCAATGCGATTCCCTTCCAGATTCAATACGCGCGCTTTCTTGATACGTAGGGAAAAGACGTCCTCCATGCGACTATTTATATCTGGTCATCGCTCCAGCGCTGCCGCGGTGATGTGGAGACCCCACCCTTCCGAGGGACACGCTCGCCATCAGCTCCAGCATACCTTCGTCCCCACCTGCCACATCATGCGCCGATTGGATCTCTGTCCCGCCAAGACACATGCCAACCAGGGGTAGAAACATCAATTGGGGATGCAATGATGATACGCCGTTGGAGAGTGAACAAGCAAAGAACAAGGCGAGGATTTAAAGAGAAAATAGGTGAGGGAAAGGGGGAGAGAAAGGGGGAGAAGGAGGGGCGGGGCCGGGGGGGGTCATGGCATGCATAGTCGTAGTCGTATCACATTGATCCTCGGATTACTGCAATGCCGGGACGGAACACGTCGGATGGGGGAGGGGGGGGCAGGCGGCATACGCAGTGTTTGCTTGCCTTAGCCATTTGACCATTGACCATGTATCGCATTCGAGACGGGGGGGGAGGGGGGAATCTGTAGTTCTAGAAATGATATTAACATGTGATGAAAGGGCGCGTGCTGGTGTATGTGTCATTGGGTTTGAAAGTGAGCCGTGGGGGGGTGGTTCCACTTTTCTGAGGCCAACCCCAATTGTCACTGGGGTGTTAGCTCCCGTGTTGAGAGGCCATACCCGACACCGTTCATCCTGATGTGTACTGTACAACAAAAGTATTCGTTAGATGCCTAATAGTCCATGCGATTGAGAATAGGGCTTCAGAATTCCAATGTTCCCATTTTCAGCCGTTGGTTGAGATCAAATAAGGCACCAACCCTGCAAGGAAAAACCTGCCGTAGCACGTGTCAATGTAAGTTTAGTTGTTTAAGTTCCAAAATCTGCCCCGAGGCCGGAACGAGTGAATATTTGTCTTGCAGAAACACTTTAGTATGGATACGGATATTTACTGTGCAGGCAGTCGGTCGTACTGGTCATTTCCCGTCGCCCTGCACGCAAGCGGCTGTGAATCATCGAAATGTTGGTAACGTGTGCTTTCCGTTACCCACCAAGTTCCACGAGCTTCCGCTCCTCGCGTTGCTTCATTTTCGGGGTGAGCTTGAACTTGGCCAGGATGTTCTGTTCGAGCATCATGATGATTTCCTCCACCGGCGCCTCCAGAATGGTGCTTCTCGTGACCTCGTTCAGGCTCGTAAACGTTGTTCTGTGAATGTCCGGTGCGCGCGGCAGCCACAGAAATTTGAATAATCCCATTACGAACGACAGGGGGGAGAAGGGTTTGCATCCGTAGAGCAGTTGTGGCACGTGCCTGGGTTTGGTACAAAAGTTGGGGGAGACGTGCTACGCTAGGGGTTGTATTTTTCGAGTCCGCAAGAATTTCCCACTGACGAGAAGATATACCCGGTACCACTGGACCCGACTCGTGTTGTGTTTTTCTAACACCATTCGCGAGGTACCCACAGTATACAAACCATGGAAGTAGTTGTGTTTCAGGCTTACGGAGCCTGGGTTACAATGTTCCTCGACGTCGGTTATTGGGTGAGTGGGGTTTAGAGCTCCAAGCGTGAGGAGCCTCATAAGCATATGTGTCACAGCTGCCGGAGAACGCCTCGGGGGGGGGGGTGCCGGCGGACTGGATAGTACAAGTGCATTGATAATCGGGGGCTACTTGCTCTTCAAGGCGGGCGCTCCCGGTATTGTGGTGCACACTTGAGCCGAGGTGCGTACGACAAGGGTCGCGCCTTTGAGCGCCAACATTCATAACTGACGGGGGCACTCCTGCACCAATCCATCTACCCGATAAATTTTCATCCGATGCATAATTTGTCTCCATGTTTCAACGGTAATTGAGTACGTACGCTGCACGCCCATGTGATTGTGTATCGCACTTGCTGCTGCTGCTGCTTACAACGTTTTGTGAACGCCGGCTGCTGGGGGAGGAATATGTATGGACCTCCTATACTACAATCAAGTGAGGAAGTTCAGGCAGTTCAGGTGCTATTAGACAGTATCCCCTGCAACAAGTACCACGCGTCTATAGAATGAGTCATGCTGCCTGCTAGCCACACGGGCGCTTTCGGTGCTGCGTTTCACGTTTCTCTGGCATCACACCGCCATTCTCACTTGGTCTGGAACCTCAGTAGGTTTTCTTGCATCTTGCTGCCGAGGTTGACCTCCTGCGGGGACGTGGGCCGAAGGTACCGATCCAGGATGCGGAGAAACATCGTGTGCTGCTCGTGTGGGTTGGTCAATTTCTGGGCCGAGGGACAAGACGACAACACGGGTCCGGAATTTTGTTTCAAAGAACGATGCTGACGAAACGCACACAGGTATCAAGCTCCTCGGCGAACAACGCGGGACCTACCTTCCCTCTCGAATAAAGGCCGTTGTGCGTACTGCTTCAACTCTATATACTCCTCTGAGCGTCGAGTAATGCGCAGCTGCCCTTTGGGCTCCTTTAGTGTACTTGGATACTTATTGGGTCATAGGTTCGTGATGAGCGTGTTTGTCGCGTAGCTGAGTGTACCTTGTAAGCCATGGAATCCATGATAAAGTCCCAGCTCTCCATGCACAAGCTCTGCCGACAGAAGTCTCCGAATAACTCCGCGACCGCCCCACCATCTTGAGCGTATTCATAGACCCCTTCTTTGTCGCCACTTCTTCGGGACGTGTTTGCCTCCATCGGCAGCACAAACATCTTCCCGGCGCCGTGCCAACCATGGTACCTGGACACCGGGACCAGGACGCTACAAGACTCGTGGGAAATACGCACGAGGGTACAAGCGAAAGGAGATGACAGGATGTGGGTAGGGAGTGTTTCTATGACGACAGCATGAGGAACGCTCAGAGTCATTCACGGCGATGCCGTACGTCGGCGGAGGCAATCCATAGGACGGCCGCAAGCAGTGCTCTAAAACGTGGTGGGGGAGTAAAGCTGCGCACTTCTCTTGCAAAGGTGAAGGATGCGACCAACCGCACGACATCCCAAGAAACTCCAGGGAAATTGCTACCAACCGTATATTCTGCTCGCCCAAATGTTGAGTCTCCCGCGCGAAAACATGTATGGGCCCTTCTAGTTGTCTCGCCCCAGCCATCTACGAGATATCCAAGGGGAAGAAGAACGTCCGGCCCAGCTGTCTGCCGAAGCCCGATTAAGTTGCGACACAGTGTGAAAGCATCTATATGAGTATGAGCCCTAGGTGGTATTGGTGTTCTCGTCCTCCGACGCGTTGGTTCTAATGCTATGTATGTTAGGGGTGAGGATGAAGGTTGGCTTAGCTTCCGACCCGGTTGTAGCCCACTTGGCGTTGTTTGGTTAGCGCGATAACCTCAGTTTATTCTGGCGTGCCAAGAGCTAAGGTATTCACTCGGGTCAGACATTTTTGGAGGGCGAGTTCGCCGCAATGCCACACGGCGACGAAATGTGTACCCTTTCTTTTCTGTACTTTCTATTGAGCAGGAAGGCGTCTGTTTCACTCTATTTCACCGCCGACCTTGGCCTCTGCCGAATACTTACCGCGCACTACGTAGAGCAACGTATAGGCCATACAGATGGTTGCCGTCTGCGTCGACAGCTGTATTTACTCAAGTTGTGTTCCCTATCATGGAAAGGGCGGCTTCCAGTCTTTCAACGACGAACGTTATGTATGTGCCACCACAGAGACATCACATATCTGCCAGTCATCACTGCAAGCACCGTGAGCCGCCAAACTGGCTTAGCCGGAGAGCTGCGTCGTTTTATAGGCTACAGTAGTGTACCCCGATTATTCGCTGCCTGGGAGGCATGTGAGGACCGCGCCTCCCACTCTTCAGTTGGTCAACCGAGAGGGAGGAATAGGTAGTATGAACCAGGTGTAAAACATGCGTTTTTTACACGTTTGTGTGTGTACGTACATGTTTGTAAGATGCGTTTTTTTTAAGAGCACCCTTCACATAGGGCATGCTTCGCAAGATGTGCACAAAATGATACAAGGAAAGCCGGGAAGTGGGGGAGCATTGCAGTGAAGAAAGAGGTACAGAAGCCGGTGGCTGTGAAAATAGAACCGACGACAGGAAGACAGCGCTCACAAAAGGTACGCTCCAACACTTTGAGGGATCGCAGGTGTCAGGTGGGCACGTCGTGCGAGGCTCCTGAAACACATATTCTCGACGGTTACGTCGATTCGGTCGTAGTGGACACGCTCCCTCGGATGCTTGTGGAAGGAACACGAGCATAATCGTGTACCTCAAAGCGACGATGAGGGGGGCTTGCACAGCTGGCAAGTGCCAGGTGCGCCCGACGGTTTTCTCTCGTGAAAGATGCGTACGCTGACGGGAAGTTATAAATGCTGCCACACGTTGCGCTTGGCGTCAAGTACGACAAGATTCTTCCGCCAAAAACAAAAACAAAAATAGTTGTCGAGTCTAGGGGGCTGCGCAACGCTGACGTTTATAGAAGGGTTTTCTAGAAAACATTGAGCGCCTCAGAACCATGTAAGGAGCTCAAAAATGGTCTGTTTCGCACACGGCCACAATTTAGCCACCGATAACCTTGCACATGCACGGTTCGAATAGTGCGAACATAATTGCTACTGTGCGTACTCCACATTAATAGCAAGACGATATGAACTCACCTCCAAACTAGCATGTTGGACATAACAACAAATACCGTCATCTCCGACGCGAGATGAACGGTGCGCGAGCCGTGAATTACGTTCGCGTGCAGCAGCTCCTGGATTGTGATCTGGATAACTATACGCGGACGAGTTGAAACGCGGACAGAAAACGTGAGCGGGGGAAAGGAGGTGGAACTGGTGTGCGAGGCTTGGCAGGCGTATACACCGTTGACGTGAGGGTCGACAATTACCTGTTTTCGGTTCAGTAGTTGACTATCAATATGTCGTCATTTTTCACAACACGCGCACACTCACGTGGAACAGAGAGACGTCAAGGAGTTTGACATTGAAAGAGGCATGCGGCTAGCTTGGGCCCTTTTTGGACGGTCAAGTACGTACATAAAATCTTCCGGGCTACCGGTCGTGTGGAAATCTAAACTCAGAGTCGCATGAGCTTCTGAAGATTACGATATCAGCGTGGGTCTTGACGACCCGACGTAAACGGCGGGTCCGGCGCTGACAACGCTGTCGGCGGCACGGTGTATTTTACAGTGGCCGTATGGGACTCTTTTAAGCTCGATTTTCTGAACACGACGTACCTGCGGAGAGCTGCACGGGTATGATCACACGGACATTCTCTGGCCCAATGCCGAAAACATCGTGCACTTGCGTGAGCTTGACCATGACGAAGATACTGGGGCCCACACCAATAACACAGGCGAGCTCAGTCGCCCGCCTCTCGTTGAAGAAGAAGCAGCCATGGTTTTCCCTGTTCCCCGCAAGCCAGCGAATCGCACGCATGCCAAGGGGTTGGCACGGTCAGTATTGAGGACAGCGATGCCTTGGAAGGCACAAGTTGCAATCAGTCGTTCATTGGTAACCGAGTCTCGGTGTGCCCGAATGCCATAAATCGAGGGCAGAAATACACGGGCAACGGCGGGAAACAATACATAAAAACATGTATCACAGCTGCACGCCATGCAGACAGGCATACCTGGAGTAGCGGTCGGGCATGTAGTAGAACACGAGGAAGGTGCCAAGGGCAACTCCGATCACTGTCGTCACCGAAATCTTCATGATGACTGCCCCCTTGACGTATCGGGCGTATTTCAGCCGGTAATGTGTGTTGTAGGCAACTACGAGTCGAAAGGCACGGAGGCAGTAAGGCACAACACAGACCGCAACCCCTTGAGGCCGAGGGTAAGGGAGCGAGGGATGGCAAGCCGAAGGGTTAGTTTGGGCCAAGCACACACACAGCTTCCGTATCAGGAAGCGTCCGTTCGAACGTCTACGCCCGATGGTGTAGTCGAAGTATGGCAACGCTATTGCCCTGAAACAATCCACGGGCGTCAATAATTCAAGTTGATACCAGGTTATTGATTGTGCTTGCAACAGATACAATAGGTACGATGACGGTTACAGGTATTAAGGAGTTCATATACTTGATGGGGCTTTATTGAGGTAGAAATACGGGCCAGTTTTCTTCTGTCTGTGTGGTCCCGTGTTGAGTTGACTTTGTTTCGCTTCTGCTTCGAGGTCCAATAATGTGTATACTGAACTACGTGGTTTATGTCTACATTGGGGGGCGCTCCAGCACCTCGACCCTGTCCGCCTGTGTAAGGGCCCGCCATGCGCCCGAGGTTCAATCAACACGGTATAGCGCGCTAACGATCTCGGGCCGCTAGGGGCATCAGGTGGTACAGTCCGCGGAGGGCGGGTCTTTTCGCGTCGAGATGAATGGCGCGGATTTAGAAACATGGAAGACGGTGCAGCTGATGGAGATCGTGGACAAGCTGTACTGCGAGCGCCTCGTTGTGGTTGAACGCACTGTGCACTATGAAGGAGCTTGGGCCGCGCTTACCGGGAGGGTTACCGTGCTCGCGAAGGAGAGGGCCCGTCTCAACGAGGAGGATTTTCGGATTTCGTCGGCACAGCAGCAACTAAAGTGGAGGCAAGAGGTCATACACCCGATACGGCCGCAGCAGCAGCAGCAGCGTGCGGCCTCGGCAAGACGTGAGCCGACGCTGGTGGACCCGCTTGCTGCTCGAGGCACGAGCAGCGGCAGTAGCAGCTGGAGCAGCCGCAGCCGCAGCAACCCCAGCAGCAGCTGGAGCAGCAGCAGTTGGCAGCAGCAGCAAGGAGGGAGGAAGCCCATCGGGGGGAGATGGAAGTAATGAGAAGAGAGTTGGCAGCAGCGAAGCTGAGTGCCACAACGAGCGAGGCCCAGCTCGCTGACTTGGAGAGGACAGTGGCAGAGCAGACGAGGACAATAGCTGGAACTACAGTGCGGCGACAAGGGCAAGAGGCCCACGCAGGCACGTTTACCACTACTGTGAACCATACCCGCTCTGCGCCCACCCCCAAATTTGATGAGGAAGTGACGAGAGAAGAAAAAAGAGAGACGAAGACAGACGGAGAGAGAGAAGAACAAGCTGACGAACTGGGTGGAGAGCAGACCTCTCGGAGCGACGATGATTGCAGCGCAGGGGACGGGCGACGCTAGGAGGCCCTGCAGCTGCCGCCTCTGATTGAGAAGAGTAGCCCCATTGAGCCGGCTGGTTGGGCGAGTCCGGGCGTGCAAGAGCAGGTCGCTCCGTCTGCAAGTCACGTTGAAACTCACCCAGCGGTGACGAAGGTAATTCAGTCATACGCGAAAGAGGACGTGGATGAAGATATGGTTGCATGCAGTGGAAGGGGGTTTCAGGGGGAGGAGCATAGAGTAAGCGCGGGAGACGACGAGGACGGCGTTGGGACGGGTGAGGAGCAGGAAAATCAGCCGCTGCCACCAAAGCTACCGCCACTACCGCCTCTGCCGCCGCCTCCGCCGCCGCCCGCGGAAGGCACGCGTGCAGATCTCGAGGCTGAGCAGCACGCCCTGGTAGTGGAGAGCCGTTTGGTACTGGCGCACCGAGCCCTGGTATCCTACGAGAAACGTAAGGAGGACAAGGAAGTGGAAACGATGGTTGAGGCGGAGCAACAAGAAGAGGAGGAAGGGGAAGGGACGAGAAGCGGGCAGCAGCAGCAGCAGCAGGAGAGCAAGCAGGTGCGGGGGAGAGACGAGCAACACCACCTACAGTAAGGTTGTGGTCGGACCAGCATGGAAGCTGGGCCGCGATGGCGCCTGGGTGGTGGGCTCATGCCTCCGTTCAGTCCTGGTTGAGGTATACGCTTTGTTTGTGCTGCTTGATTGATTGAGGTTTCTAGTTTTTGATGATGATGTGTTTTAGTAGGATGACACTTGCTGTTCAAGTGCACGTAGTAGAGCGTCGTGGGAGTAAGCTTGTTGACCACCTACTACTATACTGAATACGAGTAGTTGGTTCTGTTGTTTTGCGTTCTTGGCGCGGAATGATATGACTTGGGGCATGGGAAGGATGAGATATGATGCATTGCATACTATAATTGAGTACGCACGTGACGAGCACTTGACGAGCTGACATTCTGTTTCGGTTGTGTGCTTTGCTTCTTGAATTCCGTGCTCGCTTCTTCTTGAATGCTGTGTTAACGTGCTGTCGTACTTCTGTCGCACTGAACTGCTGCTTGATAGCAGCGGTATACCGCGTAGCCAGCGTGCATAGTACATTAAGTGGTGCTATATCGAAACCAGCAGGGCAAGGTACATGAAACGTGCTCATATGGTTGTACTGCTGTATCTGTCTTGAGTTACCTCGTGATGCGAATACTATACTGCGGTGAGTATACCAGGTATACAGATATGATTCGGCGCACGGTGCGTTTCGTGATCTATGGGCGTATGATTATATATGTTAATACGCACCCTGGTGCCAGAGGAGTAGTGGATAAATGCAAGTGGCCTCGTAATAGTTTTGAGCTTGGAAAAATGATGCAGCACGAGAAATAAGTGACTCGCCCCCTCTACCTCCCTCCCTCCCTCCTTCCCTCCCTCTGTTCCCAAAAGATGTGGGTTGGCACGTAAAGGTTGGTGATAGTAGATTGACGGGGTAGTAGGATAGGGGAGATAGAGAATTGAAATACTCCTGCTGTGCTTCTTATCTTGTGTAACTGATGTAAATGTTATAACACTAGCGTTTTACCAGGTATGTACCAGGTACCAGGTACAAAGCACTACGTAAGCACTGCTGTTTCAGATAGGGTTCTCACGGTTGATGAATGTTGGAATGTCGCTTTGTGGTATGGTATGCGCGTGATGATTGATACCGNGTGCACACTTGAGCCGAGGTGCGTACGACAAGGGTCGCGCCTTTGAGCGCCAACATTCATAACTGACGGGGGCACTCCTGCACCAATCCATCTACCCGATAAATTTTCATCCGATGCATAATTTGTCTCCATGTTTCAACGGTAATTGAGTACGTACGCTGCACGCCCATGTGATTGTGTATCGCACTTGCTGCTGCTGCTGCTTACAACGTTTTGTGAACGCCGGCTGCTGGGGGAGGAATATGTATGGACCTCCTATACTACAATCAAGTGAGGAAGTTCAGGCAGTTCAGGTGCTATTAGACAGTATCCCCTGCAACAAGTACCACGCGTCTATAGAATGAGTCATGCTGCCTGCTAGCCTGACGGGCGCTTTCGGTGCTGCGTTTCACGTTTCTCTGGCATCACACCGTCATTCTCACTTGGTCTGGAACATCAGTAGTTTTTCTTGCATCTTACTGCCGAGGTTGACCTCCTGCGGGGACGTGGGCCGAAGGTACCGATCCAGGATGCGGAGAAACATCGTGTGCTGCTCGTGTGGGTTGGTCAATTTCTGGGCCGAGGGACAAGACGACAACACGGGTCCGGAATTTTGTTTCAAAGAACGATGCTGACGAAACGCACACAGGTATCAAGCTCCTCGGCGAACAACGCGGGACCTACCTTCCCTCTCGAATAAAGGCCGTTGTGCGTACTACTTCAACTCTATATACTCCTCTGAGCGTCGAGTAATGCACAGCTGCCCTTTGGGCTCCTTTAGTGTACTTGGATACTTATTGGGTCATAGGTTCGTGGTGAGCATGTTTGTCGCGTAGCTGTGTGTACCTTGTAAGCCATGGAATCCATGATAAAGTCCCAGCTCTCCATGCACAAGCTCTGCCGACAGAAGTCTCCGAATAACTCCGCGACCGCCCCACCATCTTGAGCGTATTCATAGACCCCTTCTTTGTCGCCATTTCTTCGGGACGTGTTTGCCTCCATCGGCAGCACAAACATCTTCCCGGCGCCGTGCCAACCATGGTACCTGGACACCGGGACCAGAACGCTACAAGACTCGTGGGAAATACGCACGAGGGTAAAAGCAAAAGGAGATGACAGGATGTGGGTAGGGAGTGTTTCTATGACGACAGCATGAGGAACGCTCAGAGTCATTCACGGCGATGCCGTACGTCGGCGGAGGCAATCCATAGGACGGCCGCAAGCAGTGCTCTAAAACGTGGTGGGGGAGTAAAGCTGCGCACTTCTCTTGCAAAGGTGAAGGATGCGACCAACCGCACGACATCCCAAGAAACCCTCAGGGAAATTGCGACCAACCGTATATTCTGCTCGCCCAAATCTCAAGTCTCCCGCGCGAAAACATGTATGGGCCCTTCTAGTTGTCTCGCCCCAGCCATCTACGAGATATCCAAGGGGAAGAAGAACGTCCGGCCCAGCTGTCTGCCGAAGCCCGATTAACTTGCGACACAGTGTGAAAGCATCTATATGAGTATGAGCCCTAGGTGGTATTGGTGTTCTCGTCCTCCCACGCGTTGGTTCTAATGCTATGTATGTTAGGGGTGAGAATGAAGGTTGGCTTAGCTTCCGACCCTGTTGTAGCCCACTTGGCGTTGTTTGGTTAGCGCGGTAACCTCAGTTTATTCTGGCGTGCCAAGAGCTAAGGTATTCACTCGGGTCAGACATTTTTGGAGGGCGAGTTCGCCGCAATGTCACACGGCGACGAAATGTGTACCCTTTCCTTTCTGTACTTTCTATTGAGCAGGAAGGCGTCTGTTTCACTCTATTTCACCGCCGACCTTGGCCTCTGCCGAATACTTACCGCGCACTACGTAGAGCAACGTCTAGGCCATACAGATGGTTTACGTCTGCGTCGACAGCTGTATTTACTCAAGTTGTGTTCCCTGTCATGGAAAGGGCGGCTTCCAGTCTTTCAACGACGAATGTTATGTATGTGCCACCACGGAGAGATCACATATCTGCCAGTCATCACCGCAAGCACCGTGAGCCGCCAAACTGGCGTATCCGGACATCTGCGTCGTTTTATAGGCTACAGTAGTGTACCCCGAATATTCGCTGCCTGGGAGGCATATGAGCACTGCGCCTCCCACTCTTCAGTTGGTCAACCGAGAGGGAGGAATAGGTAGTATGAACCAAGTGTAAAACATTACGTTTGTGTGTACGTACATGTTTGCAAGATGCGTTTTTTTTAGAGAACCCTTCACATAGGACATGCTTCGCAAGGTGTGCACAAAATGATACAAGGAAAGCCGGGAAGTGGGGGAGCATCGCAGTGAAGAAAGAGGTACAGAAGCCGGTGGCTGTGAAAATAGAACCGACGACAGGAAGAGAACGCTCACAAAAGGTACGCTCCAACACTTTGAGGGATCGCAGGTGTCAGGTGGGCACGTCGTGCGAGGCTCCTGAAACACATCTTCTCGACGGCTACGTCGATTCGGTTGTAGTGGACACGCTCTCTCGGATGCTTGTGGAAGGAAGAAGAGCATAATCGTGTACCTCAAAGCGACGATGAGGGGGGCTTGCACTGCTGGCAAGTGCGAGGTGCGCCCGACGGTTTTCTCTCGTGAAAGATGCGTACGCTGACGGGAAGTTATAAATGCTGCCACACGTTGCGCTTGGCGTCAAGTACGACAAGATTCTTCCGCCAAAAACAAAAACAAAAACAGTTGTCGAGTCTAGGCACGCTGTGCAACCCTGACGTTTATTGAAGAGTTTTCTAGAAAACATTGAGCGCCTCAGAACCATGTAAGGAGCTCTAAAATGGTCTGTTTCGCACACGGCCACAATTTAGCCACCGATAGCCTTGCACATGCACGGTTGGAATAGTGCGAACATAAGTGCTACTGTGCGTACTCCAAATTAATAGCAAGACGATATGAACTCACCTCCAAACTAGCATGTTGGACAAAACAACAAATACCGTCATCTCCGACGCGAGATGAACGGTGCGCGAGCCCTGAATGACGTTCGCGTGCAGCAGCTCCTGGATTGTGATCTGGATAACTATACGCGGACGAGTTGAAACGCGGACAGAAAACGTGAGCGGGGGAAAGGAGGTGGAACTGGTGTGCGAGGCATGGCAGGCGTATACACCGTTGACGTGAGGGTCGACAATTACCTGTTTTCGGTTAAGTGGTTGACTATCAATATGTCGTCATGTTTCACAACACGCGCACACTCACGTGGAACAGAGAGACGTCAAGGAGTTTGACATTGAAAGAGGCATGCGGCTAGCTTGGGCCCTTTTTGGACGGTCAAGTACGTACATAAAATCTTCCGGGCTACCGGTCGTGTGGAAATCTAAACTCAGAGTCGCATGAGCTTCTGAAGGTCACGATATCAGCATGGGTCTTGACTACCCGACGTAAACGGTGGGTCCGGCGCTGACAACGCTGTCGGCGGCACGGTGTATTTTACAGTGGCCGTATGTAACTATTTTAAGCTCGATCTTCTGAACACGACGTACCTGCGGAGATCTGCACGGGTATGATTACACGGACATTCTCTGGCCCAATGCCGAAAACATCGTGCACTTGCGTGAGCTTGACCATGACGAAGATACTGGGGCCCACACCAATAACACAGGCGAGCTCAGTCGCCCGCCTCTCGTTGAAGAAGAAGCAGCCATGGTTTTCCCTGTTCCCCGCAAGCCAGCGAATCGCACGCATGCCAAGGGGTTGGCACGGTCAGTGTTGAGGACAGCGATGCCTTGGAAGGCGCACGTTGCAATCAGTCGTTCATTGGTAACCGAGTCTCGGTGTGCCCGAATGCCATAAATCGAGGGCAGAAATACACGGGCAGCGGCGGGAAACAATACATAAAAACATGTATCACAGCTGCACGCCATGCAGACAGGAATACCTGGAGTAGCGGTCGGGCATGTAGTAGAACACGAGGAAGATGCCAAGGGCAACTCCGATCACTGTCGTCACCGAAATCTTCATGGTGACTGCCCCCTTGACGTATCGGGCGTATTTCAGCCGGTAATGCGTGTTGTAGGCAACTACGAGTCGAAAGGCACGGAGGCAGTAAGGCACAACACAGACCGCAACCCCTTGAGGCGGAGGGTAAGGGAGCGAGGGACGGCAAGCCGAAGGGTTAGTTTGGGCCAAGCACACACACCGCTTCCGTATCAGGAAGCGTTTGTTCGAAAGTCTACGCCCGATGGTGTAGTCGAAGTATGGCAACGCTATTGCCCTGAAACAATCCACGGGCGTCAATAATTCAAGTTGATACCAGACTATTGATTGTGCTTGCAACAGATACAACAGGTACGATGACGGTTACAGGTATCAGGGAGTTCATATACTTGATGGGGCTTCATTGAGGGCCAGCTTTCTTCTGTCTGTGTGGTCCCGTGTTGACTTGGCTTCGTTTCGCTTCTACTTCGAGGTCCGATAATATGTATACTGAACTACGTGGTTTATGTCTACATTGGGGAGCGCTCCAGCACCTCGACCCTGTCCGCCTGTGTAAGGGCCCGCCATGCGCCCGAGGTTGACTCAACACGCTATAGCGCACTAACGATCTCGGGTCGCTAGGGGATCAGGTGGTGCAGTCCGCGGAGGGTGGGTCTTTCCGCGTCGAGATGAATGGCGCGGAATTAGAAACATGGAAGACGGTGCAGCTGATGGAGATCGTGGACAAGCTGTACTGCGAGTGCCTCGTTCTGGTTGAACGCACTGTACACTATGAAGGAGCTTGGGCCGCGCGCACCGGGAGGGTTACCGTGCTCGCGAAGGAGAGGGCCCGTCTCAACGAGGTGGATTTTCGGATTTCGTCGGCACAGTAGCAAATAAAGTGGAGGCAAGAGGTCATACACCCGATACGGCCGCAGCAGCAGCAGCGTGCGGCCTCGGCAAGACGTGAGCCGACGCTGGTGGACCCGCTTGCTGCTCGGGGCACGAGCAACGCAGGCGAGCAGCGGTAGTAGCAGCTGGAGCAGCCGCAGCCGCAGCAACCCCAGCAGCAGCTGGAGCAGCAGCAGTTGGCAGAAGCAGCAAGGAGGGAGGAAGGCCATCGGGGGGAGATGGAGGTAATGAGGAGAGAGTTGGCAGCAGCGAAGCTGAGTGCCACAACGAGCGAGGCCCAGCTCGCTGACTTGGAGAGGACAGTGGCAGAGCAGACGAGGGCAACAGCTGGAACGACAGTGCGACGACAAGGGCAAGAGGCCCACGCAGGCACGTTTACCACTACTGTGAACCATACCCGCTCTGCGCCCACCCCCAAATTTGGTGAGGAAGTGACGAGAGAAGAAAAAAGAGAGACGAAGACAGACGGAGAGAGAGAAGAACAAGCTGACGAACTGGGTGGAGAGCAGACCTCTCGGAGCGACGATGATTGCAGTGCAGGGGACGGGCGACGCCAGGAGGCCCTGTAGCTGCCGCCTCTGATTGAGAAGAGTAGTCCCATTGAGCCGGCTTGTTGGGCGAGTCCGGGCGCGCAAGAGCAGGTCGCTCCGTCTGCGCGTCACGTTCAAACTCACCCAGCGGTGACGAAGATAATTCAGTCATACGCGAAAGAGGACGTGGATGAAGAGATGGTTGCATGCAGTGGAAGGGGGTTTCAGGGGGAGGAGCATAGAGTAAGCGCGGGAGACGACGAGGACGGCGTTGGGACGGGCGACGAGCAGGAAAATCAGCCGCTGCCACCGAAGCTACCGCCACTACCGCCTCTGTCGCCGCCTCCGCCGCCGCCCGCGGAAGGCACGCGTGCAGATCGCGAGGCGGAGCAGCACGCCCTGGTAGTGGAGATCCGTTTGGTACTGGCGCACCGAGCCCTGGTATCCTACGAGAAACGTAAGGAGGAGAAGGAAGTGGAAACAATGGTTGAGGCGGAGGAACAAAAAGAGGAGGAAGGGGAAGGGACGAGAAGCGGGCAGCAGCAGCAGCAGCAGCAAACAGGTGCGGGGGAGAGACGAGCAACACCACCTACAGCGAGGTTGTGGTCGGATCAGCATGGAAGCTGGGCCGCGATGGCGCCTGAGTGGTGGGCTCATGCCTCCGTTCAATCCTGATTGAGGTATACGCTTTGTTTATGCTGCTTGATTGATTGAGTATTCTTGTTTTTGATGATGATGTTTTTTGTACGATGACACTTGCTGTTCAAGTGCACGTAGTAGAGCGTCGTGGGAGTAGGCTTGTTGACCACCTACTACTATACTGAATACGAGTAGTTGGTTCTGTTGTTTTGCGTTCTTGGCGCGGAATGATAGGCTACGTACTTGACTTGGGGCGTGGGAAGGATGAGATATGATGCATTGCATAATATAATTGAGTACGCACGTGACGAGCACTTGACAAGCTGACATTCTGTTTCGGTTGTGTGCTTTGCTTCTTGAATGCCGTGCCCTCTTCTTCTTGAATGCTGTGTTAACGTGCTGTCGTACTTCTGTCGCACTGAACTGCTGCTTGATAGCAGCGGTATACCGCGTAGCCAGCGTGCATAGTACACTAAGTGGTGCTATATCGAAACCAGCAGGGCAAGGTACATGAAACGTGCTCATATGGTTGTACTGCTGTATCTGTCTTGAGATACCTCGTGATGCGAATACTATACTGCGGTGAGTATACCAGGTATACAGATATGATTCGGCGCACGGTGCTTTTCGTAATTTATGGGCGTATGATTATATGCGTTAATACGCACCCTGGTACCAGAGGAGTAGTGGATAATTGCAAGTGGTCTCGTAATTTTTTTGAGCTTGGAAAAATGATGCAGCACGAGAAATAAATGACTCGCCCCCTCTACCTCCCTCCCTCCCTCCTTCCCTCGCTCTGTTCCCAAAAGATTTGGGTTGGCACGTAGAGGTTGGTGATAGTAGATTGACGGGGTAGTAAGATAGGGGAGATAGAGAATTGAAATACTCCTGCTGTGCTTCTTATCTTGTGTACCTGATGTAAATGGTAGTGCTCTGTGTGTGGAGAGTTTTCTTATTATAACACTGACGTTTTACCAGGTAAGTACCAGGTACCAGGTACAAAGCACTACGTAAGCACTGCTGTTTCAGATAGGGTTCTCACGGTTGATGAATGTTGGAATGTCGCTTTGTGGTATGGTATGCGCGTGATGATTGATACCGAAAGTAAAAATATTTTCGAACGATTGCAGATTGACTGCTGTATGTGTGCTCTTCCTCCCTCCCTCCCTCCCTCCCTCCCTCGTAGCGGATCAGTTAAGGTACGAAATGGTTCTGATCATTATCTGTGTAGCACGCATGTTATGTACGTACTTCAAGCAGGAGGGGTATAAGCGGGGTAGGTACTTAAAACACGTACGAGTAATTATATAGCAGTGACTGTGTTCCTTGTTGGCAAAACATGAAATATGTTCTTGCACCTGTCCGATCACAGCATTCGAATCTTCATGCATACATGAATGCGTTTTGTCTTTCCGCGCACTGATGACTCATTGGTTGGTTAACTACTGCTGTAAGCCTGAACCCATAGCACGCGGTCGGATAGATTGCGTTTGCCTATGAAAGGGGGGATGGTGAGATTATACTGACAATGTCCCGAGGCTGGGAACAGGGTGTACAAGGCTAGTAGGACGTTTCCTGGAAAAATCCCGAGGTGTTACATGAATAGCATTGTGTTATTCACTTCGTCGAAATGACTTGAAATTACTGAGACTTCCTTTTGGCACTTCGTAATGGATACGCCCTCTGGTACGCACGTGATACATTGATTGATTGATTGGTTGATTGAACGAGGATTTGAGAATGGAGGATTTTTATTTGGTTTCTGGTTGGGATTCTGGGGCTTCTGAGGGGTTAAGGTTTGCTTGTGATTTTTTATTGGTGGTTTGCGGGTATTGAAAAATCTGCCTGTTTACTGATTAAAGTAGCGGATACTACTGTGCGGATATACTGTTTTTGTATCGTTTCTGCTTCATACGGCTGAACCGTGATCGGGAGCTGTATTGTTGATTGTCAGGGAGATATTCAATGATGATACCGGCTGGGCTGGTAGTTCGGAGAATACAGTGTACGGTATTGAGATTTGTATTGAGGATCTTACAAGTGTTGAGAATGTTGCACGTGTATTGGTTTTGGTTTTTAATACTACTGCGATAAACTTGTGTCGACCAATTTACACCGAGCTGATGGCCGTTTGATTACCGCGGACTGATGTCCCTAGTCACGGCAGCTGAGTGTTTTGGGAAGAGTGTTGAAGTTTGAGCGAGTATGGTTTAGATTTTGGTATTTGAATTTGAATGAGTTTGCTTGAACTTCTGGAATTCGGTACTTTGAATTTGCTTGAGATTTTGGGTCATTGTGGTCCACATTCGGTACGTGAATTTGGAATGTGTTATATTGATTCGGGATGATGATCTGTGGTTTTCGGGGCAGCTATGAGGTGTGACCATGCTTTGATATTGTGATGCTGTATTGCCATACTGTTCACCATGCAGGGAGGATATTAGTTGATGGGACTGTACACCTGTTCGGTATTCATACTGCGGATGTGTGGTGCCGCACAGTATCGATTGCAAAGCAGGGAGCATATTGATTGTTGCTTGCAACAGATACAACAGGTACGATGACGGTTACAGGTATTAGGGAGCTCATATACTTGATGAGGCTTTATTGAGGGAGAATTACGGGTCATCTTTATTCTGTCTGTGTGGTTCCGTGTTGACTTGACTTCGCTTCGCTTCTGCTTCGAGGCCCGATAATATAACTATTGAACTACGTGGTTTATGTCTACATTGGGGAGCGCTACAGCATCTCGACCCTGTCCGCCTGTATAAGGGCCCGTCATGCGCCCGAGGTTGCATCAACACAGCTATATGTGTTTTAAGTGTTTCACATCCCCTGTGCCACACGTGCGCGCCCACCCTGGACTACCGAAGTAATACTAATGCACGCGTGTATACACGGTCGGAAAACGATGAGGTTTATGATGAGGACGTGTTAGTAACTATTTCGGCGGCTTCCTCGACCGTGGGACAGGGAGAACCACGGCACGCCTCCACCCAGCTACTACTTGGACAACAACTGCTCCCAGATAAAGGAAGGGATTCCTCGACCTGATACCAGGGGAGGACCGATATCAAGGAATTCCGGCAGTATTGGCAACACCGTGTTTGGTGGACCACCGCACAGGCCTTCCGCACAGGTTCGGGGAAACAGCCTATCGTTCATCGTGTCAGCCAAGAGAAATCCATCCAGACCATTCTTCATTTTCCCGTTGTGAAATCGTGGGAACGCAGCGGCGCTTGTTCCCGGTTAAAGCCTGCCGACCCTGGGCAAGGGACTCCAATCGCCCGCGGGACGAGTGGCAGGCAATGCAGTGTCACCCCAACGACAGAGCTTGTAGCCCCCCTCCCCTCGCATTTTTCCCCACGCCGACTACCTCGGGTGTATGGATGGGTGTATGGATTGTTTGCTCTCTTCTTCGAGATGGACGCGCGCGGCGATAGTTTATGCCATGCTCGATGGCATGGAAAAGGTATTCCTCGACTATCATCACGCTCTTCAGGCGGCCACATTCCTCGCTTCGTGATGGACCCCCGCGCTCTTCGGTCACCGAGCATGTATTTCCGTTAAGGCCAAAGTCCTGGAAATGCTCGCCTTGTAATGAAACCCATCGTGTTTCCCTTGGTTCGGAACAATGGCGGGACCTCTTCGATACATACGCTTTTGAGGTCCCCTTGCTGGACGTGCTACCCTCTGTCCCTATCGAATGCTGTCCACCCGACCGTAGGGTCGCTGATGTACTGCCCCTTCGTCGAAGGAAGCGAATTTCCGGGGGGTCGGTCGAGCACTGTCCTCGCACCGACTGGCAGGGGGAAGGCTTTCCGAGAGATGGGTCGACCACTCTCCTCGCGCCGACTGGCAGGGGGGCACAGGGCACTACGAACTGAGCCACCCTGTAGCACCACCATCCCCGAAACCTATGTCTCGGCCGTTTGCTTCGTCTAACCGACCGAGATTGCTTAACAAGTTACGTCTCACAAGCGTCAGTTTGTGGCTGAAACCTCGAACAATGGCCGAAAAAGGAGGTTTTCCTATAAGATGACGTCGGCATCGTCCTGATGGTGTTGCAATTACGGAACATCCGTACACGGAACACCCCGGACGATCTTCCCAGGGGACAATTTAACCCGCCTTTTAGACAACGAGTTGGCACGCATCTATTCACCGCTGGCATTGCAGCCTTACGTAGACAACTATCGCATGCCACACCAGCTCCTATTGTCACTTCGGCGTCGCCCACAACCTTCGCGAGCAGGATCGTCTGTACTGTACTAGTACATGGTTTGGCAAAGAGCATTTCCACGCGGTGGTGAGTCCGCACGGCACTGTCTCGAGCGCCAGGCGTGTGGGACATCTCGGTTGATGGTGCATTGGCCCGCTATCTCGCTGCCATTGTCGTCCGGGCCCGGTATTACTTTCATCTTGACAGTTTGACCTCTTTCCCGCTAGACCGCGAGCTATGACCCAGACCCTTACTTTCACCTATCGATGTAGCCAGAGTGCAGGCAGGCCCACCCCCCACCCCCGTTGTCCATGGAGTGCACCAACATTCTGGTCAGCGAGTATATACTTCGGCTGGGGTTTCTGTGTGTCTTACTCCCGTCAAACGTTGACAGTTCTTCGTCCAAACGTGTTCGCACAGACAATTCTTCTTTAAAACGTTTGCACAGACAATTCTTCTTTGAACCGTTCGCACAAGACTAAACTTCCGCCATGTGACTCTCGTCCTCCATGACGCAGTCTCTGCGCCGGTAGAACGGTTTGGGATCGAGAAACACACTGGGCATCACCCAACCCCCGTGTACAGGGCGGCTTCACGAAACGTGCCGAAAACGTTTGCTCCGACCGCCTCCGTGGCGCAACGCTTACGCCCAGCACCCTCACGGGCGTGCACTGCACCGCTATATTAGGCTGACACGCCCTCTCAACAATCACGCGTTCCGCCGCATGTGGGTCACAAAATTAGCGGAAAGGGTGATACTGTGTACATACTTCGTATAAAAGCACTCGGATGCGGCGGGATACGACTTTGATATGCTTTGCTGTACATAAACCCTCGAGTTTCACAGCAGTGGCAGTCTGCGTCGGGCACAGGGCACACGGCTTAGGCACGCGAACCACACACCAATGTCGCGTAGAGGTAGTAAAAGGGTCTGGCTCGTCGTCACTCCCTCGCCACGGTCGAGGGCGCTGAGAGGTGGCACTACGAGGCCGATGCTGGGATTCTACGAGATTCTGAAAACAAGCATTCTGCTCGAGGGCTTCAGCCTCGCAATTTAGAGGTATGTGGGAGCGCTTCTTCAATGCATCTTTTGAGTTGTCCGGATAGACTGGATTATTTCCTGGTAATGCGTGCAGCCGCGTAAACTGTAGTATGTGTCGGGTATGTACTGTACCTGATATGTACTCTATTGAACGCGCGCGATCCTCCATGGTTGGGTGCTGTTGGTTCAGCCTCCAAATAGGCATTATCGTATCATACGTATGTCGCAGGATTCTGGGATACATCCTTCTCGCCGCCTGTGTTCTCATAATTCGGCCGGGCGAGGTGGCTATACTATACTGTTATATAGTATAATCACATGTTATCGCAATACAGTACCGGCCCGCTCATAAGAAACCAGAAATCGGGCTTAGGCTGACTTTCTTATTTGAGAATGGGGTGTGTACCACACTAACTTCAGTATAATAGCTGTCGACTTTCTTATTTCCCCGGTAATGATTAGGCTGAGTTTCTTGTGGGGCACTTTCTATGAGAGGGCCGGAAGTGTATACGTGTACAGTCTGTCGTTCTTCAGATCTCCGGGATCACAAAGTTACCTTTCAATGATAGACAACCCTTATATCGCACTGTGGAAAAAAATCGCCATACCAGGGTATATCATATTTTTTGCAGTCATTGATCTCATATCATGTGAATCCAATACTGCTCGTGGTTATTAACCAGTTCCGCTACAAGGGTGTATCGGTTCCCCTCCCACCACGGCGGCTTTCGCTTCAACACGTCGTCGCTTTCAATGTTAGGCAGCATCATGGTTTACGTATTATTAGTCAGGATGCTAGTTGAACGACCAGTCAACGAATTGTTTTGGGCAGCGGCCAAAAAAAGGTATACCTCGTCCTTTGCGGCCAAAATCAGGTACATACTTAAAACCAAGTAAAAAACGCACTCCACGTGCGCTGCCATTGGTCCAAAACTCGTTGTACCGGTTTTTGCCTCTTCAAAACCCAGGTATACCTGATTTTGTCTACTCTGCTTGACTTTCACCTTTTTTTTGTCGTTTTTAAGCCAATCAGAGGCCCTTCATAGTTCCACCCTATGCCCCCTGTACAAATGCCGACGTACGCGGAGACCCCCTTCTCCCTTCGCACCTCGCACTACACGCCACTCGAGCGACACACACACATATCTGCCTGCACACCTCCGCCGAAATAATACGAGATAGAAGGCTCCCCTTCGGGATTGTGGTTGACTTGGAATACCAGGGGTGTCACAAAAGTTGAGAAGGGAGAATACAGCAGCAGGCGTTCGTTCCTCGTACTATTAATAGCAGCTACTCGTATACGTAGCCACCGGGCGAGCACGAAGAGCATGAAAAAAACTCTACTTTGCATTGCAAGGAACGGCAGGTTCGTGGGGTGCGTTTT
>MEHQ01000335.1:0-60859 GCA_008828725.1 Saccharina japonica
TTTTTTCCCTTGACAACGCCGCCACCACGAGCGCTGTAGTTGGATGCCCAGCGCGTTAATATGCGCGTTCAAAATAAAACATCGAGAGCTGTCCATTGTATATTTATATTTCAACTCATCTCAACTCGTCGCGGGTACGCAAGACATCAAGCAAAGTACAAGGGTTATAAGATTGGGTTCTCCCCCTTTCGCGAAATTAATTAATCCACACTGGTTCAAGTAGTTAATTAATTGATTTCATCCACCCTCAGCCACACTAATTATACATACTCGTAATGTTATCCGTTCTACAAATATATTGTTGATTGGAAATGCATCCATACTGTTCACTACCTGTTGCTGCTTACAATATTATTTTGTTCTCCTCATATACGGGATGTACATCCTGCATGAGGACACATATAACCCCTAAGTACGCGCGATCGATGCATCACACACACAGCTTGCAAAGATGAGTTTCGACGAAATCCTTGATCTCATTTGATATATACCGCGATTACTCCAAACCTACCAAAAAAACTTGAAAAACTTGATTTTATCGATATGTACTGCCGCGATTTTTCTCCAGAGCCACGAAGAAAAACTGTGGGACCCACCACAACGACCACAGCGAGAGGTACCATAGGAAATCATTCGTTTTTTTTGTTTGCAAGCATATTCGCGACTTTTCGATATTATATAGTCTACTACGATAACTCTACATAGAAAATATACCTGGTATTCAGCAACAACTTTGAAGTTTACGTAATATACGTAGGTGCCATTTGTTATGGAGAAGAGGTGATCTGAGGCTCGATCTTGTCGTCCATACAGCTGAAAGAAGGGGAAAGATAAATAGGGAGAGAGCGATAGGGAGAGAGAGAAAGATAAATAGGGAGAGAGCGATAGGGAGAGACAGAGAGAGAACGGGCAGCGAACAAGACGCGAGCCAAGGGCAGATAATCCTTACGTATAATATGTACCCGGTATGTGCTTAGCCATATACGAAATATCCTCGCCATCTATCTATCAATCAATATACCGATCAACCAACCACTGTCTACATGAACTATCTATCTGTCTATCTATTCATCTATCTATCTGCCTGTCTTGTGGGATCGCCTGTTTCTTGAGCTTCTCGAAGATCTCCACGTCGAAGGCAACCAGCCATCTATCTATCTGTATATCTGTCGATCTACAGTACTTTCCTACCTATCTTTGACCTATCTGTATGTCTTGTGGGGAAACGGGCTATTGGCTCGAACTCTAAAGCATTGCATTAAGCGCGGCGTAACGTAGACAATTTTGGGAGCTCGCTTTGCGTGTCACATCGTGTAATAGCAGTAATAAAGAACACCTCATCATATCATACATGAATAGCAACCGCTCTGGGCGGGAAAAGAGTACCATACCCCTTCACTATTAGCCTCACACTTCGAACGGGGATCACAGCAGTATGTAGCGTAAAAACCCACGAATAATAACTTGCTGTACGAGATAAGAAACAAGATAATAAGGCTCGATTTTGTCGGGGCGGGGTGGCGATAAGAAATTTGGATTAGGAAATCGCGCCCGGCGGCGAGTGCTACACTAAATCCTACCATTCGTTCCCGCAATATAATCACCGTTTTTATTGAATATTGATGTACAAAAGGTGCTTATACTTCGGGACAGAGTGGTACCGTACATACTATTACTTGCTTATGGTCAAGGTTTTCCAAAAGTATAGCGTCACAACAAGGTTTTGGGGGCTTGCTCAGAATTCGCATACGAAGGGTGTTTCTTGTGATGGATGTAGCCGGTCCATACCGTAGATACCCGGCCAGGGTGGAAAGAAAACAAGACAGCTGGTCCAGGCTGGATGTCTTATCTGAGACGGGGTGCGTTATACACTATTATACAGTAACTTCAGGATATCGACGACTCTCGAATTTATTTTTTTCCTGCGAAGAGGTCGCATCAGGTTTTCCTTTGTTGTAGACAAAGTAGTGCCCCCCCACAAGCGCAGTATATATCAGACACAACGCGATTTGTTGGTAAAATGTAAGTAGGCATGTCTGTGTCGGGGATCTAGGTTCCAAGAGTGAGAGGGTATATAATACGAGGGTGATTTACATCAGTTGGGCCGGTCATGAGCGGTCATGACCGCTCATGACCGGTCACCTGTCCTCGCTCATGACCGCTCATGACCGCTCGTGACCGCTCATGACCGCTCATGACCGGTCACCTGTACTCGGTCATGACCGCTTATGACCGCTCATGACCGCTCATGACCGTGGTCATCACCGCTCATGAACGATCATGGGCGGTCATGATTGCGGTCATGAACGCTCATGAGCGGTCATCACCGCTCATGAACGATCATGGGCGTTCATGATTGCGGTCATGAACGCTCATGAGCGGTCATGAGCGCTCATGATCGAGGGTCTGTCTTCGGATATAGCCTACTCAATATTTGCATATTTTGGTCGCGTTCATGACCGGTCGTGACCGCTCATGACCGCTCATGACCGCTCATGTGCGGATCCATGACCGCTCATGACCGGCCATAGCCGGGGTCGAGGTAGAGACCATGAGCGGTCATGAGCGTTCATGCGCGGTCATGAGCGGTCATGACCGCTAACGAAAATTCGACCGGTCATGGCCGGTCATGTCCGGTCCAATGGACGCGGTCATGACCACTCATGACCGCTCATGACCGCTCATGACCTCGGGAACGACTGGGCATGACCACTCATGACCTCTTTTAATGCAGCGATCATGACCGCTCATGACCGGTCCAAGATATGTGACCGCCGACCGGTCGTGAAAGTTCATCACCAATTTCCGCGAGTTCGGTGATGACCGGTCATGACCGGTCGTTACCGGTGATGAGCGCTCATGACGGCTCATGACCGCTCATGACCTCGGGAACGACTGGGCATGACCACTCATGACCTCTTTTAATGCAGCGATCATGACCGCTCATGACCGGTCCAAGTTATGTGACCGCCGACCGGTCGTGAAAGTTCATCACCAATTTCCGCGAGTTCGGTGATGACCGGTCATGACCGGTCGTTACCGGTGATAAGCGCTCATGACGGCTCATGACCGCTCATGACCGCTCATGACCGAGATCACACTTCCAGTCAACGGTCATGATCACCGCCATTGATGGGTTCATGGTCCATGGTCACCTGTCCTGGTCGTCCATGACCGATATATTATGACCTGTCTAACATATAGGATTCCCATGGTAAAATTTATGTTCACCTGGCTCAAGCCATTGTTGCCCTCGAATGATGGCCGCTGCCGTGGTCGACTATGAATGTTTTGTGCGATTGATTGTGGACCATGGCTGCGTTTGCTCATGGTCGATTGAAAAGGTATCTCGATCGAATGTTTCTTTGGCCATAGACGCGCCCATGGCGTCATCCATAGCCGCCTGTCTTATAACTCATTGTTTTGTGTAGATGCAAACGGTAAGTACTTCTTATCGATATAACCCTAATCCTAACCCTAACCCTAAGTTATTTAGAGATCTCCTGCGGTGACACCCGCAACAGCGAGCAGCGGTCAAGACAGGTCATGACCGGTCATGACCATCGGTGATTTAAAACAACCCGTGTGCGGTCATGACCGTTTTTTTCCGAGCACTCATATAACGAGAAGTACAGCACCGATTTAATAGTAAAATGCTAGGGCTGATAAAAGGCACCGGTCATGACCAATCATGACCGGTCATGATTACGGTCATAAGCGTTCATGACCGCTCATGACCGCTCATGATCGAGGCCAGGTGACCGATCACGGCCGGTCATGAGTTCATGAGCGGTCATGCATGACCGGTCATGACCGTTCACGAACCCCAACCCTAAGACCGTTCGCTTAAAGTAGTCATGACCGGTCCAGTAGGCTCCGTGATCGGGCACCAGCGGTCGTGACCGGTCATGACAGCTGACCACTGTACAGCAGTACACCGGTCATGAGCGATCATGAGCGGTCATTAGCGGTCATGGAATTAAGACTGGTCATTTGCGGTCATTAGCAGTCATGAGCGATCATGAACGGTCATGAGTGGTCACGAGCGGTCATGAGCGGTCACGGGATTAAGACTGGTCATGAGCGGTCATGAGCGGTCATGAGCGGTCATAACCGGTCCAGTTTCCGTGGGCGGGCATGAGCGGTCATGAGCGGTCATGACCTTGTATAGTACACCGGTCATGAGCGGTCATGAGCGGTCATGACCTTTTATAGCACACCGGTCATGAGCGGTCATGAGTGGTCATGACCGATCACGAAACTAACACTGGTACATGAGCGGTCATGACCGGTGACCGGTCGTGAGCGGTCATGACCGACCGGTCATGAGCGGTCCAACTAATGTAGATCATTGTACTGCTGTGGCACTCTGTATCTGGTGCTGTATTACAGTAGTACAACGAACCTTGATTATCTGTCCCATGCTTGCAACATTGTGAAACGTGAAAACAGCGTGAAACCGCAACGCAAACCTACTACGAGTACTACTGCTGTACGTACCTGGTACGTACTACTTACCGTACACTGCTGTGCTGTAGAGACAAAAACGCTGCTTGCTACCCGGTTTTCCAACGTATAATATAAATATTAATAATACTGTACCTGTACTGCTGTACATAGAGTGCTGCTGTATGCAGGCAACCCACCACGAACGAGCACTTTTGGCGTGTTTGGGTGTAAAGTTAGTTTGTTCACAACAGCACAGCAGTATAACGGCTACCCAATTATTCGCCACTGCACCATTTTTGTTTTTTGGCATCACACACGTTCGCGGTTTGAGCCATTGTATCATACGAGTAGCTGCGTGGTAGTCTAATGGTGCCTCAAGAAATAACGACCCTGCTGGCACGACTTTGTACTTGTGCCGCGGGAATTTTCAGGCGTTTCTGTTCCTACAGGGCTTTGCTTACTGCTGAAATTGTTGCGGCGTCCATCAATACATGAGCCGGGTGACTATTTAATAGGCGGCACCTGAAGCAATCAATTTTCCGCGTATCCTTGTTGTGATTGTGAAGTCACCGACGTCTGCGTATTACGTCGAAAGTAACGCATGGATCCTCGTCTGTGTATCGTCCGCTTGATGTAGAACATACTTCATATAAGACGTACGTAATGGTTAATGTGTTAACCCTTTGACCTCTCGATAGCGATCAAGATAATATTAACTTCGGTGTTACGCGTACCATCCGTCTACGAGCAGCGTGAGGGCCTATTGATAGCAATAGCAGTACGGGTAGGGTAGGATCATGGTGCGCCCGTCCGTGTTGTACGACTCCTTACATTGTAGCTCGGACACCGATTAGTATCATCTTCCGATCACGCAGTGGCCATTGCTGTAATCGTCACATGTATCGCCCACGTTTACCTCTATAGTCTCAAGAGCGTTAAGGTTGATGTACTGCTGTAGCACATATATACGTGGTCAAGGTTTCGTCCCAAATCGTCCCGTACCACGCGTCATCTTCGTTTGTCCGAGATGTGTACGCGCCCTTGCCTTCAGTGTGGCAAAACCCCATATACACGCGGCACAAACGCTGACCTATGGGTTGCAATTGACGCATGCCTGGGACGTACTCGTAAACTCTTACACCCTGTCACAGGTACACCTTTTCGCAGACTAGTGGGACATGGGTCGTCCACATTGGGCAGTGGGGGCGACCAAACGTAGCGCACAATCGACAACAAAACTTTCAGACAGGATTTACGAGGCATGCCCCTTCACCGGAGATATATCGAAGAAAAAAACGTGTTTACTGACACAACGCGTGCGGCATCTATAGTCGCATGGCGTTACTGGGAACATCACATACATACACCGCACGAGGTAAATGGGAAGACCACATACGTAAATTAAAAGACCGCACGTCTATACCGTGAATAAAATAAACACACATGAATGTATCATTCTGCGCGACCGCACATGTACACCCCAAAATAACCTACTGTGTACCAACAGACGCCAAGGGTTAAGCCGGCATAACGCCATTCAGCAGGACACCTTCTCCACCCCCCCCCCGCCCCCGCCCTCCCGGGTCTACGCGATCTGCTTCCCCCCGCCTTATCTTCTCGGTTGCCATATGACACTGACCCTGATTGGGCGCGCAACTTCCCAGCGCCAGCCCCAAAGAGCACACAATCACAAACGAACGCCCTGTCACAGGTGTAAACAATAACACCCCACACAATTGTCAAGCTGTCAAGCCTGGCGGAGCTAACGCAGCACTGAGTGGTCGCACAGAGCGTCAACGTTGGGTGACGTTAGCGAGGCTACCGCAAGGTGGTTGGAACACAACCAATCCTATCCGCGTCTCGCTTGCATGGCTGCGTCGATCTGACAATGGTTGCTGGTGGCGACTTCCCCAAGCCGAAGTCCAGCAGGGCAGAACTGGACTCCTGCCCGGGCAATTTTCCTTCAAGCCTCGGGCCTGCACGTTACGAGGTGGGCAACAAGCACAAACGAGTTCCGAATTTGACCACGTACCAGGTACCTATTAACGTGTACAAAATGCACATCTGCACATAAAAGTATGAATAATCGCTGAAACCGAAAACCCGATATCGCCGAATTGATGGATTGTAAGCATCTCTTTCAAATCTACAACAGTGGGGAAACATGTGATTCGGGCGATGTTGCAATGGTACAAACACCCCGAAGTCGCGGCCATTAATCGAAGGGGACAGTGGTCGAAACCCTCAAAACGTGAAACGGTTTAAAGGATTTACTGTACAGTAGTGTACAATAGTTATCAACTACCAGGTAGGATAGTGTGAGCGCTCGCTCGTATCTACTTCACAAACAGCGCAGGAAAAAAAACTCATTAAAAAAAATGTAATGGGGAATGCAGGGTTTCTTAACAGAGTCCCAAGCGACGAAGAGGACTGAACGTACACTCTAGCTACATTTCGTATTTCAGGCCGGGAATACATGGCGCAGTCAACTCAGGACATGCATCACACAATCGGCGGCAAATACGTCACGATATGGCAGTTTTGGGTGTCGTCAGTCACAGCTTTCGGAGCCCGTACACTAAAATTCGCGTACTGTAGAGCAGAGCCAACGATGCGTTGCCCGGCTGTTCCCCAGTGGAATGCAAAAATACGAAGGTTCTACACCAACACTGCACACGCCAAACCACACCACCACCACTACTTCCACTGCCACTTTCACCCCCGCTACCGCAGTAAAAACGGCAGCGAGACCAGAAAATGCCGCACTATTAACACTACCACCCCCATGGTGAGCACCAGGCGGCGGCAGCGCGTTACGTGACCGAGGAAGACTACGGGCGTACACGGCATGCCATGCCATACCGCGCTGCTGCTGCTGCTGCTGCTGCTGCTCTTAACACAACCATACAATATCACACTACACCATACATACCATACCATACCAATACCATATGCCATGCCACACCATACCACACCATACCATACCTTACCATAACATACCATACCTTACGATGCGATACCATACCTCTCTATCATATCAAGTCTAGACCGCCGTCCGTCACAGGCCCAAACCGCCGCCTCCTAACATTTTCCCAGGAGTAGCTAACTACAGGTGAGCGTAAAGCGTTGCTCTTACCTGACGGTCTCGGTGACGCCTGCACCATTGGAACACCCCCCCCCAAAGCTATCAGCAGCCCCGACCGGTCTCCGTCATGGAGGGCAAGAAGGGCCGCCTTATCCACCGCTGACATCTGGCCAAAGAGACCCACGGCCTCTTCCTCTTGACCGCCCGCCATACAAGCCGCGATGGCTGCTGAATAGCTGTCGACGCCTGGGCGAAAACCCGCCTCCGACATTTCCCCCAAGAGAGCCACGGTCTCTTTCCAATGGCCTCCTTCCCGGCATGCTCTGATGGCCGCCTCGTACGCGGTAGCAGTAGGTTGGACGCCCAGCGATGACATATCTCGAAGCAGCAACAAGGCCACGGGTCGATCTCGATGCTGTTGTTGTCCACCCCCGCGCTTTGACGTGAACGCACCGTTTGAGCCATCGCCAATTATGCCAGTGGAGACGCCAGCGGTCGATATCTCTTCCGAGGGACCGACGGCAGTCCCCTCCCGCTGCCCTTCGTGTCGAGAAACCTCCGTTTCAGTACCACAAGCCGCGCGAATTTTTCCGGCGTTTATCCCCGCCTTCGACATCTGCCTCCTCAACGCCAGCGCGTACTCATGCTGCCCTCTGTCCTCGCACGCGGACGCCGCCGAGCCATAGCTCAAGGCATCGGGGACGACGCCCTCAGTCGGCATTTCTCGAACGAGGGCCACAGCCTGCTCCCACTGCCCCCCCTTCCGGCAAGCCACGATGGCTGCGTTGTAGCTGCCAATGTCAGGGGCGACGCCAACGGATGTCATCTCTCGCAAGAGAACTACCGCCTGTCTCCATTGCCCCGCCTTCCCGCAAGCCGACATGGCGGACGAGTAAGCTATCTCGTCGGGGACAAGGCCAGCCGCCGACATCTCCCTCAACAGAGAAAGGGCCTGCTCCCACTGACAACCTTTTGCGCACGCGGATATGGCCGAGCTGTAGCTGAGAACGTTTGGGATGACCCCAACCGTCGGCATCTCTCGTAGCAAAGCCACCGCCTCCTCCCAACCCCCACACTTTCCGCAGGCCGCGATGGCCAACGAGTACGTCGTCACGTCAGGCACAATTCCGACCGTCGACAGCGACATTTCCCTCAAGAGGGAAACGGCCTCCCTCCCCCGGCGACCTTTCGCGCAAGCCGATATGGCCGAGTTGTAGCTGGTTACATCGGGGGCGACGCCCAACGCCGGCATCTTTCTCAAAATGGCGACGCTTTCCTCCCACTGGCCCAACCCTCGGCACGCTCTGATGGCCGCGTTGTAGCTTGCAACGCCCAGTTCGGTCCCCCAGCATCTCGCCCTCCCGAGAAGCTGCAAGGTCCGCTGCCACTGTCCCGCTTGGTTGCACGCCCGGAGCGCGGCTCCCACGCAGAGGTCGTCAGGCGTGAACCCCGCCGCGCGAATACGCTCCAAAACTTCGAGGGCCTCCTTCCAGCGAGCGCACTTCGCGATGTGGCAGAGACACGCGGCGTAAGCGGCTAGCGACACCGACTCTACGCTTGAAGCATCCAGCTTGCTGGCCTGTTCGACGTTCTCCAATTCTCGAAGCACACCCGCCCAGTCGTACCCCGGCATCTGGTTAATTTTTGAGACGAGCCATCGCGAGCGGAAGTCGACCGCGCCGCCGACGTTCGAGCGCGTGGCACCGAAATCCACGAAAAAGTCCTGGACTTGCCTCCTGGCTGCTCCTTGCACGCCGTCGTCCGGACTGCGAGTACTACCAGTACGACTGCTGGTGTCTGGTAAGTTTAAATCGCGGGCGTTGCCCCCTGGGAGTGCGGTTGAGGTTGGCCGCGAGAAGCAGCGAGGGTACCCCAGCTGGCGGGCATAAGGAACCCGCCAACTGAGCAGCGCTCCTGGCGCCGGCTGTGGAACGAATGCAGCACTCATCGCAATCCCATCCGATCGTGTGCAGCAGCGGGCAGCAGCAGCAGCAGCAGCAGCAGCAGCAGCAGTCAGTAGTCAGTCCTCAGTCCTCAAGATTCCAGACAAGCTCTCGTAAACCCTAACAGGATGCACCGCAAACAGCAAACCTGACACCAGTTGACAAATTTTACCCGGGGAGAAGCGAACTCCGGGATTACTCCGTCAGGATACGTGAGCTTAGACTGGTTATGTTCTTGATGTGGCGTCTGCGGTGTGGTCGAAGCTCTGTCTGCCTGAGCCGTGGATGCACCAAGTTCAAGGAACGTCGCGCCCGATCAATAAACGCTTCCGGTTTCTTTATGAAACCCCCACTATTACAGTGCGGGACGAACAAGGAAGGACGCAGAAGAAGCACAAGGCGCTGCAATGCGATCAACAGTCGAGATATGGACCCGGAGTCACCTCTTCGGTGCCACAACGTCCCTTTTTGCGGCCTTCGTTCCGACGCCACGTAGTATGTGCCGAGGGGTGTCGCTTCGTATCATGAACGATAGATTAGGTTTTGGTTGCGTTCGCACTCGTACTCGCAGGAGACATCGAGGTGACACTCCTACTGCTGCCTCTGCCGCTGCCAAAACCTCCGCCGGCCAGAGTATTAGAACCGGTGGTGGTGGTGACAGTGGTAGCAGTGGTGGTGTTCTCGGCCAGGAAGGGCGAGCGGAGCGCGCGGGTGGTGGTATTGGTGCGAAAGCCGGCTTGGCGTGCAATGGGCAAAACCCTCGTCAGGCTTCAAGACGAGCTCGTCCTTCGACTGGGAAGTTCATAGATGCGGTGAGACCACTTTTCCACGCTAATAACAGCATGTGTGATACATGCGTACTCGTCGAGTACCACCGCAACCGCTGCTGTTGTCCTACTTTGAGGTTCATGACAACATGATTCCGTGTACTTGTAGTGCTGTAGCCTTTTACTGTTGTAGACTACTACAGCAGTCGTAGTACTGCTGTTCGATTTGCTGGATATACCTCGTGTGTGCAGTGACACTGACTGCACTGCCGACCTGTAGTACCCTTATGGATGTACCAGGTACCAGTGATACTCGGGTACTGCCAGTCGTGGGCAAGGCTTGCCGCCACTGCCACTGCTGCTGCTGCTGCTGCTGCACTTCAACTTCAATTGCACTCTCGATGCCCGTTTGCACCACCATGCAACGCGATAACGCAGCCCCCTCCGAATAATTTCCGAGCCGGGTCGGCAAACAGAACGAAAATGCTGGCTCTGGAATGATCTAGACGAGATATTGAATTTCCATACACGCATCGCTCGACCTTCTCCATTGTGGAGAAAACCAGCTTCGAAATTCGGACAGATCATATAGATCATTCCCAGCTCACGATCTAGGTATTTCAGGGCAGTTGATTTCCTGATCTGTACTATGATCTAGCTCACATTGCCAAGTGGGAGCCGTACAACCTGCATGATCTAGCACTATTTCCTGGGTTGGACCTGTACGATGCAGAACCTGCACAATGCCTCATAAAGGCAGGTTAGGATCTAGATGATCTACATATGATCTATCTGTAGATCGTGAGCTGCCCGACGTGTATAATATTTAAGAGGAGGTGTGTTATGATGGATATGATGCGTGTTATACGGCACACGTTTGTTGCCCGTGGCTTGCTTGCTTGCTTGCTTGCTTGCTTGCTTGCTTGCTTGCTTGCTTGCTTGCTTGCTTGCTTGCATGCTTGCTTGGCGCAGCAACGACCGCATCTTCGCGTCGCCGTTCGTTGCAAACCATATACCTGATATACCAGTACCAGGTATCAGGTACCAGGTACGACGCACAAGTATCACTTTGGGCTTTGGACGGTAATATGATCCCCTTATGGACTCTGGTGTGAATTCAAAACGGCCAGAGTGGTAAACTCTCTCTTAAGTACGTTAAGTGCGTAGCGAGTACGCTCGTTAGCTTGTCTGTTTTTGTATATACGTGCATTGTGTGCTTGTCTATGAAAACTACTACTGTACCTGGTAGTGAACAAGTCACACGAGTCTTATGTGCTTTCGTTACTTTGAAGAAAGTCCGAAGCTCCTTGGTCGTGCGTGCGCTCATCGGTACGAGCTGTTGTTGTTGTTGTTGTTGTTGTTGTTGTTGTTGTTGTTGTTGTTGTTGTTGTTGTTGTTGTTGTTGTTGTTGTTGTTGTTGTTGTTGTTGTCGTTGTTGTTGTTGTCGTCGTTGTCGTTATCGTTGTTGGCACTGTCGTTGCTGCTGCTCCTTTTGTTGTTGCTGCTGCTACTGCTGCGGTTGTTGTGTCGTTGCCACTGCTGTTGTAGACTGCGATACTAGGTGTTGTTGACGCAGAATCGTTGCCATCGTCGTAGGCTGCAGTTAGACAGCTGTGGTTGACTCAGACGTCAAGTCGCAGAAAGCAGCCGATGATTGACACCCCGCCTTACCTATCTGAGTTAGCGTTCAATTAACGCAGCCAATCTTGCGCCTGTCCTGCTCCACGATCTCATGGCAACCTCGCACGGCTCACGCTCACGGCGATGCCTAACCGACATTGTTTCGACCGACAAAACCAGGTCGGCAGGCTCCGCATGCGACGCGCAGAGTTCAAGGACCTAGGAGACCGCCACCAATGGCGTGAGGTGTTGAGACTCCTCGACGAGCTTGTGGAGGATGGGATAGCCCTGGACGGCCGCATCTACAACGACGCCCTGCGCTCCATCGCCAAAAGCGGCCGGTGAGAAACAAAGATACCGGTTGACAGGGTTGACGGTGGACGGTGGCTAGGGGTCGCAGGTTGGTCGTTTGGGCGGCATGGCTCCGCTGTACCCCCACCTTTCGCTCCACGTTTCGCTTCAGAAATGCACCCATGTCTGTGGGGACTAAGGGCCCGTATTAACGAGTATAAAATAAATTCAATTCTAACATACTCGTATTAACGGAATTGGAGTTGAATGGTGGTTGCACCGATGAAACTGCATCGATTTTTTTGGGGTAAACTGCGTACTTGGTACTTCAGTATGATACTAAAATAGTAGTGGAAAGGACGAGTGGATATTTTCTTTTACAGTTCTACGTCGAGAAACATTCCAATAGCAAAAGTGCACATGCATATGTACTTGTATAGGCTTGGCGGTGCGGCCAAAAATGTACGAGAGTTTGCTGGTGTGTGAGAGTTCCACATACCCGGTACAGCAGTGTGTGACGTGTAGGGTAGCTCTCGTGATTCACAGGACGTTTGTGGCTGTTGTCGACTGCTTTGTGTGCTGGTGGAAGGCATAGAAAACATGTTTTTTTCGGAGATTTTTGGTCGGACGGCGCGGATCTCCGGCTTCACCCGCCCACCCACCCACCCAAAAAGGGGCCCTTGGCCCTTATCAGGTACATTTTTTTGGGCCTTAGCTGTTACGAGGTACATTTTTGGGCGGCGGTGAAAATCAGCGATTCGGTTCGCTCGTATCATAATAGTTGAGTAGGGTTGCTGAGTCACTGCTTTATGATTCGACCATTGTTTCAAAACTGGGCCAAGTGGTAAATATCACTGTACTGACTCAGGGCCACACTCAAAGCAACAAAAAAAACGGCACGCCTCTTCTTTTTTTGAGTCCTAGACAAGGGAGGGTACACTCAAACCAAGTGAACGTAGTTCTAAAAACAAAAACATTTTGTTTTAATTCGTACAGAAATCTTACCAATCGTTCTGGTTTGTTTCTCATTCTGACATTCTGACCTTGGTAAGGGAGTGTGGGTCGTTTTATCTTCTTTTTCGTGTACTCTCGACTATCTACTATAATTATTATACATGTATGTATACTACTGACTGAAGTACGGTTGCTGAGGTTCTGCTGTATGTTTCAACCGTGCCTCGCTGGAAAGGTGGAAGGAAGCCCTAGGCCTGAGGGACCGAATGGTGGCCGACGGCATCGTGCCGGACCGTTTCACGTTCAGCGCTCTCATCGAGGCGTGTTCCAAAGGGGGCGAGGTAACAACAACGTCTCCGAAGCATGTAGCACTCCTTTTACGGCGAGTAGAATCAACCTAACCAACCTTACCAATCGATGGGACAACACTACCTTACAGCTGGGAGAGTAGTTGTAGTGCCAATATTTACGTGTTGGTGTCGGTTTTGGTTTCTTATGATGCTTAATTTGGAGGTGTTGGCCTTTGTACAGCTGCACCAACGTGGTGTTTGTAGTGTCGGCTTGGTGCGTGGGAAGTCTTGTTTGGAAGTTAACCATTATACAGCATAGTTAAACATTGTACAGCAGCACCCACCTTTTTAGGGATGAATTACTTGGAATTAGAGGGGTCTTACAATCCAAGTGGTAAAAGGGCTGTAGGTGGTGAATCATACCAGCTGGTGTCCGTTCTCAGGTTCTACACACGTTTGTTTTTCCCCGTGGCATGAGCGTGCCACCGCCGAGCGATACGTCCAGTAGTACCGTTTTTGTCGCACGGCATGTGAAGAATCGACTCGAAGCACAAGACACACGGCCAAGGTCACCGGTCGTACTTCTGCTGTATGGCCGCTGTACCACCGCTGTATCGGTGGTGTGCACAGCGTATTTTTTCCGTCGTTGTCTGCTCTAATTTTGTTTTGATCGTGCCGCTTTCTACCGCCTTCCCCTCTCTTTCCCCCCCCCTGGCGAAGGTGGGCAAAGCGTTGGAGATACTCCACCAGATGAACGATGCGGGCGTTCGTCGAGACGTGTTTAGCTACAACGTCGCGATGAGTGGGTGAGAACAATAAAACGCCTTCGAAGGAAGGCAAACCCGTTAGTTTATACAGATGCAATACAAAATACAGTACGTACTGCGTCCTTCTTTTGCGAAATTGATTATATACAACCCTCCCCATCCGAACTTACAAATTATATTACAAGACACAGTGCATACACATACATACGTTTATACAACCACGATACTTGACGGTATTGTTTGTACGGGATACGGCCGTAATAACGTGCTCGTGGCAGCAAGGCTTATTAGACGACGCCATATGCTCTACTGTGGTTGGGTGAGTCTATGACGTCCACTTAGAACCCTCATCGTCACTAATACCAATGCCTGATGCCGTTACCAACTCCCGACGCAGTATCGAAACGCGTGAGAGCTGTCGGCGTTCCCCTTTGCTGGCTTTACCGATACTATGCCGATAAAACCGATATCACCGATAAACTCGATACTACCGATACTATTGGAAGTATCGATACTGTCGATAGTACGATACCTCTACTGCCAATACTAACGACAGCATCGGTAGTACCGATATTATCTTTAGTGCCAATAATATACTAGTATCGATGTTACCGAAAATATCGATATTACCGATAAAATCGGTGTTTCCGACATAATCTATACCGGGTACCTGGTACTACCGATATTACCGATATTTTGACGTGCTCCTTGTGTGCCTCGTGCGCATTCCTTGAAATGACGTTACACAGATACGGTAGGAACGGAGACTGGGAAAAGGCGGTGGCGCTTCTGGAGGAGATGCAGACCGACGGTGTACGGCCAGACGCCGTCACCTATGGCACCATTGTGGCGGCGGTGAGTGGCCGACGTACTCCATGCGCGGGCACCCCCCCCGGCCAAACAAGTAGCCGATGCTATGATATGCAATCTTCATGTTTCCTTAGCACTTTTCCCCTCTTCTCTGTACTATAATCAAGTTTTTCGACTGTTTAAAGGGTCAACGAGGGGTCCTGAACGGTGCGTGGGCCCTCCAAGACTGGAAAATGCGTGGGCATTTTTTTTTTATATCTGTGAATCGTGCGGCCGCCAACCCTCGTTGGCTAATTAGTGGCTGGTCGTAGTAAACATAAGCGCGTTGCATCGCAGGTTGATCCGGATAAGGCGAGGCCTCATTTTTTCGAGACAGTGACTGCGTTGCTGCACGCCCGCAGACCTTACGCCTATTGATTATACGGTCTGGTCGTTTCCTCGTGTTCGGTTGGTGGTGAACCTCCACAAAGCGCTCTGTTCTTGCTGATGAACCTTGTTACCTTTGTGTATGTCACTGTTCTGTTGCATCCTTGGGGGATACTTTCGGTTTCGCCATTTTGCAAGCCGTTACTCGCAACAGTTTCCCGGGGAATCTGCTTCGAAGGTCTCCTCCTTGCTCTGTTCTACTCGTAGGTATCCAAGACTCCCCCTTTCTGTTATACGTACATATCCAGGACTCCCCCTTACTGCTATCGGTGTAGTCTGGCGGTTTGACAGGGTGGTTTACAACTGCAACAGCTCCACTACAGCTATTACGGGTGGGCTAGTGTAGTAACATTAGTAACATTAGTAACCAGAACCTACGATGGACCCAAAAAGCATATACATACATACGCCCCTATGTTTACACACCATGATTTGGTTCTGATTACTATTACTATTAGTACTGTGCTCCCCCGTAATAGTTGGGAATGGGTTGACCCTTTTCCTACTGCGAACATTGTCCGGCTCTACTCGTAACTCGAAGTAGTTTGTCCGCAATAAGTTGGGTGTGGAGTTGTATTGTAAAGGGGATAAGTCAAAGCCAGTTATAACTTATTATACACCACTCTGGACGGACATATATATATATATAAGGAACGTTTGTACGTTAACATGAAGACCCAACGGTCCTTACATTTACGTCCAGACTGGTACCAGGTACGCACGGAATTAGTTGTTAATCCACACGGCATGCCTTATACCTTATAGAGAATGCCTTACTTTTGAATTGGGTGAGTTAAGCCGGAGATCCTACAGAAAATCAAATCATCAAGCTGGGTCCCCGTCCGGCCGGAAATCATGACTGTCGCCTTCCACCGGCGCGTACATTTTGACGATACTAATAATAGCCGAACACCCACCAGCGAGAGTTCCTAGCGAGAGTAAGGCATGCCCTATGTTTGCTTACTTGGTGCCCATTCACAAATTTGTCTTGTGGTGTCCTGTGGTGTCCTGTATTGTGTTGTGGCGTGTTGCGAGCAGTGCGGCAAGGTCGGAGCGTGGGAGCGCGCTAAAAGCATCATCGTGGACATGAGGGCGGAGGGCATCTCCCCGACGGTCTTCACCTATTCGTCGCTCATCAACGCCTACAGCAAGGTGGGAACGCGGAGGGAGCCCTGTATTGGTGGCATTTCTTGTGAACTTGTTTTGCGTACATACGTAGGGCAAAGGGAAATTAGGTTTCCATGTAATCGTGGTAGCGTTTCGTTTCAGGGAGGAGTGTAAATGTCGTGAAACATGTACCACGCTGGTCGGGAATATAATCCTCGTTTGTTATCTGATAGGGACATGAAACGGGCAGAGTGGTACCTGTTTTTTTTTCGTGTTGCTCTGTGGAAGGCATGAAATAAGGTGTGCTCTGGATAACGCGCCAGCGTTCTCACGAACCTTACTGTGGCTGTATAACAATCCGGGCGTTGGACTTGTCGCGTTCAGTCCGGCCCAACAACAGTGATTGTGATCAGAAACGTTGAGCGATGTTTTTGTTTATGGAAGGAACACTGACCCTTTTGGGTGGAATGGGTGCCTGGCTGATGTCCTTCCCGCCCGTCGCAGGCCTCGTCTCGTCTCGTTTTATCTCCTACTAATAGTATTGATAATCATAACTTACCACCGTCCGTGCTATCGATACGATGCCCACGGATGGCCTACATTGCCTTTGGTACAACAACAGCATCGATATCGTGTAACCAGTCATATTGTCGCATTCATCATATAATTTCATGATGCCAATGCCAATCTCGTGTAGTCTACTACACACTATCGATTCATTGTACGTAAGGAAAAACAAATATGTTTTTGGCCCTTGGACGTTTATCATAACTACTGTGTTGCGTGCCATCGTTGGTGTTTTCGTCGGTGGGCTCGTAAAATCGCGTCAATCGTTTTTCGTGGAGTGACCGATCAGCACATAAAACACTAGTACTATTGATCACGGCTGATCACGGCTGTTCACGGCTCGGCTCGGCTCGGCTCGGCTCGGCTCGGCTCGGCTCGGCTCGGCTCGGCTCGGCTCGGCTCGGCTCGGCTCGGCTCGGCTCGGCCTTGTTTTGCGTACATACGTAGGGCAAAGGGAAATTAGGTTTCCATGTAATCGTGGTAGCGTTTCGTTTCAGGGAGTGTAAATGTCGTGAAACATGTACCACGCTGGTCGGGAATATAATCCTCGTTTGTTATCTGATAGGGACATGAAACGGGCAGAGTGGTACCTGTTTTTTTTTCGTGTTGCTCTGTGGAAGGCATGAAATAAGGTGTGCTCTGGATAACGCGCCAGCGTTCTCACGAACCTTACTGTGGCTGTATAACAATCCGGGCGTTGGACTTGTCGCGTTCAGTCCGGCCCAACAACAGTGATTGTGATCAGAAACGTTTAGCGATGTTTTTGTTTATGGAAGGAACACTGACGCTTTTGGGTGGAATGGGTGCCTGGCTGATGTCCTCCCCGCCCGTCGCAGGCCTCGTCTCGTCTCGTTTTATCTCCTACTAATAGTATTGATAATCATAACTTACCACCGTCCGTGCTATCGATACGATGCCCACGGATGGCCTACATTGCCTTTGGTACAACAACAGCATCGATATCGTGTAACCAGTCATATTGTCGCATTCATCATATAATTTCATGATGCCAATGCCAATCTCGTGTAGTCTACTACACACTATCGATTCATTGTACGTAAGGAAAAACAAATATGTTTTTGGCCCTTGGACGTTTATCATAACTACTGTGTTGCGTGCCATCGTTGGTGTTTTCGTCGGTGGGCTCGTAAAATCGCGTCAATCGTTTTTCGTGGAGTGACCGATCAGCACATAAAACACTAGTACTATTGATCACGGCTGATCACCTGGAGGGCTTGATCGGGAAAAGCGCGGAGGCGAACCAGCGGTGGCAGAAGAAAGGGGGGGAAGAAGGCAAAAGCAAAGCTTTCGCTTGCGCCCTGTGGTGCTCGGTGGCTCTGGGAGCGATGACGAGCAATCTGTCTCTTAAGTTGGTGAGAGGTGGGCGTGTGGGTTTCGGTTGTTGGTGTTGGCGTTATTTTGAGGCGGGGGTGAGGTATTTTTTTCTTGTGAAGAAAAAACCACACATCTTGCAGATGATGATCCAGTTAGTCTAGATCCTAAACGTATTTCAGGGCTGTTCGCGGATCGGGTCAGGGTCACGGGACGGGTCGGGTCGGGTATGGGTGACCCGACCCCGACCCGCGAAAGTTAAAAAACCCTGCTGACCCGACCCAACCCGCCCCGAGCTGACCCGACCTGACCCAACCCGACTCGCACGTAACCCCCGGGTCAGGTCAGACCCGTGAAAAGCCCTGCTATGAATAGTTGGTAGTCTAATGCGTTATGGCCTGTTCACTGTTCACTGTTTGCTGTTTGCGGTGAAGGGAGGGCGCTGGGAGCTCGCGTTAGAGGCGCTGGAGGACATGCGAGCCTTAGGACTAAGAGCGAACGGCCACCACTGGATGGCTGCCATCGACGCGTGAGTCTCGTACCGGTATGCACTCGATAGTAATGAGCTTGCCTCGTTGTACATACATTACCGGGTGTATACACTCTCATGTTTTGTTTTGGTCATCGCTCTTAGTTTCTGGCTCAACTCGCTTGACTTTTTTTTTCAACACTTAAGAGGTCCTTTGGACAAGCTGTAATCACAGGCGTCTCTGCCCTTCTCCCCCCCCAGGTATTTGCACGCCTCGGTAGCTTTTTTTCGCGCTTGATAAAGTTCAGTTTTCCCTTTGCCCGTTGGACTTGTTTTTGCCGGACTCCCACTCTACTGTAGTCTACTGTCGTAGCGCTTTCCACACGCATCTTGTGTTTTTTTTTTAAGTGTATCAGGTCCTGTGTTTTGTTGTCTTCACGTTAAACTACGATTTCTACCCAACGGCATGAGCACATGCGGTACCCGTCCTGATTCTTCACCCTTGGCCGGAACAAGACGTATGGTTACAGACCACGAGACAGAGGCAATACGTCGCAACTGCAGCGAGGAGGTTAAACTACCTTAGACTACCTGGTAACTACACCCCCTCCGACGATTGAGTGTCTCAAGTCTTAAGCTGGGTTTTTGGGCTCCTCGACAACGGCGAGAGCGTAAAAAATCCAAAGCCACCGTTTTCGTTGTGCATATGCCCCTCTAGGGCATATTTTGGAGAAAATCGGCTCTCAAAATCATTCATCGTCCCAGGGGGGGGGGGGGGGGGGGGGGTTTTGTTTCCACCCTATGCCGGTGTCTCTCTCTTTTTTCGTGTTGCCTCGCTCGTGCAGCAGTTATCTGTTCCTCTTGGGCACGTGTGCTTTTCGTCTAGGGGCGCTTCTGGCGCTTCTGGCGCTTCTGTCTCCCTGCGTCATTTGTATTCTGTTTCATTTCAGAACTTGTTTATCAAATCATTTTATTATATTGATTACAGTTTCGGCTCGTGTCGCTGTGTTCTCGTACCCGGTACGTTACGCATCTCACTTGCTTTACCCATTAATTTGCGTTTATTTTGTTTTGGTTTTTCTCTGTTTCACAGTCTGTGACCACAGAATTTGTATCTCTCTAGGACTGGGAATCAGGACAGGCACTGGGTGTACTGATGTGGTTGAGTAGAAAGAACGGGTTTAATGTGAAGACAACAACAACAACAACAACAACAACAACAACAACAACAGTATACGGCAGGCGATGCCACGTCGCAGCGTGAAGCATGTCCGTGTCCGTACGTCACCCCCCTCAATATGTGGTGGGTGTGTTGGCACTCTAAAACGGCGTCGCAGGGGCAAGGCAAGACTTCGTCGGCTCACGACGCGTGCTATTTGCCTTCCAGGGGTCGCATCTATTTGCCTTCTACTGTAGGGGTAGCACCTAATGTTTGCCTTATAGGGGTAGCGCCTAATGTTTGCCTTAGAATATAGGTTTTTGTGTGTGTGCCGTAGGTCTTACTCACCAGAACTGTTCACGGGTCATGACCAGGCCCGGATCGGGTCAAGGGGCCTTGAAAAAAATCACGGGCCGGGTCGGATCGGTTCAGGAGGTATTCGAAATCTCACGGGCCGGATCGAGTCGGGTCGAGTCGTGTTAGGTGACCCTCCCGAGACCCGGCCCGCGAGTTTTGACCTGGCCCGTGAACACCCCTGCTATTCACTATGGTCCCCGCAATATGAATACCTGGTATTGTTTTTATTTTGGGGAGGTTTCGGTCATAAGGTGCAAATCTCCGGTTTGGTAGTTTCCTACGGGATCTACTCGATTGTAAGCGCTTCCTCCAGGTGTGTACTCGTAGGCTTAGGCAATAAGGCATGCCCTATACTAAGTACCAAGGTATTGCTTTAGGCTGCCGTGTAAATTGGCGACTCTCTTCGCTTGTAAGTACCACTGTTTCTGGACGGAAATGTCAGGATCGCTGTGATATAAATATCAAGACAAAACGGTGCTTACGTCTGCGTCCACACTGGTATACCTTCGCATTTTTCGTTGATCCTACGGCCGTACGTAGGCATTTTTACAGCAGTAAGTAGTATATTACTACGACGACGACTACTACTACGCAAGAGTATCATATAGTAAGGTTGTCCGTTGAGTTGTATATACCCGTTGACCCCGCCCCTTGGTTGAATTATTAACTCTTCAGTCTACCACTTCAGAGGGAGCAATGCATGGCCGTGGTCGTATGAGGGAGGGAGGGGTTGTACTTCATAGTCATGCATGGCCGTAGTCGTGTGATCAAGAGGGGGGGGGTACTCATGTCGTGCGCGCCCGTAGTCGTATGGCCATAGACCCTCGCACCCCTACAATGCCGGGGCGGAGCACGTTGGGTTTTCACCAACCAGACAGGGCATAGCTGGGGAGGGGGTACAAAGGGACCAGTACAAGGTATGAGGATTGCATCATCGGCCGCCGGAAGCAGCCCAAGCTCCCGGGGTATGACAGGGTGTAGCGCTGGTGCTGCTGTACTGCTGTTGTGCCGCTGCTGCAGGCGTAGTGTGTATCGTGGCTGCGCGGTTACTTTTGATTTGCCGAGGAAGAGTGCATTCGTGTCGCCGTCTTGCCCCCTTGCACAGCACAGCATCCAATCAGTAGCACCTGAGCTTGATTGCGTGTTACATGTGTCACACGGTACACACACACAAGGACATACACACGCACGCACACACTACGAGTATTGCACCGTCCGCGGCCGTCTCAAAAGGAAGAGCTTGTGCGGCGCGACTGCTGCGGTTGCGTGGCTGCCACATAGTAGAGAGCTTCAGAGATAATGTGGTCAGACATGATACAGCAGCAGCAGCAGCAGCAGCCAGCAGCAACAGCAGCCAGCAGCAGCAGCCAGCAGCAGCAGCCAGCAGTAGCAGCAGCAGCAGCAGCAGCAGCAACAGCAGAGTAAAATATTACATTGTCGGGTTTCCACCGTCCTGCTTGGCTGTGGCTGGGCGAAACGTCTCTCCGCAATTACTTTCCAGATTTCGCGACTTTGAACACCCGGAGCGTGTGCCACAGAGCCCGGCCGGGGCCCACGTTTGCGCCGTCGTGTACACGAGAGCCCCCTGCGCCCCCCGTAGTAGCCGAGGGCGGGAGAAAAGCCCCACGGCCAGAGTAGAAAAGTGGAAGTCTTCGGGAAAAAAATCAATTTTGATACGTATACATGTACATATTATATGTCAGGCTAAGAATTGTAGTGACGTGTAGCTTGCGCCGTACAGCAATATCATGTCCTGTAATCCTAGGATCCAACAGCAACTCCGTAAAGAGTACCGCGCAGCAGCAGCAGCAGCTATTGTGTCCGCCTTGATATCTGAACCGTTGTACTGGTGTCATATATGTGAGGCATTTCGCGTATGGCAGCACTATCCTATCGTGCGATTCTAAGATTAACAGTGAGCTAAAAAGCACTTGCGGACTGTTTGCTGTAGACTACTGTAGACTGCAGTAGCAATCTGTGCGGGTTATTGTCATACTATGCTGAATGCTCTGCAGAAGAATACTGCTGTAGCACCAGAGCGCCTTTTTCCGGACCTATTGTCTCATGTTTTTGCTGTTTTCTCCCGAACGCGGTGTATGTTTTATGTCTCAGGAAAAATCGGGACCACCGGCCGTCCCCTCTACGCCAAGTTCCACCTTCGGGAGGAGGACTGCGTCCTCAAGAACGAGGACGAAGTCCCGGTCAACGCGAGGAAGCCATCGCCCCCTGACATGAGTTGATGTAGTCGTATTGTGCGTATGCGACATAGCTAGGTGTGTACCACGGTCCTTCTTGGGGCCAAGAAATTCCGTGGTACACACCTAGCTATGTCGCATACGTACGATACGACTAAATCAACCCATGTCTGAAGGGGATGGCTTCCTAGCGTTGGCCGGGATCTTGTCCTCGTTCTTTTGAGGATGCAGTCCTCCTCCCGAAGGTGGAATTTGGCATAAAGGGGGCGACGGGTCGTCTTGATTTTTTCTGAGATACACGTTCCGGAGAAAACAGCAAAAAAATGATAACATATATTTGTCCGGAAAAAAAGCGTACTGGTACTATTAATACAGCAGTACTCTATTGAGCAGTCAGCATGGTATGATAAGAATCCGCACAGGCTGGTCCTGTAGTCTACAGTAGTCTGCAGCAAGCAGTCAATTATGCGGTGCATGGTATGGCAATAATACATAGAGGAAGGGTCCATGGCTGTGTTGTGTGCGTATTTCGTCGTGGATGTAAAATACAAGAATGGAGTGGCACTCACTAAGGATATTTAAGGGGTTTTCTAAAAAGCGTCTTGGGTTTTGGTGACGTGTTGAATTTTATAGCTTCAGATTTTTTTCTTCTCATATACGAGATGTTTGTCCTGCACGAGGCCATGCAAAATCCGTTTTTACGCGCGATCGAATCATCACACACAGCTGGCAAAAATTTGAGTTCCGACGATTTCCTCGATCTCACAGCTGTTGTTTTTTTTAGTTTTTATAAACAAACACATGTAATTGGGATGGCGTGTGTGCTCTACCTCTTCATCGTGCTCGCAAGCGACTGCAAGGGTGAAAAAAAAATGCGAAATTTGAGCAGGTACGCAGCAGCAAGCAGTCTACGTGGGAAAACATCGGGAAAGGGTATATACAACGTAAGTATTTTATCTCGGGACAGCGTATCGTATACCAGGGTATGTATCTGATACGTACGTATGCTGACCTCACTTTTTTGTTTCTGCCTGAGGTACTGAGGTATACGATTTGTTGCAGTTACTATGGTATGTGTGCTATTTATTTTTCCCTCTTGTTTGTTTTTTTCTCCTGCGGTGATAATCCAGTACAGAGTTATTGGAACCTGTCCTGTGCCCACAGATTGCATTGTGGCCATGAGTTAAGGTGAGAACAACGACAACACCAACAACAACAACAACAACAACAACAACAACAACAGTCTACTCGTACATACTCATCGCCGGTGAAACGAAAAGGGCGGAGAGGTATGACAAACGCCTGTAGAACACAATGGCGCATGTTGCCTGCCCATTCGCACTGCTCGCATGAAGGCCCACGTACGTATGGGCTGCCATTGCGGTCTTAATTTCAGGGCGCAAACGAACCTACGCATAAAAACTGCCTGGTACGAGACAAACGCATAAAAACTACGAGACAAAACACTGGAGCCAGGAGCTGCATGCGCGTGCGTGCCGTTAGGCAAGAGAAGCAATCAAAACCAACAGGTAGGACGGTCATAATAGAAAGCAGGCACACGGATGCATGCAAAATCCCCACAATCAACTGACCCTCCAGCTTGCGGGGACTACGTGGTTGTCCCTACCGGAAGCGTCTCGCAGAAAAAGCTGCAAGGTTGGTCCCAGGAAAGGACGATACCTGCCCACACACAGGTATCCGCATATCCAGGGCACGCGGGGGAATCTGCTCTTCCGGGATTTCTTTTTGGCGAGGAGAACCAACTCGAGGTCACAGCGCGGACACACTTCGCCGAGGGGAGTGCCGTGGGAAGGGGAACCGGGAGCGTCGGCCGTTGTCGTCGTGTATGTCATGCTGTCGTAGTTGGCCTTGGAGGAATCAAAGGTTTTGAGTGGCGGAACTTGGGGACTTTCTGTTGTTTGCGTGATGGGCATGTTTTTTTTTGGCTTGATAGCGGATGCTTTCCCTCAAGGTGAACGCCTCTCCCGCAGAAACCCGGGGACAGAGCACGGGCGGAACGCGCGTGACATGCAGTGCGTAATACATGCAGTGTACGCGTGACACATGGCACGTTTCGCGCCCAAACATGGGTGGGATATTGACAAGCCGTCTCTGTACAGGGAAACCACAGAGTTTCGGCGAGCCATACGGTGTGCGTACAGATACCTCACGACGATTTTTTTTTGACACAATGTACGCTTACCCGCGCCGTGGGTATAATAGTGGAAACCCCGGGAAATGATCTTACACACTCCCGCCGGGAAAAACAAACTTTGAGCGCTTGCCACGCGAGCTACAGTGCTCGGATCGAGCTCAAACCTTGACGAGCGTGTCCGGACGGGCTTTCCCTGCAAAAAGGAGAGATTGTCTGAGAAAGGGAAACTTCCGAGAATATTCCGTGGTTTGTTCGTAAGAGAGAATGAGGCATTTTGGTTCTATTCTGTGTGGTTGTTTTGAGAATTGAACTTATTTATGATAGCCATTGTTTTGGTTCATCGCGTAGGTGGAACTGCGAGGTGGATACAGCACGGGATGGTGGCTGGTAGACTGGTAAAGCACGCTAACAGACAACGGTGCCCCGGCTGGCCAGACGTTTCTGGGCCAGATATATCGTGATTACATATATAACCGTTAGATTTGCTCAAACGGCACGCGTACGAAGAGACATGTTTGAAAAAAGACAAAAACAAACACAAATGTAACTGTACATATGCCTATACATACGGCGGCAGGATAAAGGCGTGCACCAATGACTGCAATTCGGCATCGGTGTACTTGCCTTCGACTCTGTTGCATGCTAAACGTGTAATTGCTGGTGCGCTAAACTCATTGTAGAGCTTACTATTTTGTTTTCCTTCTTGGTGTAACACTTGCATACAGTGGACAGGTCACGCTCTACTCAGTAGGTCATTTTGATCCTGTGTTTGTTCGTTCTGGGATGTTTTTCAAGAGCCGTGCCAATAATAAAATGTCCCATCCGGCCAACCATGTGCGCAATAGGCGTGGTAGACATACCCCACCTGGCAAAAATAGTCTACAGTACAGCAGTAGATCGTGTCGGCATGTAAACCAGGGATCTAACTCCCCGGAAATATCTAGATCATAGATTGTGGCATGGGGATCTGATCTGTCCTATCACGAAATGGGGAGGTGGTTTGTCCGAGACGCATGCTACGGTAGTCTAGAGGTTCACCATTTTGTTTCTGAACCTCCTCATTTGAGGAGCTATATGCTTATTCACCCAAAAACATATTTTGGAATAAAATAGAAGTGCTATGTACCCGATGGACGATCAATCCCAAAAACATTGAAACCCATAACCGAATAACCGACGAGGTTGGGTTAAAAGAGCCTGATTATTCAGAAACAAAATAAGCCTAAAAGTGCTACCTCGATCGTAGCACGCGTCCCGAACACGAAGTGGGCATCTGATGTCGAAATTGGCATATCTGATGCTGTCCGGTCACGAAATGGGGATCTGATTATGTCCGATCACGAAATGAAGATATGATCTGTGACGAAATGGGGATCTGATATTTCCAATCACGAAATGGGGATCTGGTCTGTCCTATCTCGAAATCGGTATCTGATCATGTCCGATCACGAAATGGGCATCTAATTGTCCGATCTCGAAATGAGGATCTGATTTGTCCGATCACGAAATGGGGATCTGATCTGTCCGATCACGAAATGGGTATCTCATCTGTCCAATCACGAAATGGGGATCTAATTGTCCGATCACGAAATTGGAGATATAATCTGTCCTATCATGAAATGGGGATCTGATGATCTGATGATCTGCTGATCTGATGATCTGATGATCTGATCTGACCTGTCCAGTGCGTGAACGACTTTTTTTTGTCTGATCGTTTCGTGCTTTCCGCAGGTGCGGCATGGCCGGACGGTGGGATAAGGCGTTGGGTGTCCTGGACGAAGTGGAAGTGGAGAAGGGAGCCGCCGCGCTGACCACCACCATGTGCAATTTTGCCATGATCGCGGTGAGCGAGCGTGCCTTAACTGCGTCTGCAAATACCCCCCCCACACACGCGTGTCCGGGCGATTGCGCTCTTCGCTCCCGGCTTACGCTACACATTGCACGCGTGTCCACCCCCCCCCCCCCACTCATCGAAGCTGTCATACATATGCAAGTCCGCCTCACAGGCGGTTCTTAGTAGGATGCAGCTCAACCTTCATGGACTCGCCGAACACCTCACGGCGCTTCGCGCTTGGTGCTAAGCAATGTCTGCCTTGTCGGTGAAAACCCGACATGCTTCGTCCCGGCATTGTAGGGATGCGAGGAATTCTATGGTCATACGACTACGGTCATACATGAATATGAAGTACCCCCCCGTACCGGCATTGCAGGGTTGCGAAGGACTATGGTCGTACAAATACAGCCATGCATGACATGAATACATATTTTCCCCTCCTCCCTCCCCGCGCTTGCCTTTTTTTTTGTTCGAGCAGTGCGCCAGGGCCGGGCGGTGGGATCGAGGGGCGGTTTTGTTGGAGAGGATGAAGGCCAATCCGGCGACCCCCCCAGACGCTCGGACGTACGCCTCCCTAATCGATGCGTGCGCCAAGAACGACAACTGGGAGGGGGGGTTGTTTTTCCTTGCCGAGATGCAGGAGAAGGGGATAGCGTGAGTCATGTGCGGGAGGCGCTCATAGCACCGATATCGTCACCACTACTAGTTAGTACTAATAGGAAGACGCAGGGTTGCTAGCACTACTAGTTAGTACTAATAGAGAAGACGCAGGGCTGCCCCTATTTTTTTCCGAGGTTTGTGATACTCACTTGATTATTTAATAGGAGCTCGATATGCTATTACTACTATTAATAATGATATTACTACTATTACTACTATTATTAGTACCTCGCCCAAAACAAAAACTGACTTCGAGAAACATGGTAAGCTTAACGCGATGAACAGTCCCATGGACATTGCCAAATACGCATGTGATTCCAACGTCGAGGCATGTGCCTCATTGGGTGATACGGCATGCCTTTTAAGGCATGTGCCTTATTGGGTGATAGAGAGGGTTCCTTCCGTTCATCGGTATTTATCCACACGGAGCAGTTGTAGCGCGGGCTTTTGTGGTAAGCATGTGTCGCTTTTGCGTACATGTTTTGCGGTTTTCAGAAGCAGGGGTTCCATCTTAAGCAACGGAGCAATTGCTTCTAGCGGTAGTGCGGGCTTTTATGGTATCAAATGTCGGCCGAATCGATGGTTCGAGAGCTGAAGGTTCTGATTCTTGGGGTTACTCAATAGTATTGGGATTGTAGGGATAGGATGGGGAAACTCCGACGTTGAGGTACAGGTTGATGGTGATGATGATGATGATGCTGTCGACAATCTCCCATTGCGTCATTGCCACTTTGTACCGGTAGCACATTGTCAAGACGAACCACAAGGGGTCCACAGGTAAAGTATTGTTATAAAGGCTGGTAAACAAATCAAACACAAGTCAAATGAGGTACCAAGCAGATGGCCAAGCCAGTTGTGTTTGCGGAGCGTTTCCGCAGTAGAAAAAAGACATGATTTTGCTGTCTACAATGTGGTTGTTGTGGTTGGAGCGCTTGGTTACGTGCGAGGGGGGGGGGGGGGGGGGGGGGCAGGGGAGGGGGTGGGGCGGGCGGGGGGAGGGGGGCGGGGGGAGGGGGGGGGGGGCGGGGGGGGCGGCGGGGGGGGGCGGGGGGGGGGGGGCGGGGGGGGGGGCGGGGGGGGGGGGCGGGGGGGGGGGGGGGGAGTCGAGGGGGGGGGGGGGGGGCGGGGCTTGGGGGGGGGGAGGGGGTGGGGGGGGGGGGGGGGGGGGGGGGGGGGGGGGAGGGGGGTGGCGGGCCGGGGGGGGGGGGGGGGGGGGGGGGGCGTGGGGGGCGTACTCATTTGTTGCTTGCCTTAGTCATTTGACCATTGGCGCGAGGGGAGGGGGGAGGGCGTTGCGCTGAAGGTAGAAGCGAGTGGCACGGAAGGTCGACTGGCGGACGGCTGTACTTTTTATACGCCACCATCCCAGATTACCCCCGTCATTCGATTGGTTTGCGCAGGGCGATATTGCTTTCTGAATTGCACCATGTTGGATAGACGAGCCCAAGTGAAAGGTATGGACAAGACGCAATGTCACCACAGCACCGTTCACGTGGTAGTTTTTATTTAGTGACTCGTAGCAGTATTAAACAGGACTGTCGACGCAGACTGGATTCGTTAGTTGCTTAGTTGCTTACCTGGTTTGAACTCTGTTTGGGACTTGATTAACTTGATTATAGTATAGGCTTGAGAAGTGGCGATTATTGCAGCGGCCACGGCTTGATTGGGTGATGACGTCATACTTCAGTACAATGGTTGGTCTACGAGTTACAGTGCAAGGAGTCGTACAGCACGGGTGCATCATGATCCTACCCGTACTGCTATTGCTATTGATAGGCCCTCACGCTGCTCGTAGACGGTTGATAACACCGTTGACCCGACGAAACATGCCGCCCGCGTTTTCTGGAAACCCCTTTTTCGCAGTCCGACGGTGTTTGCCTTCAACAACGCCATAGCGGCCTGCGCGCAGTGCGGGCGCTGGCAGGAGGCGTTACGTATTTTGAAGGCGATGCGCGAGGAAGGGATCGCTCCAGACGTTTTCAGGTGAAGACAGCGGTCTGCCATATGCCTTGTCATGCCTTGCCATGCCATGCCTTGCCATGCAATGCCAGGAATCAACTGCTGAGAGCGCCTAGCGTGGGTATGCGTAGTTCGACGCGAGTTGACGAGGGAATAAAGGGATGAAGTCTTCTCGGTATTCAAACGCAAGGCACTAACCGGAGTGGGGAGGGGGGTAGAATAATGTACTATGTGACCCCGAATCTGAGTTAAGACTGTTGATAGGAGGCATAGATAAATTAAGGGCGAAAATCATAAATGGGATGGGGGGGACCAAATGCCATGCCATGCCATGCCATGCCATGCCATGCCATGCCGTTCCATTACGTGCCATGCTAGGCCATGCCAGGCACGGTCGGAGCCCGTAGTTAGTGTGTTCAGTGTGTTTAGTGTGTTTATGACTTGTGACAGCTTGCACAAAATGGTTACTAGCTAGTCCACATGTACAAAAGCTCTGGGTTTCAAATGGGTCATACCATGGATGCTTTCAATAACTACTAACGTCGTTTCGTTTCGCCTGGCCACCTTTCACGTCTCCAGTTTCAGCAGCGCGATAGATGCCTGCGGAAACGGTGAGCAGCTGGCGTTGGCTCTGATCCTGTTCAACAGCATGGAGAAGGCGGGCGTTACCCCCAACGAGGTATACATCAATCCATCCATTCGGTACATTCACTCCTACATACGGTTATTCAGCATGCTTTTGCGTGCTTGCAGATCATGAGCCGGGTCGTACACTTTGAAGGATTTCATATTCCCGGTAATTATTTCGGAGGACCATAGCAAATAGGAACAAATGCTGTTAGTAAAAACAGTCGAATATATATATATATGTTTGGTGTGTGGCGTCGGTCCTACTTACTATGCCCCTTCGTAACAGTAAGATTCGCCGTTTTGAATTTGGGGCAAATTTGGTTGTCGTTGTGACAGGCGGGATACCGTACCTCGTATATACATTTTGTGGTTGAATCCGTAAGTACGCGCGATCGAAGTATTACACTCAGCTAGCAAAGATGAGCTTCGACGAAATCCTCGAGCTCACAGCTGTTGTTGTTTTTTATTTTTTTTAAATACATTTTTTGGTTGCAAGTGACGGGGGATGGTATACCCACAGCTTGTTATTTGTGGGGTTGGTACCGCGGTGCGCCTATTATAGTATATTTCATAGTATGCTGTATGTTCCTGCTTGTTTTCTTCAGTCGAGACGCTTTTTGTTGTTGTTTAGCCTGCTTTTGTCACTACCGGCTAGACTTGAGGGAAATGGGCGACTCATACTGTTAATAGTGTCAGAACATCACCATCGTCATGGCCATGATCAATCACTAACACAAGTGCTACAGTAAGTACACGAGGTACATAAAAATGAATGTGCTCATTCGTTCGTGTCATCGGCGTCACGTGCAAAGGGGCACGCCAGGGCTATTCACGGGTCGGATCAAACCTCGCGGGTCAGATCGAGTCGGGTCGGGTATGGGTGACCGAACCCGACCCGCGAGAGTTTGAAAACCTCCTGACTCGACCTGAACCGATCCGAACCGACCCGACCCGTGATATTCCAAACACTACCCCACCCGTGAAGAAGCCTGTATTTAGTAGTAGAGTCATTCTAGCGCTTTGCACGACTGGTGGTATTCCTACAGGGTAGGACTATTATTGTGGCGTTGCTGTTGTTGTTGTTGTTGTTGTTGTTGTTGTTGTTGCACTTAGACGGTAGTTACCACAGGCCGCAGCACCCTGGCAACATGAGCGTTGCCCGGCAGTGCAGCGGTCTCTCGATCCGTCGCCCGCAAAAACATGGTATATGATTTTGACACACACCGCTACTTTGCTGCTCGTTGCGTGTGGTGACGTGGTTATCATATACCATGGTATAGGTCTGCTTCAACACGATTTTGGGTGCATGTGCCGTGGCGGGGGATGCCGACAAAGCCTGCGAGCTGTTCAAGCTGATGAGGTCCAAGCACCTCAAAGCGGGGAGTGTCAGCTTCAACTTGGTCATCGAGGCTTGTGCGAGGGTGAGACCTACTCAATAGCGACGGTTACATAGCGACGGTTACATGGCGACGGTTACATAACGACGGTTACATAGCGACGGTTACATAGCGACGGTTACATAGCGACAGTTACATAGCGACGGTTGCATAGGGACGGTTACATAGTGACGGTTACATAGCGACGGTTTTGTAGAGGGGGTGTGAGTTTCGCGTGACGATAACACAGCGGTTGCACAAATATGTAAAGGTAGTTCTCCCGATTGATTTTCTCGGCTGGCGGCGGGTTCCGGTATCTCTTACCCGCGCTCTCGCCCGCGTCGTTATCTCCATCCGGAAGATAATGCACAGACAGATCCTATAGCTCATTTCCACACTTCATGATGTACTGAAGATATTGTAGGACATACCTATTCCTGACATGTGGGACCTAGCTCATATTGCCGGGTGAAAGCCGTTAAATGTGCATGGTGTACTGTAGGACGTGTTTCCTGGTTTGGATCTGTACTGTACAGGTCCTCCACAGCGTATCATAACTGGCGGTTAGGATCTAGATGATCTATATGTAGATGACCTATCTGTAGATGATGTATCTGTAGATGATCTAAATCGTGATCTGTCCGACATGTGGAAGATTAAAACGACGACTTTTACCCGGGTAGTGGTTAGGAGAGTGCGTGGGCAACACGCCTATTCCGTTTCCATGCCGCGAAGCTGCAGCAGAGGCTGGACCTGAGTGTCATTAGAAGCGGACGCTAAATACTCACGGCAAAGATGGCCCGCTTGCGCACTATTACTATTATGGCAATGGACAGGGCGGGTCCGAGATCATATGGTATGCCTGGTAATTTATTGTGCTTATCCAAGACGTTAGGAGGAGAAAGGTGTTTGTGGGCTCGGCAAGGCCTCTTTTGGTGTTAATATACCAGTTTTAGTGTAGGGAAGGTCAGTCAAAGGGGTCACATCGTGGTCTCCTCTTAGAATAGTATACTTCACGCATATCTAACGAGACAGCTACGTATGCATACTGAAAATCGGCCAGATTACGATACACCCCGTGTACGTATATCTAACGAGATGTAGAGCTATGACATGAATTTATGCGGGTACAAGGGCACGCCGGCACCCATGCTTCGGATAGGAACATACGTATACATACTTTTTTTGGTGCCATCCTTATTAAATATGAACAATGTGATGGCGCTCGCTCGTGTTGTTTCGATATCTGACACATACGTCTTTTACTCAAGGCAATGCCAAGTAAAGTGTTGCCGGAAGAAGGAAAACATATTTCTCAGTCTGTCTCAGAAACGCATCAGTATACTCTCCGCCATTGCCGAATGTCGCATTTCTTGAAAAAAAGCAATGAACTACTGTAGTAATGTCACCCTGTATGACCCTGTTATGAAGGAAGCATCACAACCCTACGACATAATACGTATACTTGGCACATGATCCACAATTCCCATTCAATTACGTTGTTTCATTTGGTCGTCGTTGCTCTTGTTGTTGGTGCTGCTGTTGCTGTTGCTGCTACTGCTGTTGCTGTTGCTGTTGCTGCTGCTGTTGCTGTTGCTGTTACTGCTGTTGCTGCTGGTGTTGCTCTTGTTGTTGCTGTTGCTGCTGTTGCTGCTGTTGCTGCTGTTGCTGCTGCTGTTGCTGCTGCCGTTGCTGTTGTTGCCGTTGCTGTTGTTGCTGTTGTTGCTATTGCCGTGAAGGGATCAAATCGTCGGAAGGCAGAGAGCCTCCTGTCGGAGATGAAGTCCCGAGGGGTCAAGCCGGCGGACATCAGCTACAACAATTTTATCTCGGCGTGCGGGATGGGCGGAGAGTGGCAGCTGGCCCTCAACCTCTTCGATGAGATGCGAAAATCGAGCCTCACCGTGAGTCTACCAGTCTACCAGTCTATTACTTTGTCCCGAAATATACGAACCGTTTGTATTACATAGTAATATGCAATCGGTATCTATATTTTGGAACGTATTGGTACGCCGTACCGGTATAAGATGCGAGTCGACGAGGGAAAGAGAGGGCTGAAGTCTTCTCGCGATGAAAAATTCAAGGCACGAACCGTAGCGGGGAGGAGGGAGAAGCGTCTTACTTTGTGACCCCGGATCTGAGTTACTACTATTATTAGGAAGGAGAGAGAAAGGAAGGGCGGAGATAATAAATAGGGTGGAACAAAGAAAAACGAAAAAAAGAAAAAGCAGATAAGGTTAGTAATACTGGAACAGTTTTCGCTAGGAGCTCGCACAGCTGTGGATACTGATGATTTTCATGGACTGTGTGGTGCTGGTGAAAGACACAGAAAAAACGCTCAAAACCGTAGGTACGTACAAACGTACAGTAGCCCTCGCTAGGGACTCGCTCTATTCCGGAGGACCATTTGTAATTAACAGGACCAAATGTTGTTTGTAAAAAGAGGTAAACATTTACTGTAGGTCCTATTCACTGCCTCTATGGTCCCCAGTAATAGTAGAAAAAATATATGTGTACTCGTAAGCACTTTTTGTATGGTCACCTGCTGTGTGCGCAGTGCGCAGGTGGAAGGCACAAACAATAAAAACTCGAAAGGGCACGGGACCACAGCAGTAATCAGAACCAAGTATGGCTTTTACAAATTGGGGGATATATTACACCTGGTATGCTTTTCGGACCATCGTGGGTTCTGACTACTAGGTATTACTATGCCCCCCCGTAATATGTACGTAATGTGTTTGGTGGTTGCGTAAGTTAGCAACTTACTTCGATCCTCATGTTCATATATAATTAAAAAAAACACAGACGGTGTTGGGGAGGCAAAGCGACAGGACGAGGCCGAGCCACCGTTGTGATCATAGTTGTCAACAGGCAATGCGTTGTTTTGTTATAATAGGCATGCGGGTATTGAATCAAAGCTGCTGCCGTTGTTTAGATTTTGAGGGTGTGGTTTGTCGATAGCATTAGTTGTAGTATTATTATTAATAATACTACTATATTAATATTACTATTATAGTAGTATTATTAATATTACGATTATAGTAGTAGTAGTAGTAGCGGTTACCACAGCCCTTACAGTTTGTGTTGGTGTTTTCGCGGCACGTGGTGTCTGCCGCCCCCATGATAGACAGGTTGTCAATTTCGGGTTCCAGGCGTACCGTTGCTGAGAGCAAGGAGTGCACCTTTTGCATTATCGTATTGTGTGTGTTGTCTTCACATTAAACCCGTTCTTTCTACTCAACCACATCAGTACACCCAGTGCCTGTCCTGATTCCTAATCCTAGAGAGATTCAAATTCTGTGGTCACAGACTGTGAAACAGAGAAAAACCAAACAAAATAAACGCAAATGAATGGGTAAAGCAAGTTAGATGCTAACGTACCGGGTAGGAGAACACAACGACACGAGCCGAACCAAAAAATAAGCATCAAAAGACAATTGTGGGCCATAGTCAATAGGACCATATATGGTTAGTAAAAATAGGAAAATATATAGTTTTTGTGTGTACCGCCGTAGGTCCAATTTACTAGTGTTTACTAGTGTTACTAGTATTTACTATGCTCCCCCGTAATAGATTTTTTCCGCAGCCAGAGTCCGCACATTCCAGGTTGCTACCCTAACAAGTGTACTCTGCTGCCTCTCCCGGGCGATGCGTGGTGCCTTCCTGTCCAGCCTGCGCTTCGCCCGTCCCCTCCTTTTCCTCCTGCGTTCCCTTTTTATGTGTTTTTGCTATGAAGATAACAACAACAACGATACTTGGGACAGCTCACTAAACTATAATTTCCACTTGATGATCTAGACCTTTCCGGGCAGACACATCCCTGATCTGTATGATCTGTATAATCTGTATGATCTGTATGATCGGTATGATCTAGCTCATGTTGCCGGGTGGAAACCGTTTAATTTGCATGAGCTAGCCGGTATTTACTGGGTTGAATCTGTACTGTACAGATCCTGCACAACATACATACCATAACGCCAGATACTAGATGCTGTAGATGATCTAAATGATCTACTGTAGATCGTACGTGTCCTGTGTGCCCATTCGCCAGTCAGCAGCCACTCTAGAAAATCAGGACAGCCATGTGCACATTCAAGCTCATTTATTATAATGAATTAAAGCAACAAGACATCAGCCACGGACGAATAGTGAAGTATTTACTATTTACCACCGCATGGACGGAAATATAAGAACCGTTTGGTATGAACATCAGGGTACAAAACGGGCATTACATTTCCGTAGAGAGCGTCATTTCTTAAGGGTTTTCGGTCGCTCGGCAGCAACTAAACTACCACTTTGCCCGACACGTACGTACGCAAAAATATCCCCGGGTTATGGTCTACGCCTGTTCAATCTGCGCTCTTGTGACGGTTTTGCCCTCTCAATGTTCCCCTTCGCAGCCAGACGCGTTCAGCTTTAACACGGCTATCGCGGCGTGCGGACGGCGTGGAGAGTGGAGGCGCTCGCTAGACATTCTTGCGGGGATGGAGGTAGAAGGGGTACCGCCTACCATCTTCTCGTACAACGCCGCTATTGGGGCGTGCGCGAAGGCGGGTCAGTGGAGACTCGGGCTTGAGCTCCTCGCGAAGGTATCCATGAGTGTCTTTCTATCTGATCTCGCTGAAAGCGTCGAAGTTTTCCTCGGTTTCGGGCTGTTTAAAAGGGCCATGTGGATGGTGGATCGCTCCAAGTTGCTCGAACGAACACTTGAGAGCTTAAGAAGAATCAAATGCCATCCCGTAGACGCTGCTTCTAGTAAAAGCTACCTCAGAACCATTGTCTTGGCATCACGCTACTTGGCATTGACAGGTCGAGTGGTAGTCTTGTTTCTCCCCAAACCTCCGGTGGTTTTTGCCAGGCTGCAACAGTAACCGAGGAACCAACGCATCGAACACGTGAGCTTATCGCTCCCTTCCTTTCTTCCTTCCTTCCGTCCTTCGTTTGTTCGTTCCTCCCCTTCCTCCCTTCCTCCCTCCCTCCCTCCCAGGTGCGCGAAAACCCTACATTGGAGGCCAACGAACGAACGTACACGTCAGTGATCAGCTGCTTCGAGCAAATGAACGCCGCAAAATAGTTCGCCGCGGCAGATCTTGATGGTATCATGGTGTCCAAGACGGCCGGTTTTGAGATCCCCCCCAAAAGACATGTTCATGACAAATCGACGTCAGTAGGGGTTGGGGACTGTGAGCACCGTAGATATATCCCGGGCGTACCCCGACCCCGCTCATAAGGCGCGACACACCCAACGCCGAGCTACTCTGTACGCGAGGCAACTGGTGTTTGGTGGGGAGAAAATATGTCTATTACGTGATCATAATCGAATGTGGAGTGTCGACAGAGGGGGGTACCTGTTTTTTTGGGTCCATCGTGGGTTCTGATATCTAATGTTACTATAATATTGTTACCACGCTAGCCCCCCCAGTGATAGTGATGGCATTTTAGGAGTGTGGCGGACCGAAATTTCGGAGAAAACAAATGCCGAGATGGACGCTTGCTACGTTCATAACCAACGTCTTGGATTTATTGTGGAATGCGTCCCCCCGCAGACCCTTGACCGGGGCTTCGTTTCTTGATGGCAGCCCGGTGTTGAGCGCCTGGGACTTTGGCGCTAGTGCGCTCTGCAGTGTGACACCGAAGGTCAGCTTTTGGTGGCAGTCTATATATATATAGTATTTCGTACCACTCTGTCCGTAGATGGTAGTACCGCTTGGGTGGGTATTCACAGTAGATAGTAACATCGACACCATCCTTACGTTTACGGACAGACTGATACGGGTTTTTGGAGGAACGCCAGTTATAGGTTATCTGCGTCCTGGCTGCTTGGGTATGTACTGTATGTGTCTCTTCCCGTAAAAGCTTTAACCAGTGCACCCACGTTTTTGTGGTGAAATCGATTGGAGTTCCAGTATGTAGTGTGGGATTACTTTTGGAGTGGTAGAAGGGTAAAGGCGCGTGTGTTGCCGACGTGCTGTCCTCCCTCCCCCCCCCCATTTTGTTGAGTTATCCTATCGGCGTCATTTGGCATGTAACACTGCAATAGATACATAAAAGAGCTATGAATTGGAGGTGGTGCTTGTGTTTTTTTTTTACGTGGTTGGCGGAGCGCAGATTTTTCAAAAGAGGATGTTACGTTTTTTCAGACTTGCAGGACGGTGTCTGTTTGGTGTTGAGGCGTGCTTCCTTAATGAAGCTGCCGTTGATGACGATAATTAACAGGTTCGGTCCAGCCGCAGGCGGTGGTGACACGCAAATTATTTCGTTTTTTTTATTTTATTTCCACGTAACTCTCTGGCGGCGAACGTACGAAGCGTAGGGACCGTGGGAGCCTTCTGCTGTACCAGGTACCTGGTATATTGTGCACAGCTGCTAATGATTTAGTTTTTGTTTGTTTTGCTCCGAAGTGTTTTTTTTTAAATGTATTGCGGGACTTACTGTACAATAGTGTTTGGTATCATACGTGTTGGGAGTTAACAATTTCAGGCTGATTTAAGAAATAAAAATAAATTACAGCTATTAAACAAGCTGTCGTGTTGAGCGAGGACCGCCGCTTTTAATCCTACCAGGTATATATGTAATTAGGCTTCAAGAACGTATATTCAACGTTGATATTACAACAAGCCGCGAGCCTTACTCGTTGTAGCCAAAATAGGAGTCGCGTACTCTGTAGTTGCTCGTACTCTGTTTTGGAAGTTATTTATTATGTGTAATTAATTCATGTGACAACAGGTGGAACTCTGTTCTGTTTGCAGCTTGACCAACAGCGAGAGCGCTACACTAAATCCTATGCTGTGCTTAAACGATGGCCATTTTTTTCTAGGGCTGGCGCTGCTACTTGTATTGGCGAACCAACATGTGTCTCGACCAACCGCAGGCCTTAAAAAAGCTCAATACTTCGTACTACGAGTACTACTGTAGTCAGGCATTTCCGCTGGAATAAACTGTTTTTCATTAAGTATTTTTCTGAACGAAACGATCCCAGGTACTTCAAACTCCAAGGCAGTCCGTAAACAGTTTCGCGCAAGCAATACGTCGTACGAAGAACTGACTGCGTGTCATAGGGGACCATTTATCAAGTCGTTTTCAATTTTCAACGCCCGAAGTTGATGCCATACTAAAATTCAGTAATTACGGGCAACGCCGTAAATTTTAATTTTTGCCGTTGTGCTGCGCGATGTTCACGCCGTTGTTTTTAGATATATCCCAACACCGGATGTAAAATCGCGGTTTCTGCTGCTGCTACGTGCTGTGGCCTGCTGAGCGCTGTGCCATACAATCAACGTTCTTCTCTGTCCATCTGCACCCTCTTCCTCCTCCTCCTCCTCCTCCTCCTCTGATGTTCTCACATTACTCAAGTGCCTTTCCCTGGAATCTGCAGCAACAGCAGCATAGCCACAAGGCAGGCTAAAATAAAGCGTCTAGATGGAAAAAAGCACACAATACTGCTGTAGTATGCACAACCTGATACATGCACCGCAGTTCGTACCAGTGCACAAAGGGAACGTCACTACAGGTACTGCTGTACGTATATAACGAGCTGTGGTATACAGCATTGCAGTAGTACAGTACCATCATACCATCCCTTACCACGCGTACGACTCTGTTACAGTTCCAGAGTAATACTACCGCTGTATGATATCCCCCTCTACAACCAACCCCCTTCCGCCTGTGACGCGCAATACTAAGATCTGCCAGGACTAGGCAACATCACTATTCGAGCACAACACCATGTTCCTGCTGTCAGCTTGAAGGCGTCACATTAGAGGTACGAGCATCAGCGGCAGCCAGGATCGCAGGATTCCGAAAAACTGTTGGGGGGTGAAAGTAATGGTGTCCCCTCTTCCTAACCGCCTCCATTTCTTTGCGGCCACCCGCAAACATCATGAGTTGTGTGAGCCACCCAAACACATCCAGCACCTGGAATACCCTTGCTCTCAGCCTCCTCCTGGAGCCATGCCCGGGAAGCGACGATCAACGCCGTCCAAGGCGAATGGAAGCAGTGCCACCGCCGCCGTAGGCGAGCAACGCAACAGCAAGAGCAGCCCATCGTCGGCAAAGAGCCCACTGCCTTCGTCGGGCAAGAAGGCACCTCCACCCATCACCCCCACCGCCCCCACGCATGCCTCTCGCGAGACTGTCACTTCCACACCCGGCAAAGGGTCGGCGAAGAAGGGGAAGGGGGACTTCCTCGGCAAGGGTGGCGTGCTCACCTTAGGGAGATCCCCTGGTGGCCGCAAAGCCGCCCGTAATGGTGGTGGTGGCGGCGGCGGCAGTAGCCCGAGGTCGAGCAGATCGCCTTCTGCTTCGGGGAAGAAGCCTGCTGGCGCAAGTAAGGCTCGTGCACGAAAGGGGGCTGCTGCTAAGAATTACACGAGCTCGGCGGACGAGCAGGAGGACGCTGACGAGGAATCCGAAGGGGGTGAAGGTGTTGATGGGATGGAGGAGAGCAGCGATGACGGCGGCGCAGAGCAGAGCTTGGCAGAATTCAAGGCGGCCCGCAAGGCTGCGGCTGCCACACGCTCGTCCTCTCGGAAAAAATCGAAGCAGGACGGCGAGGAGGATGATGATGCCTCGGGAGGGGAGGAGAGCGAGCAGGAGCTGCAGTCGTTCATGGAAGCTTTCCCAGGGATGAGCAGCGACGAGGAGGAGGAGGAGGGGCTGGGTGCCGGGGAGAGTAGTGATGGCGAGAGCGGCAGTGGTGCAGACGAGGAGGACGATGATGAGGACGACGACGAGGGGGGAGAGCGGGGCGGACTCATGGGGGTGAGTAGGTCGAAATGCGTGTGTGCATAGTCGCTGGTCGGTGGTTGGTGGTCGCTGGCTGTATACGTACAGCAGTAGGTCTAAGGTCTAGGGTCTACTGCTGTAGGGTACCAGGTACTCGAAGCAACGTGCAGGGTACGGGCGCGGTTCATGCATTGCTGCATGTTCGTCCTGCCCGACCTCTTGTGTTGCTGTGTGTGGTGATGTTCTTGTTTACTGCAATCGTCTCGTACGTGATGAGCTGGGGTCGGTGGTCGTCAATAGGCGAGGGTCTGCTTGTCTTTTAGGGAGTTTTGCGCGGACTGGCTCTAAATTGTATCTCGGCCACACAGCAGGCAAGCCAATACCCCCCGCTCCCACACGCAACATGTTGAAACATGTCGTTCTCCAGTTATGCACTCTACTTGTAGTATATTCGGAGTGTAGTGATAACGTCCTCGTACGGTACCCGTCCTGCTGCTGCAGGTTGCAATCCGTAACATACTGTACCTGGCACTTGCGAACAGCAGTAGCTCTCAATGCCCACCTGGTACGAATAAACTACAGCAGTACGTATATGCTACTGCTGGAGTACCCACAGCCTGCCCCAACAGCAGCCAGCCAGCCAGCCAGGATTGCCCATTGCTGTACTACGCTGCTGTTTGGCCATATTGCCATGTTATGGGCGTGGGGTGACGTTCTGCTGACGCCTATCCATCGCGCTCCTGGTGGTGATGGTGACTTCCGGTAACCCTTGGTGGCAATGGCGATATCGTCCTGCGTCTGTTTATTATTTCTTACTCATAGCTACGATGTCCTCAGTGAAATTATCGGTTGGCGAGTTAGTGGCGTATTCCAGGACTCGCCTCAGACCAAGCGGAGATAATATTACACTACCAGTGTACCATCCCATAGACGCAGCAGCAGTAACAGCGGCGGCAGCAGCAGTGACTAACCCCCGTTTACCTGCTGGTGCTCGCTTCTTTGGCGTTTGCCTGTAGCCCCACCCGAACGCGGGTAGTCCGTTGACAATGGGGCCTATTATTGCACCCTCTTTTCTTTTTTGCCATAGAGTACCATGGTATTGGATAAGCCGAGTGAGCCGTTAGCTCACCTCGCCAGCCGCTTCTGTTGGTCCCGTATGGTAGTAGTGGTTTGCCACCCCGCTTGGCGCTGTTCGTTGCTGCTCGGCTGATCCAATGCCGGGCGGTAGAAAGACAACGCGTCACTGAGTTTTGTTGGCGGTTGGCTGACTGTATACACGGTGGGTAGGCATCCACCAGAGGGGCTGGGACTTAGCGTCAGCGTCCACTGCTATTAATAGTCATGTACCTGGTGTAGAGGTGGCGGAAGGAAGGCCATGCCCTATGTAGTCATATTGTACCACTCTGACCGATAATATAATCCCCGTTTAGAGTATAATGTGCATATCAAACAGCACTAATATTCCCGGTCAGAGAGTGGTACGCTGTATACTATACTACTACTGTACGAGTACATACTCGTAGCAGGAATCTAGGCAATGGACAACAGGAAAATCTGCTACTGCTGCTGCTGCTGCTGCTACCAGGAGTGCTCTCAACAGAGCCAACTATTATACTATTACACGTTCGTAGACTAACAGCAGTGGGTACATCTACCTGGTATATTGGCGTGAACAAAAGCAGGGGGGAGGTGGCCCTTAACCCATTCAGAACTGAAAAAAAATCCCACACTAATCCCAAGTATTTTGTCCCCAAATATGTGATACCAGTTCTTCAGGGGTTATGTAGCTCAACGATAGTGATGTATGTCTACGCTGTTGGGTTTTCACGACCGCTCGTGCAACAACGCCTCATTTTCGTTAACTCCTCGCCCCTGTCGCCACCCTCTCCCGGCCCACTTGCTGCATGCAGATTGAACGGCAGTCGAAGGCTCTGGACAAGAGACAAGCCAAGATGCAGGCGGACTTGCGCGACGAGACGAAGGAAGGTCTAAAGAGGGATGCCCTGGAGAGTAGGGAGGCGTTAGGCCTTGCGCCGGCGGGTGAGGAGGGAGCTGAGGACGGAGAGGGGGGCGAGGAAGAGGAGGTCGTGCCTCCGCAAGTTCTGAAGGAGAGAATAGAGTCTGTCGTCGAAGTGCTGAGCGCATTCCAGGTGGGCTGAGTTTCTGCGGTGGTGTCGTGATCAGTATATACTGCACCTAGAACAACGTAGTTTGTACTGGTACCCAGTATCACATTTTTTTTCTGGTATTTTATGTATTTATACATCAAGACAGAACAGATGGTGGGAGGGAAAGAAGACAAGGGGTGTTTTTACGAAAACCGCGTTAGTATAGTACTATAAATAAGGTAACTTGGTACTACGATAGGCTACCTATCTGCCGGAATAGAATCCCCGTTTCGTCTTGACACCAGACTAGAAACGGCGATTGCACCGTAAAGAGTGTTGGGTTCGCAAAGGGGGTGCGATCGTTCTTAATCGCTCGTTTTCTCGACAGCGGTGAGTGAAGGTGCTTTTTCAATATAGTCGAACATTAACTTTTCGGAAGGCCCTCTCGACCAGATATTTCCGAAAAACACCTTTTTCGGGATTGGCAACCTTAACCCTCCCGTTCTGGAAAAATCGAGCGCTCAAAAACAATCGCACCCACCCCCGTGCGAACTCCATACTCTTTACGTATACGATATTTCCGGCCAAAGCGGTACTCGGTACCTGGAATACAGCTGTATCCCAGGACGACGTCTGGCGTGGTTCTTGCTATTAATAGGGGGTTGGCACACAAAAGCAGTGCGCAACCAGTTTGCGCCTCGACCTGTGCAGTGCAATAGGGCGCGTCGGGCACTGTGTCGGGGTTACGATACATGAGTAATAGTAGTGCACTGTCATGGATTTTGGTGCACGCTTGGTTTTAAGGCTTTTGATGTCGATGATATCGACGGCAGCATGGTCGTACATATATATCGCGAGAAATACGGACGTGGGAGGTCTCGGAAGGGCTAATGCACCCGTAAATACGTCCGGCAATGTGTGTGATAGTGCCGAACCCACGTGTGGCCACAACAGCAACGGTGCAGGCTAATACTTGTGCAACGTTTGATAGTACCCTGTATGTACCACCATTCCCCTGTTGCCGCATGTTTTTGCTACAATAGAAGCACGGCGGTGGGTCGTTGTTTCTTGTCAAATACCACGCCGGAGATGTTTCCGACTTAGCGGCACGAATATTTGCTCGGACCTTTTATGCTGTTGCTTCCTCGCGATTTTTTGAGTGGCGTGCTCATACATATCGCTGTACGAACACCTGTCTTCTTTTTGTTTCCCGAAACACCTGCGGTAAAGGAACTGATTGGTCGATTGCCTTTGCTCTATATGTAGAGCGTAAGATTAACCCTTGAGTGCAGGCAATGTGGCGCATCTCATTGTTGACTCATCTTGGATGTTCTCGCCTGCATTTGTCGCTTATCCTGACAGGACCGTCGAGACCCTGCCTTGTCCCGCGGAGATTACTTGGAACGCCTTGCCAAAGACCTCAAGGAGTACTACGGGTTTTTGCGAGAGCTCATCGACATGTTTCTCCTCGTGAGTTCCTGAGTTCCACAACTTACAACCGACCGAGTGTCCCCTTGATTTGCTCGCCTTTTCCGCATGTGTAGTTGGCTAGGCCCGGGGGTTTGCTTCACTCTTTGCTCTTTGTTAACCTTGAAACTACTGCGGCAGTCGTCCTATGATAACTCTACTGCAGTTCCGAGTGACTTTTGTCACCAAAAGGTGTGTGCAGCTGGCGAGGGTGCAGCTGAGATAGCGGCGTCTGGGCTGCTATATCAGCCCCAGTCGAGTTTTTGCGACGGTAGATGTCGATTCTTGCAGTGTCTGTGTCCTTGACGTGCTCCGGGGTTTTTGCCGTAAATTGGCAGTGCTTTCATGATGACGTCGTGTTCCGAACCGTCGTTCAGCCGCTTAGTTTGGACTGACCCATTTCCTGTGAAGCAGTCAAGCAATCAAAACCTTAGAAGGCATGCGGCTTACACGCCATGCGCCAATTGTCCTTGGGTGGTGTGACATGAAACAAGGTACGAGTATAACATGTATCCATACCAGGTATTATTTTCCGCGTATTTGTATTTGTTTAGTAGTGATTTTCATGCGGGAGCCATGGTCCCCCGGTATCACGGCGCAAGCAACCTGCTTATAAATTATTAATTCGATTTTCGGACGCAGCGTGTGCCAGGGGGCTTCGTTATGCGATCTGTTAGTAGCCGCTCCTGTCCTCGTCTGTTGGGGTTTATCGCACCAGCACACCATTAGTGTCAGTGTTTACTTCACGACTCGGCCCGGCTTCGACACAATGGTTGATCCTTGATACTCCACACAACGTAACGCCTCATTACATCTTTATTCCGAGAAATTTCCCCAAAAGGCTGTTTTGGTTTGGTTGGGGTTCAATACCAAGTGGCAGTCTGGCCGGAATTATAATCCTCGTTTGGGCTTTTGGTTTTAGTATGCAATGGTCATTATATTTCCAGCCAACGTGGTACCTGGTACTCTTAATACTCCCTTGATACTACATGTAGTATATTTCAAATTTCAACCAAAATGTTAGGGAACTGGCCCAAGTCACGAACAGCCCTCTATATACGCGCCACACCGCCCTTTTCTTTACTATTAATAGTTATTGTTTTTCCTGCTGTGGTTAACGATTGTTCGCTTGTTTGCATCGCTTGCTTGCTGCGCAGATGTTTTCGCCGGCGGAGTGTGTAGAGTTCCTGGAGGCGAGCGACAAGCCAAGACCACTCGTCATCCGGGCCAACACGCTCAAGACACGTCGGAAAGACCTGGCAGAGGTTAGTTATTAATAGAATAATGCCCGGCATATAATTGCCAGAGAAGACAAATCGTCTCCCCCCCTCCGTCCGTTTCAACGAGCTAAGTGCCCCTCCGCGATTGAAGACACTATGTACGTATGAATTTGACGCGGTGTGCTGCGTGCTGGGACTCGGTGCACTCTTCTCCTCTTTTCTTTACTGTACGAGTCTGGTGGCTTTTCTCTTCGTATAATTATTGTGTTATTTTCGCTGAGCGTTGAATGGCAGCGGCTATTATATTCATCGATGAATATCTATGAATAAGTCGGGGTCGTACCTTTGTGTTTTGGTTATACCCGGGTACGTACCCGGGTATTATATACTCTGGGATACCCGGGTACCATACCTTTGTGTTTTGGTTTAACTCGGTTAGGTACTCGAGCATTCCCCAGAGTGTTTTCCCTACTTATCAGCCATAAAGTGGTTCTTGAGTATGGCTACTGAAGAGACTCCCCCCTCCGCCTTTCGAGTTCGTTAGTGCTGTAATTGGAGTCTGTATTTGTATGTTTTTCCTTTGTTTCGACCAAAGGAGGTTGACGGCCAGACCTGGTATCGTACGAAGTGCTTGCATGTGTCAAAAAAGAGCATTAAGAACCCTAGGTGTGTTTCATGTCTTTTTGAAGCGAACCATGTAAAAATGATCGTTTTACCCCGTACAACACTGCAAAAACAAACACATTTTTTTCAAGTAGTTTGTTCCCGCGATCGAGGGTGTAGTACTAAAGGCGTTAAGGGTGCTGTCTACCACTGCAAGGAGATTTGCTGAGTAGCACAGGAGTGTTCACGATTTTAGACAACGCACGAGCACACATACACATATAAATAGATATGTACCGTTTTCCCGTCGCTGGTCGTTATGCCTTTCGTTTTTTTGTTTTTTTGGCTGTATATGTAGACTTCAAAATTTCAACGTCGTGGTGGACCCTTTTTATTTTTTATTTTGTAGTGGCATAAAACATTATCGGGTTTCACCTTTGCGTCAATCACCCCCCTTGTATACCATACCGTCCGAATGCCTCCGAAGGAAAACCCTATACTTCGTATTAGACTACCCTGTACATTGCCCTTAACCTACTGCGCACTGGTACTTTGGTTTGCTACTTGACCTCACCTCACCCTTGTACAGGCGTTGATAAAGAGGGGAGTCAGCCTCGAGCCGGTGGCGAAGTGGTCGAAGGTCGGTCTCAAGATCACCGAATCGCAGATTCCAATCGGCGCCACTCCCGAGTACCTGGCAGGACACTACATGCTTCAGTCAGCCGCGTCCATGTGTCCGGTCATGGCTCTCGCCCCTCAGCAGGTGACTGGTGCCTTGGTGTTGGTGTCATGGTAGACACACTACCTGGTATGATATAATATTTACACACAGAGATATCGACCAACAAAATGATACTCCCTTCCCTACAGTGAATGAGGTGCAAGTACATACGCCTAAACACGTTGGTGGCTCGAACTAGAATGGTTGCGTGAAATCCCTACCCTGCTGCTGTCGGTTCGATGGACGTACGTACGGAAAAACAGATTGCTGAGTCGACGAGCAGGACCACGCTCGCTGTTCTCGCGTTCACCACTGTGACCTTGGTCGTGCGCTCTCTGTTTGTATGTGTTGTGATGCTGTTTGTTGATCAGGGAGAGCGTGTGCTGGACATGTCCGCTGCGCCTGGGGGCAAAAGCACGTACATCGCACAGCTCATGCGAAACACCGGGGTCGTGATCGCCAACGACCTTCGTCCGCAGGTCAGTCGCGATCAACCGCTTTTTTCCTTCAGCACAAATTGTAAACTAACAGAGTTTGGGAATCACAGCAAAGACTGTAATCACCATTGTTGGTGTGATGGCGGTGGTGGTGGGGTGATTTTGTTGTTGATATTGTCGTGTACTGGCAGGAACGGGCTCTCTCTGCCTCTATATTTTGCGGGCCTTAAGCGAAACGACGTGGACGGTTGCTACTTGGTATTTGTTTCAACCCTGATGTGAAGCTTGCCTCGTGCGTGCGTGCGCACGTGCAAACAGAGACTGGGAAAAAAAGTCCGTTCCCAACTCCTTCCGCATTATTCACGTGAATAAAGACACCCGAAATAATACCTACTCCATCTCCATTGCCGCCTGTTTTGTCGAGCTTCCTGGTTTAGTGTGCGCGTGCACCCCAGGTTGTTTGGTATTTTGGAGTGATACCAGGCACCTCGTTCCATGTTACATAAACATTTGGATGTTTTGTTTGGCGTGCGTTCAAGCTCCGCACGCGTGGCGGCTGATTTTTGTTTTTTGTCGCCTTGCATGGTTTTCGTCCAAACCGCAGCGACAACGCGCGACGGTGGCCAACCTACACCGCCTCGGAGTTAGGAACGCCCTCGTGTGCTGCCACGATGNAAACCACTCTAATTCTAAGTAATTTGTTCCCAAAACGGGACTGCAGTTCTAAAAGGGTTAATGCATATATTTGGTTTTGATAACTATATTTCACTGTAATTGCGGTAAATATGGGCAAACAAGTAAACAAGTGACAATTACAGTAGTACATCTCTCTTTATAGACACCTAAAGGCGGAAAAAGTACTCTCCGTCCGAATGGGTCAACCATTTTTTTTATCGGGGGACATGTGGGTACTGCTGTGGGTGGAAACCGGTTTTTTAAACAAGCGTTATGTCCGTGAGCAAAATGTGTTGTAGTTGTCTCGCAAGCCCGACCGTTGTTGTCCCGTTCAAGCTTGCGTAAGCTTGCATCATACAATCGCCAACTTGAAACCTTTTACACACATCTGACTGCTACCCCAGACCTGCACCATCAACTACCCTCAGTCGTGAACTATTTTTGGTATTTACTGTAACATATACTTGGAGGTCGTGTTTCTACAAATATTTCGCACGTTGCAGCCGTCGTGTCAAAGCAAACATCAGGTAACAAAATATATCACCTGTTCGTTTTCGGTGACGCTGACCGAGCACGTGGAGTAGACGATAATCCCGCCCGTAGCGCTCTTGGCGCTAACCGCATCCACGGCCGCGCAGAGCAGCTCCTTCTGCAGGTGGGAGCTTCGCAGGATGTCTTTGGCCGTGCGCTGAATCTTCACCGACTGGTCGCGCGATATCACACCCAGCCCTGCACAGGAGACACAGATGTCCAGAGAGAGAGAACATATAGAGAAGCAGGCAGGTAGGTAGGAGACAGTTAGCGGCGAGCAAGCAAGTAACCTCTACGCGGAGGAAAGGAGGGGTTCGGAAAAAATCAAGAAAAAATAGACTGGATGGTGACTGACTGACTCAAGTCGAAAACACGCGCCGTAGTCCTGAGTGACCTACAAGCAGTGGAACTCCATGTGTCCAACGTGTGACAAGTTGACAGTACAATATCATACGTGCAATACGGTACTACAGAAAGAAAGAAAGAAAAAACTAACCTGAGCAGGGCGCGTCAAGCAAAACCCGGTCCACCCCCTTGAACGGAATCCTCCGGCAACACATTGCTGGGTCAAACTAGAATGGTTGCGTGGAATCCCTACCCTGCTGCTGGGGGTTCGATGGACGTACTTACGGAAAAACAGGTTGCTGAGTCGACGAGCATGACCACGCTCGCTTTTCTCGCGTTCACCACTGTGACCTTGATCGTGCGCTATCTGTGTGTATGTGTTGTTATGCTGCTTGTTGATCAGGGAGAGCGTGTGCTGGACATGTCCGCTGCGCCTGGGGGCAAAAGCACGTACATCGCGCAGCTCATGCGAAACACCGGGGTCGTGATCGCCAACGACCTTCGTCCGCAGGTCAGTCGCGATCAACCGCCTTTTTCCTTCAGCACATATTGGACTATACGAGTTTGGGAATCACAGCAAGACTGTTATTATCATTGTTGGTATGGTGGTGGTGGTGGGGTGGTTGCTGTTGTTGATGTCGTGTACTGGTAGGAACGAACTCTCTCCCTCTAGACTTTGAGGGTCGTTTGCGAAACAAGGCGGCCGGTTGGTGCTTGGTATTTGGTTCTACCCTGATGTGAAGCTTGCCTAGTGCGTACGTGCAAACAGAGACTGGGGAAAAAAAGTCCGTTCCCAGCTCCTTCCACATTATCCACGTGGAAAACAACCAAAATAACACCTCCATCTCCTTGCCGCCTGTTTTGTCGAGCTTCCTGGTGGTGCGCGTGCACCCCAGGTTGTTTGGTCTTTTGGGGTGACACCAGGCGCCTCGTTCCATCTCACAAAAACATTTTGGGTGTTTAGTTTTGCGTGCATTCGAGCTGCGTGCACCCCATGTTGTTTGGTCTTTTGGTGTGGCACCAGGCGTGTCGTTCCATCTTATAAAAACATTTTGGATGTTTTGTTTCACGTGCGTTCGAGCTCCATAAGCGTGGCGACTGAATTTTGTTTTTTGTCGCCGTGCATGTTTTTCGTCCAAACCGCAGCGACAACGCGCGACGGTGGCCAACCTACACCGCCTCGGAGTTAGGAACGCCCTCGTGTGCTGCCACGATGGCCGGAGGATTCCGTTCAAGGGGGTGGACCGGGTTTTGCTTGACGCGCCCTGCTCAGGTTAGTTTTTTCTTTCTTTCTTTCTGTAGTACCGTATTGCACGTATGATATTGTACTGTCAACTTGTCACACGTTGGACACATGGAGTTCCACTGCTTGTAGGTCACTCAGGACTACGGCGCGTGTTTTCGACTTGAGTCAGTCAGTCACCATCCAGTCTATTTTTTCTTGATTTTTTCCGAACCCCTCCTTTCCTCCGCGTAGAGGTTACTTGCTTGCTCGCCGCTAACTGTCTCCTACCTACCTGCCTGCCTCTCTATATTTTCTCTCTCTCTGGACATCTGTGTCTCCTGTGCAGGGCTGGGTGTGATATCGCGCGACCAGTCGGTGAAGATTCAGCGCACGGCCAAGGACATCCTGCGAAGCTCCCACCTGCAGAAGGAGCTGCTCTGCGCGGCCGTGGATGCGGTTAGCGCCAAGAGCGCTACGGGCGGGATTATCGTCTACTCCACGTGCTCGGTCAGCGTCACCGAAAACGAACAGGTGATATATTTTGTTACCTGATGTTTGCTTTGACACGACGGCTGCAACGTGCGAAATATTTGTAGAAACACGACCTCCAAGTATATAGTAAATACCAAAAATAGTTCACGACTGGGGGTAGTTGATGGTGCAGGTCTGGGGTAGCAGTCAGATGTGTGTAAAAGGTTTCAAGTTGGCGATTGTATTATGCAAGCTTACGCAAGCTTGAACGGGACAACAACGGTCGGGCTTGCGAGACAACTACAACACATTTTGCTCACGGACATAACGCTTGTTTAAAAAACCGGTTTCCACCCACAGCAGTACCCACATGTCCCCCGATAAAAAAAATGGTTGACCCATTCGGACGGAGAGTACTTTTTCCGCCTTTAGGTGTCTATAAAGAGAGATGTACTACTGTAATTGTCACTTGTTTACTTGTTTGCCCATATTTACCGCAATTACAGTGAAATATAGTTATCAAAACCAAATATATGCATTAACCCTTTTAGAACTGCAGTCCCGTTTTGGGAACAAATTACTTAGAATTAGAGTGGTTTGTCCCCAAAACGGGACTGCAGTTCTAAAAGGGTTCAACTTTGGAGGATGTATGGTTTTTGGGCCCGTCCGTGGTTCTTTTGGCCATGCCCGCTCGAAGTAGTGTATTGAGTGAGTGCTGTTGATCCTAATAATTGTAGGCACAATTTTGCCGGAACCGCCCCAGTCAAGTTGAACAAAATGGAACGGCTTGGTCGGGTACGTACGTTGGCAGAGCGAGCGCCCGATGATTAGAACCCAGGTTATATCTACAATATTCCCTGAGCTAAAAACATGCTGACAATACCCTTGTCGACTTCCTTATGAGGGTTTTTCGCTCTTCTCTGAATTTCTTTTTTTTTTCGAAGCTAAAAAAGCAGACTCCAGCTTTTCGTGTTGGTTCCCTGGCGTTGTACTCGTTTAATATCCTGCTTTGATCTTTGATGACTCCAGTCGTTGATTGCGGTAAAACGGATTAAAATGTGATGTAAGTTTTTTTTTCAAGTTGTTTCAGTTTTGTCTCAGGCAGACGGGTGCGCCTGCCTCCGTGTCAGCCCTCGAAATTTGCAAAAACGACGATTTACGACAAAAACAGGGTGTGCTTTGTGTGGACAGGGACTTAACATTTTGACGATTTAGCAGCGGCTCACGCAGCGCGGTTTTTGACATCGTCTAAAACAAGTTTGTTTAGAAATATTGATGTACCAGGTATGTGTTGATGACCGATGTGGATTGTAACCGGAGCTGGGTGTGGTGATGAGAGAGGCCCGTCTCCAATGAGGAATTGCTTCAAGACTGGAATTACCGTCTTAGAAAACCGTGCGGAAACAACTTCGAAGCGGCTAAGCCTGAGGAGAAAATCTGTCCAGTAAATACCACTATATACGTACGCCCCGCGTCTGATCGTGCAAGTGCACGTTGCTTTTTTTTTCTCAGTCGTTTACGCAGAGGGTAAAATCGAGGTTGCCATATATATGATTATGTATGAATAGACAGTAGTAAGTCACAAAGTTCGACAATATTTTTTTGGTGATAGGACGTCTTTACGTTTTTGCTTGAAGACGTGCGATAATGTTGCCCAAGCACTGCAGTGGTGCAGATAATCATGTGGTTTGTGTTGGAATATGGGTCGGTCCGAGCGAAAATGCTATTCATACACTGCTGTACGTAGTAGAAATCACTATTACAGGATCTCGTAGTGGTTGGACGGTCGCTATGTGAGCGTTTCGAGTACCGGAATATGTTCGCGAAATAGCTACGTAGGAGTATCATAGTGGTAGTTTCGGCTGGATGACTCTCCTCGCGACTGCGACCGCGCTTGAGTCGTGACCCCTCTATTAATAGTGGTATTCTTTCGTGTTTTTTTTTTCGTTGGCACTTTCTTTTTCACGTCTTGTTTTCGTTCAAGAATATAATTAATGTGTGTGCGCCCGATGATTTGACCCAGGACATATCTACAATATTACCCCTGAGGCATCATGTGCTGACAAACACCTTGTCGACTTCCTTATGAGGGCCATTTTATTCGTTTCATTTTTATGACCTGCACGCGTGCGTGGGTGGGTATATAGCGTATCTTGGTGCGGGGCATGCTCTCACCTCTAGAAAATGTGTATGTACTGTCGAGGTCGATTTTTTTGGAATTCTTCAACCGCATGGACTATATATCTATATATAGGCATGGAGGAAAATAAGAATTTCGAGAGTCGTCAGCTTGGAATTAGTGTATAAAGCACCCTCTCTCAAATAAGAAATCCAGCCTGGGCCAGATTTCCTGTTTTTTGTTAGGTGTCCTGTCCTGTACTGTACTTGTTGGTGGCTTTTGTTTGAAAGGGTGTTTTTTAAAAAGCTGATAGGATGGATATGCTGGCTGTTTTTTTGTTTGCTTGAAACTTGAAAGTTCTGGCTCATCTCCTGTGAGGAATTGCTTCAAGACTGGAATTACCGTCTTAGAAAAACCCTGCGGAAACAACTTCGAAGCGGCTAAGCCTGAGGAGAGAGTCTAAGTAGTCTAAGTAAGTAGGAAGACGACACGTTTGTTGCGCACCAGGTTGTTTTGTCTGTTAATTAAACCTGTTTTGTACAAGTATCTATCATTGTATTTTTTCACTGTCAGATATGTGTGTAGTTTGTTTTTTGCTTTTTGAGCGCGTGGGCGACAACTCCTGTGAGGAATTGCTTCAAGACTGGAATTACCGTCTGAGACAAACCCTGCTGAAACAACTTCGAAGCGGCTAAGCCTGAGGAGAAAGCCCACCCTGGAAAAATCAAGGCAATCGAGAGAGTCTTCATATTGTATTTTATGGAGCTAATTTCTGTTCTGTTGGCATTGGCGTCCTGTTTCATTTATAGCCCGTGGCCACAGCATGTGGAGAGCGCATGGCAGGACCTGTATGCGTTGCGTTATGTTGAGCCCTATGCTCTTATCTCCCGTGAGGAATTGCTTCAAGACTGGAATTACCGTCTAAGAAAACCCCTGCGGAAACAACTTCGAAGCGGCTAAGCCTGAGGAGAAACATCGAACCATTTTGGTTACATCTACTCGTTGACCTGTCTTTTTTTGCAACCCTGCCAGTTCTGACACTATCTGAGTTGTGCAATTTGTGCGTAGTTTATTTTGGTTTGAACCCGTTGGTTTGCGTCTCCCGTGAGGAATTGCTTCAAGACTGGAATTACCGTCTAAGAAAAACCCTGCGGAAACAACTTCGAAGCGGCTAAGCCTGAGGAGATTTTGTGTTTGAAAAACGAGCGTTTCTTACGTATGAATAAACTTTTTGTTGTTGTGCGTTCGTGTTTTGTCATTTCATGAAGCCTGCGTCGCAGTAGTGCACTATTTATTTCCAGCTAATTATGGCTGTGTAGTTTGTTTTTGGTTTGATCGCGTGGCTATATCTCCTGTGAGGAATTGCTTCAAGACTGGAATTACCGTCTAAGTAAAACCCTGCGGAAACAACTTCGAAGCGGCTAAGCCTGAGGAGAACGCCTACTCTAGGAAAAACGCTCCATAAAGGAGAGCATCGTTTGTTTCATCTTGTTCTCATATTTTCATGAACTATTTTTTTCTCATGTTAGCATTAGTATATTGCTTCTTGTATAGCGCGTGCCCACGGCATGCGGAAGAGGTCTGTGACAGACCGTGTTTGGTGTTGCCTTGAGCATTTGGCTATAATAGCTCCTGTGAGGAATTGCTTCACGACTGGAATTACCGTCTTAGAAAAACCCTGCGGAAACAACTTCGAAGCGGCTAAGCCTGAGGAGAAAGCCCACCGTAGGGGTAACGACCCATTTGGGAAACGTAAATCAGGCATATATTATATGATCGTTTGTGTTGAATCAGGCTTGTTGTTTTTTGTTCCAAGTTTTTTATTTTTATTTTATTAAGCTGTCGACACAATGGCGTTCTCGGTTCGAGCCAATCGTGACCTCATTGAAAAAGTATGGTGTACCCCTACGTCCACAAAGTATATGGAACGCTGGATTTTCTGTTTGCATTTCAAATGGCCCTTATCTTCCAGGTGCGAGTGGTACTGATATGGTCTTATGCGTGCTCTATGCGTATCAAGAGTTTGTTTTGGCTACGTAGACCTTTTGTGCTTTGTAACTCCCGTGAGGAATTGCTTCAAGACTGGAATTACCGTCTAAGAAAAACCCTGCGGAAACAACTTCGAAGCGGCTAAGCCTGAGGAGAAAATGTATCGACTCGGTTGTCGCATTCTATGTACTAATTGGGTTGTGATCGTTGCCTGCGGTAATTGTTAGGGATTTTGTGGATGCCCTGTTTTGTGTTGGGTTGAGCCTTTCCTTTGGCTACGATATATCTCCTGTGAGGAATTGCTTCAAGACTGGAATTACCGTCTGAGACAAACCTTGCTGAATCAACTTCGAAGCGGCTAAGCCTGAGGAGATCATTTCTGGTGCGCGAGTGTGACTTGTTGCAGCTTTTTTTTTTCTCGTTTACTTTCGTTTGTCGAAGTACTGAATTTTGCTTTCATATGATGGAATCTTAATTTTTTTTTAGAGCCCATTTCGGCGGTAATTGTGGATCTTGTCAGATTTTGTCCTTTGTTTGTGGTTGGCTGGCCTGTTGCCTTTGTTACGGCGTCTCCCGTGAGGAATTGCTTCAAGACTGGAATTACCGTCTAAGAAAAACCCTGCGGAAACAACTTCGAAGCGGCTAAGCCTGAGGAGAAAGCCTGAGATAACAATATAGCCCTAGAGTAGCGAGTTGTTCATCGGTGTGTGTTGTATTTTCTCGTGCAATTCCTGCGACTGACTGCCTATGCCTACCTTTGGGTTTGGCAGCTGTTTGCGGATGGTTGCCTTTCGTTGACTCATGGATTCGTTTACAGCTCCCGTGAGGAATTGCTTCAAGACTGGAATTACCGTCTAAGAAAACCGTGCGGAAACAACTTCGAAGCGGTTAAGCCTGAGGAGTAAGGACCTGTGCTAAATAGAGCGATATCGTACTCAGCTATTAATAGTTGGTTATTGGTGCGTTACATATATAGGAAATATTTTTCTAGCCAAAGCTTTTGTGACATTTGTAATTGTTAGATATTGTGAGTAGGTGTGTACGTATAGCATTGATCTTTGGATTTATAGGTATATCTCCCGTGAGGAATTGCTTCAAGACTGGAATTACCGTCTAAGACAAACCCTGCGGAAACAACTTCGAAGCGGCTAAGCCTGAGGAGATTTGCGTTTGAAAAACGAGCGTTTAGTATGTACAAACGTTTTTGTTGTTGTGCGTTCGTGTTGTTTTGTACATTAATGCATTATTTCCAACTACTTAAGCTGTGGTTCGCGTCTCCTGTGAGGAATTGCTTCAAGACTGGAATTACCGTCTTAGAAAACCGTGCGGAAACAACTTCGAAGCGGCTAAGCCTGAGGAGTAAGAACGTGTGATAAATCGAGCGACATCGTCGTAGCGAGATGTTTGTTGGTTTAGTAGCTTGTGTTCAAGTGCAATACTTTTCGCAATGGTGCACGCGTACGTAATGGTGTTTTTCTTCAAGCCCATGCCTAAACAGCCTTTTGGTACTTGGAGCTATCATATTTTGCGATTTGAGCTTTTGAGTTGATCTGAATATTAACATTGACTTGAGCTTGAGCTTTGGTTATATCTCCCGTGAGGAATTGCTTCAAGACTGGAATTACCGTCTTAGAAAACCGTGCGGAAACAACTTCGAAGCGGCTAAGCCTGAGGAGTAAGAACGTTTGAAGAGCGAGACTCGAAAATCCCCGTGTGGTGGGGGGTGGGTGTTTGTGGGGCTGACTAGCTGTTGTGTGTTGGTTTGATAATCTTGCTTTTGTTTCGGTGTGATTTTTGGTGAAATTTCGTTGAACTCGTTGATATAATAGGACTCGGGGCCTTGTAAGCATTCGCGGCTGTATATCTCCTGTGAGGAATTGCTTCAAGACTGGAATTACCGTCTGAGACAAAACCCTGCTGAAACAACTTCGAAGCGGCTAAGTCTGAGGAGATCGCACACCGACGGGGCCGCAAAATGCCCCTTGACTTTGCAACCGTTTTTTTGGCTACTACGATATTAAAAATAGTTTTTACCATGATGCTTAAGGTACGAGTAGTATTATACATGCTATTCTTGCGCTGAACTGCTGTGCAGGGCATGGTCGTAGAGTGTAAAAGAGCGCCCTATGATTAAAGTCAGGTTACATCTACATTTTATTCCCTGAGCTAAAATCATGCTGACAACACCCTGTCGACTTCCTTATGAGGGCCTCTGCTTATGTTTGGTCAATACTGTACTGTACTCGAATATCCCTGGTATATAGGCAAGATCGTTTATCTCTGAACTGATAGGGCATGGTCTTCCTTTTCTTTATTGTTCGTGAAAGAGCGTCCTATGATTAAAATCAGGTTACATCTACATTTTTTTCCCTGAGCTAAAATCATGCTGACAACACCCTGTCGACTTCCTTATGAGGGCCTCTGCTTATGTTTGGTGAATACTGTACTGTACTCGAATATCCCTGGTAGTAGTCGTAGGCAAGATCGTTCATCTCTGAACTGGTAGGGCATGGTCTTCTTTTCTTTGTTGTTCGTGCATGAAAGAGCGTCCTATGATTAAAATCAGGTTACATCTACATTTTATTCCCTGAGCTAAAATCATGCTGACAATACCCTGTCGACTTCCTTATGAGGGCCTCTGTTCTGTTGTGAACATCCTGTTGCATACTATTAACAGTATTGAATAGTTGAATCTTGATGGCAAAGTAGGCCGTCTTGCTCTTGAGCTGCGAAAGGCATCCTCGTTGTAAAACGGGCATTTTAAATGAAAACAAGCGCCCTATGATTAAACTCAGGACATATCTACATTTTTTCCCTGAGCTAATATCATGCTGACAACGCCCTGTCGACTTCCTTATGAGGGCCTATCCTGTTTTCTGAACCCTCTCCACAACCAACACTCGCACATTATAGGCACGGCCGTTTTGCTCTGAACTGTGATGAGCATGGCCTTTTTCAGTTACATGAGAGTGCCCTATGATTAAACTCAGGTTACATCTACATTTTACTCCCTGAGATAAAAATCATGCTGACAAATCCCTGTCGACTTCCTTATGAGGGCCTCTGCTATGTTCTGAATAGGCATATACTCTCCAACATACTTGAATCTTTCTATATATACGTACTCGATGTTGGTAAGATACTTTTTTTTTCTGGTATGCGGTGCAGGGTAGGTCACGAGCGCCCTATGATTAAAGTCAGGTTACATGTACATTTTTTTCCCCGAGCTAAAATCATGCTGACAACACCCTGTCGACTTCCTTATGAGGGCCTCTGCTTATTTTTGGGTACTCCATTACTTACCATTGTCTATGGCAGTATTGTAGTGTATGCTCACGATCGTTGTGTTTACGTACTGTAGTCTAGGTTGTTGTAGGAGGTTTACGGCCTTTAGAAAGGAATCCATGTATGACTGGTACACCACTCTTGTGTTTAGCGCTGGAGGAAACATTTTTTCTTCTTTGCTGTTTCACGTTGCCCTTTTTTTAAGCGGTATACATACAATTTGGACGGAAATATACGGGCCGGTGGTGTATAAATATCAATATGTCACGTCCTAACGTTTACGTCGAAAAACATGTCGAGAAAAAACAGCAGTGAGGTATTCATATTTTTATTTGAAGTTTTTCCTCAAAACTTGTCTTCCCAAGCTTGGCGTGATGCTTCAAACGATATGCTCACAACACACACACGCAAACTCCTAATAGATTCCATTCGTTTTTTTATCCTGTTGATATTCATGGGCTTTGGTGTTTGTTGCGATTATGGCTGTACATAACGAGCTCTTTTCTTTGCCCCTCTCCTTCTGTCCTTGTCTCGTGCCTGCCTGGCTTCCGCAGGTGATCGACTACATCCTTCAAAAGCGATACGTCAAGCTTGTCCCAACCGGCCTCGACTTCGGTGAGAACCCAAGGCTGTTAATAGTACCTGGCACCTGGTATGCTGTATACAGGCCTAAAAATGTGTTGCTGTTTTTTTCGTAGGGTTTACTTGTTGGTGTGGAAGTGTAAATAGGATGAACAAACAAATTACCCACGCATGTATATACCAGTTATGTACCGCAAATAACGTAACCGAAGAGCAAACTAACCTTGGTTTTGTCCGTTGTTTGTAGACGCCGTCGACTCATGATGTTAGATGTACGATGTATGCTGCTTTCTAAACCATCCCAGTCTTGAGCTAACATACTCATTTTGCGTTTTTTATTTTTTGTGTACCTATGAAACCGTGGCTATTGGCAGGTCGTCCCGGGTTCAGCCGATTCCAAGAGCGGAGATTCCACCCCAGCATGAATCTCACCAGGAGGTAAATAACGCGAACAATTGTCACGCTCTTTTTCTTTTCTTTTTCGGAATGCGGAAGTTGCTTGATGTCGCTCCTGTGTCGCAAGTGTCGTTTGTTGCTTCAGCCGCAGGTTCAAGACGCGCCTTGTATCGATCACGCATTCGAGCGTATTGAGCTTTTTTTTTAATCGATGGTCAAGAGTTGCCCCCCACTTTTACGTCAGAGTAGCACACACCAGCTACGCATGGTACTCATATTACGTATTTGGTACACCCCTCTGTTTTGCTGTGTGATATATACGCTATGAATAGACACGCTCATCGGGCGTGCTTGTTCGTGTATTCTTCGGCCTTATTTTCTGTTTCCTTCTTTTAGGCGTAACTCAGATCCGGGGGTCACTATTAATAGTGTTGAGTCGGATTTTTTTGGGATTGTCACACCGTTTTGCGTCGGATTTTTGGGACAATTCCACTTGCTGTATACCAGGCAGGCACCACGCATTGACATCCGTTCTCGGCATTTGTAGTCTGTTCCGGCGCTCAGTTTTGATCCTCGTGTAGCCTTCCCCCTCAACACTTGAATACTTACGGACCTTGATGCGCGTATAATGTATACTGTTGTATGTTGGACGTTTCAGGTTCTACCCCCACGTGCACAACATGGACGGCTTTTTCGTGGCAAAGCTGAAGAAGTTTGCACCCGGAGAGAGAAAGATGGCCGTGTCTACCGCCTCGGGAGTGCCTGACAAGGATGCTCCGGAGGCGAACGAGCCTGGCGGGGATGATGACGCCATGGACTTCGAAGACAGGTAAGCGTTTCCGCCGTCCCGGCAATAGCATATTTAGTACCTGGTATAATCTATTCCACTCACACTTAGGGCAGATATAATTTATTTTTCCATTTTTTTTTAGCTGGATGGGTGTAGCAAGGCAGAGTTGGAGAAGGAGGCTCTAGTTTTTGTGTTTTTGTGATTTGGGTTTTGTGTTTTTTTTTTCTTGATTTTCGCCCGCTCTTGATAAAGTCGAAGCCGTGCTCAAACTGCTACATATCGCGCCACCGAGATATAGAAACGGCCACAACAGTGAGAAAGGTCTCGACCACATCGTTCCAAAGACGCTATTTTCGTTGGGTGCCCCCCCCCCCCCCCTCTTGCTTTCGAGCGCCGTCTCGGATATTCGTCGCCGAGGGAGGGTGTGATAATGGTATGTCGTGTTATACCGTAGGAATCTGGTTACAGTAAGTAGGATTGGCCGATTTTGTCCGCTTGAAATTCCAACCGATGACCAATCAAAATCAGTCCAGTTTCGTTTTCATTTTTTTTTTCGCGGGAACCGGGCGAGTTGTACTAAATTAAATTGGCGCGAAGGTGTCGAAACTCCTGCTTTCTTGCTTCAATTTCAAGTAGTTTCTCCCCTAAAATGTGCGTGCAGGCGGCAGTTCCATAAAAAAGTAAAATAGTGAAGGCAAGTCCCTTATTTGTTGGCTTGCGCTGAGCCTGTGCCGCAACTGCTGTTGTTCCGTGACCACTGCGTGTGTGCCAATTACGGGGGGCCATAGTAAATACTAGTAAATAGGACATACGGTACACACAAAAAACCATATGTAGTTCTGTTTTTGCTAACAATATTTGGTGCTATTTACTAGTGTTTACTATGGTCCTCCGTAATAACGTGTTTTTTTTTTGTGTGTGTGCCTAATAACGACCTTCAGCGATGACGAGGACGCGAAGACGAAGCGAAAGCGCGCGAAGAAGGAGGCCAAGCGTGACGCCAAGAGTAACGCCGCCGCGCAACAGGCCGTAGGAGCCGAGGTGAGAAGTTGTATTGGTGTTTTTTTGCCATTGGGCCTCTTTTTTATTTCCATTAGCCTGCGAGATGTTGCTACATAAGGTTGAGAAGTTACTACAGCAGTAGTTCTGTTTGCGATGAGTTACTGGGTTTTTTTTTTAACGAAAACATACACCAGGTACCCAGAATGCATTTTCCATGAGTGTGTCTCGCCCCGTGATTTTGTTCGGAATGGCGAAGAAATGACTAAATCAACTCCAAGCGTCTTTGTATAACAGGGGTTGGACCATTTATCGCAGGCGTTTCAGGCGTAAGCGTCCCTTGCACGTCAGCTTGTGAGGTGGTGGGGTAAGAGTCGCCTGAAGGGTGACCTGCGTGCTACCAGGTACATGGTATATACTAAGAGCCTCTTGTGACGAAGACTTTTTGCAATAGATAGATGACAGCGTCGAATGAACCGCTTTGTTTTCTTGTGCGAGGGGGGGGGCGTACTGTTGTGTTGCTTGCCTTGGTCAATCAATGTCCACGGCAGTTACACATAACACTCGCACCAAATAAATGTATATCCCCTCCCCCCTCCCCCCCCCTCCTCTGTGACATTTTTCACCCTCCGGCCACAGATCAAAGAGCTCAACAGCGACGAGGAAGGCCCGGACGAGACCTCAGCACCTGCCTCCAAAAAATCCAAGGCAGACCCTTCCGCTAATGGGCACAGGCCAGCAGGCAGGGGCAGGGGTCGCGGGCGTGAGGGTGGCGGACGCGAAAGCGGTGGTGGTGGTAGAGGGAGGGGGGGGAGAGGTTCCTTCGGGTCCACGACTGGCCGAGGCTCGAGCCCAGGCCGAGGGGGCAGGGGAGGGAGTTCCTTCGGGGGGCGTTCTTCGGGAGGGTTTGGGGCTGGGCGTTCTCCCGGGGGGTTCGGGGCTGGGCGCTCCCCGGGAGGGTTTGGCGGGG